>CM051235.1:593186019-593539068 GCA_027917425.1 Gastrophryne carolinensis
TGAGCGGCATGGATCAGAAGGTGGAGGGGAGTATGGCCTACAGATGGCTGTAGCAGTGCCTGATTGGATATGCTGGTCCCGTCGCCGCCTGCTGCTTCTGGGTTGCGCAGCTGGGATTTCCTGCATGAAGGTACTTATGTTGGGGGACAGGAAACAGGGTGATGCAGGGCAGTATGTACATGCGGTTATTGCACCACACCAAAGGCACAGCGCAGCGTGCAATGGAGGTGGAGATGCAAAGTGTGTATGTAGCCTAAAAGACTCCAGAGAAGATCGCTAGCCTGCCCCCGTAGCATCTGAAATCATGATGTCCTGCTGTGTGATACCCTGGGGCACCAGGTAAATCCCCTTTACTGGCTGCTCCCAATGATCTGTCTTCACCTGGACTGCATTCCTTGCTTTCCTGTAGCTGTGGGTGCAGTCCTGTGCCTGGTCATTCAGTTAGGCTGGGGGGTGTGAGCAATACCCAGACTACAGGGAAACCAGGGATGTGACCAGTGGGCTGGGTTACGTCCGCCGGCATTCTTGAGATCAGCCATTTGCAAACTCAAAAATGCCAGGTGGACGTGGCCTCGGTGGTGGAAAACCTGTTTTTTTTTAAACTGGGCCACCGCCAAGCCTGCTTCATTGCCTGAGGTGGGGCACCCAACTTGGAGAATCTGCCACTTGAAATATATTTTATTTCTACAGAAAGTAGCAATATTTGGGCAACACATTCTCTTTCTTTCATCTATTTTTTTCTGCTATTCCCTCTTTCTTTCTTGCTTTCTTGTTTAATTCTATTATTTATCAGTCCATCTATTCATTCTTTCCTTATAGTTTTTTTTTCTATCTATCTATTCTTTTTTTTTTTTTTCTTTCATCTGTTCATTCTGCCATCTGGCACCTTGAGAAAGTGGGGGCATCCCACGGAACGCGTGGGTCCTAAGGATTCCAGACACAGCGGGGACTCTCTCCAGCCTTCATTATTGGTGATATCTTTTCATGTTGTTTCTGCTTATGCCCTTTGCACTTTGTACATTGTTTTCTATTTCTGTATGGGTCAATTTATATGATACTTAGCACTTTAGGTTAGCATTTGCACTTTTTTCGATGCAATTTTTTCAGGATAGCACTGGCACCTCACACACACACACACACACACACACACACACACACACACACACACACACACACACATATATATCGTTTTTTAAGAATATACATTAGATTATGGATTACATTTTTGTGATGGGATACAACTTTGGATACAGTGAGTGAAGTTTTGATGGCTGTGATGTCCCTCCTGTTGATGTGTTTTTAATTATATGTTGTAATTGGCTTTTTAGAAAATAAATTCACAACTATTATTGTGATTGGTTAGTTATGTAATTCTTTTTTGAGTGTTTGGTGCCTTTGGGAATGCTGGGGCCACACATATATTTGTATATTCCTCCATCTTCAGCACAATAGATATTTTTCATGTTGTAGCCACCACCGCTTTGTTAACCAGCTTTGTAAGCAAACCTTATTCTGTCGGTTCAGTCGAGATACTAGAAAACAGCTGGTGTAACCCCACCTTTGCTTCCAGGGCCTGTGGAGACACATCTGCTCTCTGTACTTCACATATTATGGAAACATTCATTTTGTAAATGGCATTAAGCAGTCTCTGTGTCTCCAGAGGTCACCGTACTGTAAACAGTAATAAACTGATGGGACGGCGAATATGGCCTCTAATGAGTCCACTTCATTGCACAAATACTTCAGATGTTTGGAAACTGGTTGTTCTGTGGTCTTAACAGATATCTTTGTATGCGCTGTCATGACCTCTAGTTTAGTATTTATTATGCTGTTACTATCGTCCATGTTTCTTATGTCTGTAGCGGCTGTGGTGAATAAAGCTTTTACATGCTCTTCATAGCGCTCAACGCCACAAATGGTGACACATTTATGGAGGGAAGCTTTGTGTTTGATGGATTGTTTGGTTTTACTTTATTGTACTTTAAACATACATGTATTTTTTTTTTTTTACGTGTTCTCAACATCCGTTCCTCGCTGCATTGTACCAGCATCGGGTAAAATAAAAAAAGTACTAAAGAAAAATGAACCACAACTCTTGTAACTTATATCACAATATTGCGTAACATGAAAAGTTAACTCTTTAAAGCAAAACTCCCTATGTGTCATTTTTGTGTGTTCTGCCTTATTGTTTTCCTCTTCTGGAATATAAAATAAATGTGTGTTGGGATCGTGCCCCCAATTATCAGCATTCTGCTTCCAAGTTTCTTATATTACTGTAGGTTTCGCAACTGCGAGTGAATTTCTGGCATTGAGTAAAGTTCTTAGTATAGCCTTTGCTTATAAATTTCAGAACAATTCCACTGTAACGTTTGACCTTATCAGCAGCTTTTGGTGAAATTAAGCAGTAATGACCTCCCTAGGAAAGCATGTAGCCAGTGACCTTTTAGCTACTAGAACACAAGATTTAATCCCCTGACCTTAAAAGGCTAAATTAGAGCAGGAAGGGTTAAACCTGTGAGCTCAGGAACATGGGGTGTCTCTGCCTTAGCCAATCAGATGATTAGCGAACCAGAATCGGTTGATGTGTTTTTAATTATATGTTGTAAGTGGCTTTTTTAGAAAATAAATTCACAACTATTATGTGATTGGTTAGTTATGTAATTCTTTTTTGAGTGTTTGGTGCCTTTGGGAATGCTGGGGCCACACATATATTTGTATATTCCTCCATCTTCAGCACAATAGATATTTTTCATGTTGTAGCCACCACCGCTTTGTTAACCAGCTTTGTAAGCAAACATTATTCTGTCGGTTCAGTCGAGATACTAGAAAACAGCTGGTGTAACCCCACCTTTGCTTCCAGGGCCTGTGGAGACACATCTGCTTTTTTTGGCATTGAGTAAAGTTCTTAGTATAGCCTTTGCTTATAAATTTCAGAACAATTCCACTGTAACGTTTGACCTTATCAGCAGCTTTTGGTGAAATTAAGCAGTAATGACCTCCCTAGGAAAGCATGTAGCCAGTGACCTTTTAGCTACTAGAACACAAGATTTAATCCCCTGACCTTAAAAGGCTAAATTAGAGCAGGAAGGGTTAAACCTGTGAGCTCAGGAACATGGGGTGTCTCTGCCTTAGCCAATCAGATGATTAGCGAACCAGAATCGGGAAGTCTCTGTGCTGAACACCAGACACACCAGTTCATGTACACATTGTTGCCTCTGCCTTTCAGATGATTATCACGCCAGTGTCAGGAAGTAAATGCTCTGTACACTAAACACACCAGTTCATGTACACATTGTTGCCTCAGCCTTTCAGATGATTATCAAGCCAGTGTCAGGAAGTATATGCTCTGTACACTAAACACACCAGTTCATGTACACATTGTTGCCTCAGCCTTTCAGATGATTATCAAGCCAGTGTCAGGAAGTATATGCTCTGTACACTAAACACACCAGTTCATGTACACATTGTTGCCTCAGCCTTTCAGATGATTATCAAGCCAGTGTCAGGAAGTATATGCTCTGTACACTAAACACACCAGTTCATGTACACATTTTTGCCTCAACCTTTCAGATGATTATCAAGCCAGTGTCAGGAAGTATATGCTCTGTACACTAAACACACCAAATCATGTACACATTTTTGCCTCAACCTTTCAGATGATTATCAAGCCAGTGTCAGGAAGTATATGCTCTGTACACTAAACACACCAAATCATGTACACATTTTTGCCTCAACCTTTCAGATGATTATCAAGCCAGTGTCAGGAAGTATATGCTCTGTACACTAAACACACCAGTTCATGTACACATTGTTGCCTCAGCCTTTCAGACGATTATCAAGCCAGTGTCAGGAAGTATATGCTCTGTACACTAAACACACCAGTTCATGTACACATTTTTGCCTCAACCTTTCAGATGATTATCAAGCCAGTGTCAGGAAGTATATGCTCTGTACACTAAACACACCAAATCATGTACACATTTTTGCCTCAACCTTTCAGATGATTATCAAGCCAGTGTCAGGAAGTATATGCTCTGTACACTAAACACACCAAATCATGTACACATTTTTGCCTCAACCTTTCAGATGATTATCAAGCCAGTGTCAGGAAGTATATGCTCTGTACACTAAACACACCAGTTCATGTACACATTGTTGCCTCAGCCTTTCAGACGATTATCAAGCCAGTGTCAGGAAGTATATGCTCTGTACACTAAACACACCAGTTCATGTACACATTTTTGCCTCAACCTTTCAGATGATTATCAAGCCAGTGTCAGGAAGTATATGCTCTGTACACTAAACACACCAGTTCATGTACACATTTTTGCCTCAACCTTTCAGATGATTATCAAGCCAGTGTCAGGAAGTATATGCTCTGTACACTAAACACACCAGTTCATGTACACATTGTTGCTAGAGAAAACTTCTCTTTTATAATTTATAGTTGCAAACACATAGAAAAAATACAGATAAGCTCAGCACAATGAGAACATCATTTTGGCACACAATAATGGGAAATGCTATTTATTTGTAAAACACACAGTGTGCTTACATCACATCGCTTTTGCCACACCCACTGTTTCTCCTCATTGTTTCTCTGCATCTCAAATGCTCTAATACCTTTACTAATAACTTAGGAACTACAGGGTCGTTTTGAAAAAGGATTGAAGTTTGGGACAGTGCAACGCATAGCCAGAGACAATGGGACAAAAATCAGGCTCGCCTTTAGTATAACTTTAAAGAATTGATCAACTGATCACTTCCTAAAAATTAGATTCGGGTTATTCGCCGAATTTCTCCAAGAAATTTGGGTTTGTCCGAATCAAACCTTTGAGAATTGTTCATCTCTAGTGTAATGTGCGATACAAACAGCATGGCGGGGGAGGCCGGCCGCACTGACAGTGTGGCCAGCCTCCCCCGCTCCCACCGAACTACACAGACACTTCAATTCAACTTGATTCAATTACACTTACCTACATGCTGGATTTCCTGTCGTTTTGGTCCAGCGGCTGGCTGCGAATTAAAACACCAGAAGGCCTGCACCAACCCGCTAACACACACAATCAAATATCACGGGTGCTGCTCCCAAAGCTATATAAGCACTGTATAGGGAACCAAAAGCAAAAAAGGAAGGCATGCCCGTATCTTAATCAATATAAAATATTTATTTAAAGTGGACCAAAACCAAGGATTTTGACCATCCTGGGTTTTGGTGAAACCCCCCAGATCGTCACCTTCAACTCACCTCACCGTGGTCCTACCGCGCATGCGCGGCCGCTTGTCCAATCAGTGCGCTCAGAGCCGCTGACATATGCGCGTCTAAGAGACGTCTTAGCCCAGCGACTCTGAGCGTGCTGGTGGACGTATCTCGCACTTCCCTCTAACACGGAGCGCACTCTGCTAGAGAGAAGCGCGAGATGCGGCCGCGGCCCGCGCATGCGCCGTTGGACCGGAATTCAGGTAAGTGTAGACGGCAACCTGGTTTCAAACAGCGGGGCATCCTGACTTTGGATGGCCCGCGCGGGAGGGGATGGATCAGCCCGGGAATCTTATAGATCCAGCAGGGTTTTGGTCCACTTTAATTAGTGTATCCATCACACCACATATCAGACATCATAAAACCATTAAAAAAACATAGAACAACAACAAATGAGACAGACCAACATAAATGGATGTGTAGGCGGTGGGGAGAAAACAATACAAAAAAAAATCCAAAAAATATAATAAGAAATCAATAATAATAAATAAATGTATTCACTGTAAAAAAAAAATATATTTGTGTGATAATTATCCAATGTGCAAAATATGTAAAGTATATAATGTGCAAAACCTGCATATGATCCGGATCCTAAAATACTGTTGTTATATGTAAAGTGCTAGTGCATAAACATATAATCAGAACCGACCATGAGCAATCATCACCACAAATAATCACCGTGAGCCAGTATTCAGAGACAGTCTGAGGACAAAAGAAAACCGCTTCCAATAAATCCAACACAAGACCAACTATAGTAAACATATCCCCCACAATAATCAACAATAAAGTATCACCACAGTACAGTCTCCCCACCGCCTGCCACAACCGAAGAGCCACGCGTTCCGTGGGCAATAATCCCACTTCATCAGGTTGCGGTTGGCTGCAGGCGCAATTTGGCTTGCACAGCTGACAGTGCAGCCAGTTTCCCTTGCTCCTTCCCTGATGAGCAATACACATAGCACGGGGGGGGGGGGGAACACTGTCAGCTGTGCAAGCCAACTTTCTCCCACAGCCAGCCGCTTGACCAGAACAAAGGGGAAGCATGTAGGTAAGTAAATGTGCAAGACATACAGCACGGTGGGAGCGTGGGGGGGGGGGGGGCAGCCGCACTGTGCAAGACAGCTTCTGTGCAAGACGGCGCAGGAACGAAGATGGTGGTGAGTTTTTTTTTCTTTACCCACCGCCTGAGGTGGCAGTGAATTTTAGGGAAAATTCGGTCAGCAGAAACCCCCAAAAAATTGGGTTGGATGAGTTCCCTCATCTCTAATGGGTACATCCAAAAAACACTAAAATATCAGCGATCTGTGTCCAGGTAATAGAACAATATATGCAAATAAGGAAATGTCTTGAGTAGTATGCCGGTATCACACACATAAACAAAGTCCGCTGAGTATATATAATAAGTAATAAAGGTAATACAAATGCTAATTCATTTTCCAAAGTGCTGAATGATACAAAACCCCCAATGAATAAATACTATGCTATACAGAAATAATGAATAAATATTGCAATAACCATGCAATAGTGCAAATGTAGTGTAGTGCAGCTGCCCACCCCACAACCCTTCGTGACCAGTCACCGGGGCCGCAGACCAACGTGGAAGTATGGGGCGCAGTATAGATTAACCTGTGTAATGTGTGAGTATTATGGCCCATGTTTTTTTGCCTTCCTAAAGGAGGAGGTCCCAAGCGGTCATTAAACTTTCCTAAAAGTTAAAACTTAAAAGCTCCACATCCCATTTTGTGCATTGATCTAAACGCAGTGTACAAGTAAACATCCTATGCCGGGCAGATGGCCTTCTGGAGCCTCTTTGTTTTGCCTGATCTGGAGTTTGTTTTCTAACGTCCTTCTGACCTACAAAAAAAAATGTCGCTGAATTTTGATAAGCAAACTAGATTTTTTAAGAACAAGGATGGTGGTGAGTTTGTTTTTTTCTTTACCCACCGTCCGAGGTGCCAGTGAATTTCAGGGAGAATTCAGTTAGCACAAACCCCCAAAATTTGGTTTCGTGCCAAATCGAATTTTGCCTGAAATTCTGACCAAATTTAGGTTCTGACAAACCAGTTCCCTCATCTCTAATGGCTACTTACTAAAATCCTAAAATATCAGCGATCTGTGCTGATATATGCAAATGCGGAAATGTCTTTAGTGTGCGGATAACACACAGACATAAAATCTGCTGAGTATATATAATAAATAAAAAATAACACAAATGCTAATTAATTTCCAAAGTGCTGAATGATACAAAAACCCCAATGAATAAATACTATGCTATACAGAAATAAATAATAAATACTGCAATAACCATGCAATAGTGCAAATGTAGTGTAGTGCAGCTGCCCACCCTGCAACCCTTCGTGACCAGTCACCAATGTGGATGTATGGGGAGCAGTATAGATTAACCTGTGTGATGTGTGTTATGTCCCGTGTTTTTTTTTTTTTTTTTTTTGCCTTCCTAAAGGAGGAAATTCTAAGCGGTCATTAAACTTTTATAAAGTTCCACAACTCATTTTGTGCATTGATCTAAACACAGTGTACAACTAAACATCCTATGCCGGGCAGATGGCCTTCTGGAGCCTCTTTGTTTTGCCTGATCTGGTGTAACGTCCTTCTGACCTACAAAAAAAATGTCACTGAATTTTGATAAGCAAACTCAATTTTTTAGGCACCTTATTTCCTAAAAGCAATTTAGTGGCACCTAATGTACAATATTCCAGACATGACACTGCTACTTCTCACTACCATGATTGAGCACTAGAGGGCGCCTGAGAGATTTCTGCTTAGCAAGCTACGATTGTTATTATGTTTCTGCAGGTTTCAACTGATCGTTTTTTTTTTTTTTTCACTGCCTGGAAACGGCATCACGTGTAACTGGCAACTAATAACCCAGCTAGCAACTTGTACCATTAAGCATAGGTAAAATGCAGGCCCTGATGAATGCCAAGCAGCAGATTTATCTTTTCCCATGGTGCTTAAGCAATGATCACTGACAGTTTGTCACGAGTTAGAAAAGTTGGCAGCTGAAAAAAGCTTAGCAGTTCTTACTAAGGAGCTTTACGGGGGAAAAAAATGAAAGATCAAAACTGTCATCAGTGTGTAAATGAATCTGTCTTGTTATAAGTGGAGAGCAGGGAATTAATTAAACACACAATATGTTTGTTTTAAACTACCCGTCCAGGCACATGTAAACTTCCTCCCACCGTATCCCCCTGGGAAAACAGGGGTGTCAAACTCATTTTCACCAAGGGCCACATCAGCATTCTGGTCGCCTTCAAAGTGCAGGGGAATTGCAAGTGTGACACAGACACAGCATTATTTTGCCCAGGACATATGCAGACAAGCACTGAAATATTTTGCCCAGGACTGATGCAGAATTATTTTGCCCAGGACTGATGTAGACACAGAATTATTTTGCCCAGGACTGATGCAGAAATCTTTTGCCCAGGACTGATGCAGATGCAGAATTATTTTGCCCAGAACTGATGCAGAATTATTTTGCCCAGGACTGATGTAGACACAGAATTATTTTGCCCAGGACTGATGCAGATGCAGAATTATTTTGCCCAGGACTGATGCAGAATTATTTTGCCAGCGACTTATGCAGACACAGAATTATTTTGCCCAAGACTGATGCAGATGCAGAATTATTTTGCCCAGGACTGATGCAGAATTATTTTGCCCAGGACTGATGTAGACACAGAATTATTTTGCCCAGGAATGATGCAGAAATCTTTTGCCCAGGACTGATGCAGATGCAGAATTATTTTGCCCAGGACTGATGCAGAATTATTTTGCCCAGAACTTATGCAGACACAGAATTATTTTGCCCAGGACTGATGCAGAATTATTTTGCCCAGGACTGATGTAGACAGAGAATTATTTTGCCCAGGACTGATGCAGAATTATTTTGCCCAGGACTGATGCAGGCGCAGAATTATTTTGCCCAGGACTGATGCAGAATTATTTTTGCCCAGGACTGATGCAGACACAGAATTATTTTGCTCAGGACTGATGCAGATGCAGAATTATTTTGGCCAGGACTGATGTAGACACAGAATTATTGTGCTCAGGACTGATACAGAATTATTTTGTCCAGGACTGATGCAGAGACAGAATTATTTTGCTCAGGACTGATGCTGAATTATTTTGCCCAGGACTGATTCAGACACAGAATTATTATGCCCTGGACTGGTGCAGAGACAGGATTATTTTGCCCAGGACTGATGCAGAATTATTTTGCCCAGGACTGATGCAGACGAACAATTATTTTGCCCAGGACTGTTGCAGAAATATTTTGCCTGGGACTAATGTAGAATAATTTTGCCCAGAACCCATGGTGGGACCCACAAGAGTGAATTATAAAAACACATAAGGTGTTATCCCATGTTTTGAAAATATTGAACTTTGGGCTTAGTAAGAATCCCCGCGGAGTGCTGTTGTCTGTTTAGCAGACATTGTATGTACTGTTTTCTGTGACCGCACCAATGCGGTCTTTTTCTCTCCAGCACTGGGAACATCAAATGCACATTCCTTAAGGATTTTATAAGAACTATAGCACAGTGTTTTATTGTATAAGGTTTATTATCTGTACATTTTCTTATATTACCTTTGTATTATAAGCAAAGCGGATTTTCTCACTTCACTTTAATTTCTGGGTTGTGGCTGAGCAGGTGAGGGAGTGTCATGGTGCAGCTTTAGGGGTCTTGAGCATGCCCTGCTGCGGTTAGTGACAGCTGTGGTGTGAGATCACCAAGGAACAGAATGGCTGTTAGACCCCTTTTTTTGCGTGATCCTGCATGAATAAAATTAAAAAAAGGGCAAACTTTGAAAACCTGCTACAGTTTCTACCCTGCACTGCAGGAAATTGGAGTAGTGGCACATGGGTCAGGCATCTGGTGAGCTTCTTGCTGCCCTATTGTTTCCGTTTCCTGGACTGTCCCTTTAAGTCATGGAAGTGATTGATTTTGTGAGAGAAATGAACTATAGCGTGTCTCCTGGTTCCTTTTGAGTTTCCTGTATGTCTTCATTTGGAAGTTGATAGATCCGCTAGACATGCTATTAGGAATGGCGCGGTTTCTTTGAGCTTATGGAGAGTCTATTGATCCCTAGTTAATTGAAACCATTTAGGAAAAAATAAAAAAGTATGAAATACTGTATGCACATGTCATACCCAGACATTCTATGTATATTTGTGTTTAGTTTAGAGTTGTGACGTAGCTACACAATATTGAACTGACCATAAAGACATAAAAGCAGTCAAAAAACGAAAGTTTAGTAAATTGCTCCCCTAAAGCCCCCCTCTGGCAAAAACTATTTGAGAGGGCTTAACTTATGCAGATGTTCTGGAATAACAGGTTGATTCCTTGCTGCAGAACTGCATGGGAGCGGCCATCTTGTCACACACATAAGCATGAGGGGAGAGCTGTGCCAGCCGCAGCCCACACCAAACAGAGATAAATGCCTCAGAAACACGGGTAGCTTGTGTATTGTTATATTATCACACACACACACACACAATGAATAACCAGCTGATAGAGGGATTGTGTGAGGGGAAAGCTGCAGCAATGTTTCTTTATCACTGTTCACTGTGGAATCTAGATTTACTGCACTCCAGTCAGTGTAAACTTATGTATCCTCTAAAATTACAATTCTTTGAGCTGTGCAGCAGAGTCGTTAATCATCACCATCATGGCTGATGGCTTTCAACTTGAAATAAAGGAGGATTGCATTGATGGGTGATGCAATTTTGACTGTGAGATTGAGTTTTTCATAAGCCGGACTCATGTATGTGACAAGGTGGCCGCTCCCATGCTGTTATGCATCATAGAATCTTCCTGCTATTCCGTAACATCTGCATGGAGTTAAGCCCTCTTAAATAGTTTGTCCCTGATTGCCTGAGTGGGCTTTAGGGATGACCCGTTACTCAGTAGCCCTGATACGCTCAACTTCTCCTGGAAGCCCTCACTGCATCTCTACAACAGCCAGCCTTTCTGAATGGGTGGCGCAGGCACTACACAGCTAGAAGATGAGCGGGGAATGTGGCTGATGCCGCACTGGGCTCCCTTTGGCGAAGCGAAGCCGAGTAAAGCAGGTGCGCTGATTGGCTAAGCAGGCCTCTCAGCCAATTCTCGTTCTCACCCGAGTCTGCACCATGGGAGCGTATGGGGCAACCTGGGGGGGTGATACACACAGCGGAGCATCCCACCCCACAATGTCAAAGTTGGGTGTGTTTTCCTTCTTTAAACCAGACCTTCAACATGATTTATTGAAAAGTCCAAACCCTTAGAAAATGATTCCCCAGCATCTAAAATGTATATATTTTAAGTTTTTAGTCACTTACTTACTATTCTTTCCCCCACTGGGCTGCAACTCTGTTCAGGACTTTAGGATACGGGCGCCGCCATCTTGACTCAGAAGCATCACACATACTGTGGAGAGGAGAGTGGGATAAAATACAGGGGGGCTGGCTATAGCTGTGCTTTGCTCAGACAGAGCAGAGCTGGGGTCAGGAAGAGGTCAGCAGTCCCAGAATGCAGAGCAGCACAGTCAGAAGGCACATCCTGTTTGCAGGCTGCCTGATGCTCCATGAGCCACCATCTTGGATGTTTATAGGCTCATAACATGCAGTAGATGCAGGTAGGATGATTTTTAATGTGAGCAATCTGTATGTACAGGGTGTGGGAAACATAGACATAGACTCTTATTCAGAGTGAAGGACCGCTTTAAGAGCACCGAACCAACAGCCTGCCACAGTTGGAGAAGAAAAGTAGCGGCCATTTTGGAGATTCCACTCCCAGCATCTCAGCCATGCTGCTGCCTGGATTTTACTGACATAACTAACGATGCACAGTAACAGGAAGCCCAGCAGCACTTCCTGTTTGCAGGTGGCCTGCAGATGCACGAGCCACCATTTGTTTCTAAAATTTACTACAGCAGGAGTTAGAACAGGGTTAATGAATTTTTATGTTTAACAATCTAAATTCCCCCGGGGAGAGATGCATATGAGCACTGTTTGTTGTGTTGGTCTGGTTTAAGTCATTTTTGACTGTTGGTCCTCTTTAAAATTATTAACTCAAGATTTAATTTTCTACAAGGAATTCAGTTTTTCCACCAGGATTAGGCAATAACCTGCTTAGAGTAAATATATATGTAACTTATTCCATCCTGCTGACTTTACTGCAAACAGCGACACCACAACCTTGCTTTTCTTAGCTCCCTAAGAGGGCCAATGGGAAGTACACAACATTTTTAGAATTAAACTACTAGATAAAAAAAAACATTCCACCGCAGGTGTTTGTGTAATATTTGTGTGTTGGATCAGCAAGGTAGCAGGCTTTGAAAAAAGTTGATGAAAGACATTTTGATGCTCTGAATACCTATTTAATCTCTGGCCGATGAAACCGAATGTTAATGCTTTGCTTATTAATAAGCGCAATCATGTCCGACTGGCCCATTAGCTCCGAGTCCTTCCTTTGATCTGAGGTTGTTAAATCTAATAGTCAATGGCTTTTTACTATTTGGCCGGCACTCAAAGCCTCCCATCGAGCATTTATGCCAACTTGAAACACAAACACACAAAAAACACACACAGCAGGCGAGAGAGACTCGTGAAAGCAGAATTACTCGGATTGCAACGCGATAAATCTTTCATGGCAACGTGCTAAGGCCGCTCGGGAAAACGTGTCGCACTTCGTGTAACGTTTAACTATCTCCTGTTACTTGATGTTTACCGAACCGGAACCATTATGAAGCCACTTGTTGGCCCTAGAAAGAATATTTAAATAATTTAACTTCACCAGTTAATCAGTTAATCAGGGTCAGGGATCAATACATTCTTAGGTAAATTGGCCTCACATTTTTATGTTTGCTGAAAGAATCTTTTTTGTAGTCTCTTAGACATAAAAAAATCTAAACTAAACTAGATTATGGTAAACTAGAAGATCTGTAGTATTTTATTGGACAAACCTTTACAATTCTATACATCATAACATAGTCGCAAGCCAGTATGTGGAGAGACCCATGTTAGGGTTGCACATCCTATTTTATCAATAGCTTGTTTGCAATGCTATTTGTTTACCCAGTTCACCCCAGTGGCCTGGGATACCACCAGTGGTGCTAGCACCATTGGCTGGGAACCATTGTTCTAGAAGACCTAAAGCTTTAAATTATGAGTCGCCAGAGTGGTGCTATGCCATTTTCCTATATTTCTTTACTGTATTTTATTTATCTCTGTATACTTACAAGAAAATGTGTTGACCTCCAATGCCTTCCAACTGTTTCTTGTAATTATAGCTTTTCAATAAAAATTAAATTCAACCGCCATGGTCATTTTGTTAGCTTGTGTGCAAGAGTCTTGCCAATATAAGGTGTCACAAAGGTCTTGTAAAATAGTTAAAACAGACCGACAGCCTAATGACATGTTGTGGTCAGCTGCATGGAAAGTTAAGGTAAGGGCCAACAGATGCCCTTTAAAGAGGACTTACTGTATAATGTTCCCTGCAGCAAAATGTTTGTAATGTCCAATATTGGGGTTTTCTACTCCACAATCCACTGCAAGGTGAATGAGGTTGCCTATGTGGCTCTCTTACAGTACTGATAGTCCAGTTGGTGATCCCATTGGTCACTGGCAGTCAGGTGTGCTGCAGGAAAGAGCTGCAGTGGTGAATACTCTCACCTGATATAGGCATCTCTATTTGCCTTGCCTTAGGGAGGCCCTAAGAGTCTCTGTGGGTCATTAGATATAGGATTGGATTTAATAAGACCACTTTGGTTGGACTTTAGAAGTTTAGAACCTTGACTTAAACTCCCATCCTCACCTGTCATCTGTCTGGTGTCTCAGCAATCTCCATGTCCAGGGCCTGAACTTTCAGCTACCAGCATCAAGGATGTGTGTATGTGAAGTACGAGACCAAACTGAGAAGGTTAGCCTTCTACTCTGCCATATACATATGGTTAAACCAAAACCATAAGTGTAAGAGATCATGAGACACTGAGCCTGTAGGGCTTGTGTGCAGATCCTCTGTTTGTTTGTTCAACCCTGATGATCAGCCCCGAAACGTTGGATATAGATTTGGACTGTATCATTCGCTGGATTAAGATTGCATGGATTATATGACCTTGATGCAATCTACTGTATTTGCAAATGGAGTGCTGGCTTCTCATTTGATTTCAGTGTATGCGACGCCACCGCTGGCTAAGCACCCAATACGATTGCTCGAGTAAGAGTGCTCCTGTGATATTAACTTTTCCTGTAGGAGAGCAATAGATGCCCATTAGTACCTCAGACGGCAACAATGCTTCTAAAGTCTACTTGTGGCTTTTCTAGTTAGACCCCAGATCAGATCTGCCAACAAGCATGGGGCTTTATGGCTGGTTTCTTGCCTGTGGGTAGGCGATTGAGGAATTTGAGTCTCCCAAGAGACTCCCAAGGCACCTCAGGCTGGTCTCGTACACATCCAGCTGATAGCGCAGGACCCGGTGGGAAGCTTACATAGTCACTGTGTTGCAAAGACTGTGATAGATGATGTGGGTGCATAAATAGGCCAGTACTATGAATTGATGCCGCTAGTGCAACCTTGAGGCTTCACCCTGGAGGATTGTGTAAAACATACACTGTGATATTCAGAAACCAGCAGCCAGGTAAGGCGAGTTGGACATTGATAAGCATGCAGTGGTTTGAAAAAACCTACCTTTGATCAGTGGTATGATTAAGGGCCCATGCAGCCCAAAACACGTTACAGAGGCTAAGCTGCGGACTGTGGTGGTGCCTGGGTCTGACCAAGTAACTGGCTGTATACGATTTTTCTACACTTTGGCTATTTTTGAATGTTTGCATTAAAAGTTAAGTTTTATTGGAAACTGGATAAATACTGAACTTTGTTAAACCTGGAGCAATGCCAAGTGGATCTCCTTTTCCGGGCTTCTCTGTGGATGGCTTGGTTTTCTTTGATTAGCTGTACCTTCGATCAGTGTTCAGCAACTAGGAAGGGGGTAGATGATGATGTGTGGCTAGAATATTATTTTATATTTATTGGTAGATCGGTTAGAAGTTAGAATTAAGAAATGCAATAAAAATATACCTGTATGTCACCATCAAGTTGAATGATCCCACATATTTTCCATCTTAAAAACATTTAGATGATGTCATCAATGAGTCACGAAGTTGATTTGCAAGCATAATCTGCTTTGCATCTCAGATAGATGAATCATTGAAGAATGTACTGTCATAAGATTATTATTTTACTCAGTAAGATAAATCACACAATGGAAAGTCTTGAGCTGTATGTGGCTCCAACTGACATGCCGCGCGCTTAAAGGGACTGTAAACGCAGCTGCAATATTAAGGCAGCAAGCAGCTCACCCAATGCCTATCCCACGTGGCTCTCCTCCATTCCCTGCAGTGCAGGGTGGAAGACTTAGCAGGGCTCCAAAGTTTCTCAATTAGATTTCACCAGGACCACGTAAAACAGTCGTAGTAAGTGCAAGTGACTATGACAAGCCACGGTGGTCCCACAGCTGTCTCTGACCACAGCAGAGCATGTTCAAGACTCATAAAGCGGCACCATGACACACCCTTCCCAGCTCAGCCATGACCCAGAAACTAAAGCAAAGAAAGTGTATTTGCTTAACATACATAAGGTATTTTACGTAAAATTAGAGATCTTGGGATGCTTTGAAATGGCTTATTATACACTGTTCCCAAGGTTAGATGAAGTTAGTGCATGTCTAGACAGGGACTGCAGGCCTACATACAATTGCAAAAGGGTAAATTGTGAATACCATCAATACTACCAGACAGGATGTGGCCTCCAAACCTAAAACAACTTGCTTTTTTAATTCCAAAGTATATTTTTTTGATGTCAGTTTCGTCAAGAACATTGTCATCAGAGCGATAAGGACTTTGCTGTGCCTTTTTGAAGACCAGTGTGGAGTGGAAGGAAGGACTGCAGGCCTAGATAAAATTGCAAAAGGGTAAATTATGAATACCGTCAATACTACCACCCAGGATATGGCCTCCAAACCTAGAACAATTTCGTTTTTTATTCCAAAGTTTAATTTTTGGTGCCCATTTCGTCATAAGATTACGTCATCAGAGAGGTAACAGACTTTGATGTCCCCTTTGAAGATCAGTTTGGAGGCAAAAGTATTTTTTTTTTTAAACCAGAAGGCTTTACATGGTGAAGAATAACAATCCAACCCACAATTTTTATTGGGAGAAGCCAGGGGAAATTATTCTTGGGGGTCACCAAAGTAAATCTTTCTTGGGGCCCACCAGAGGAAATCCTTATTAGTACCCACCATTGGAAATTATTCTTGGGTCCCCACCAGAAGAGATTCTCGACAGGCCACCAGCAGTAATCATTCTTAGTGCCCACAATTCTGGTATATAGAATTAATGCAAGACCCACTCTTGTGGGTGCAAAATAATGTGGGAGCAACATAATCGGGTTGTGCAAAATAAAGTGTATAGTTTTGTAATAAAATAAGAAAAGAAATGTATAGAATGTAAAAAATCTCGCCAGCGTTCAGGCAAAACAAAAAACTGTGTTAGTCTTGGACCTGCTATAATTCCTTGATGGTGGCCCTTAGTCAGTGCCTGGGGTCAACCAGAGCATCCTTTGGTATTCTGGTGACCCACTGGCTAAGTTCATGCCCTGGTAACAGATGAACAGTCTGTCCCATCACCATCCCTTAATTTGGAAAGTCTAATGAATTCTGCTTAATAAGTATTCTCCATAATAAAGGTCACAAAAGATGCACTATTGCGAAATGTGTAATGTTAAAAATTCATATAAATACGTTGGCTAATGAGAAGAGGGGTCACTTATACACCCGAACTGAATAAAACTCCCACCAAGCTTGGGGTTTATTCTCACATCGTAGGAACAAGATCCAGGGATGGCAGGTTTAGTCTATGACCTGTCACCCCTGATTTCCTCTCCCATCCATTAAAAGACAAGAAACAAGCCTGGCTGGATATTTCTTGTTGCCAGGTGTATAAGTGACCCCTCCTCCCGCCATCCAGCATATTTCTATGCATTTGTATCACTGGGCCATTTTTTAGAGATAGTGCTCCTTTAACTTCATCCTATTGTTCCAAACTAAATAAACTCTTTTTCAGGAATTCTGCTTTAAATCTGTATGTTTGGAAATGTATTCTTAAAGAACAGATCATTAAATTCACTGCATCCGCGTGTTTCAAAATGATCTATTACATATGAAAGCCCCTTCCCCCACGTTGTTTGCAATCTTTGCAAAAATAGTTTCCAAGGAATTCTGAGTACAAATACAAATATGCGCATAAAGCACAAGCCCTGCCAGCAGCAACACTCTGCATTTGCTCAGCTTCCAATGAAAAAGCAGCTTTGTGAAGCTGATCAAGTGATCTCCGCAATTGTATTATCATGCAGCATTGCACCAGTCAGAAACCAATGGACTGCGATACTGCTCACTGGGGGTAAAAATAAAAGCAGCATTAAAATAAGCTTATACTTCTGTTTGTCATTGTACTTTTTATATTACATGTATTTTGAGCATTCATTTTGGCTAAACTTGTCTAGTGTCCAAAATCCGACCACTTCTCTTAGTGCATAGTTGGTTAGATTCCCCCCAATGGTTTGTGTTGTCTTAACTTGATTCACATGGCAGAGCATCTTGGGAACTATTTTAGTTCTAAACTATTACAGTAGGACTGTAATCACTTTCTCTGGTCCATGCACATGCGTCCAGTGAGAGCCATCTGCCCTGACTATGTCATTAGGCAATGTCTCTTATTGACATCAATGGGGAGCACAAGCTGCCACATCCCCGGCGGTGCACACACAGCCCATTTAAAACGAGAGCTCTTCGCGGAATAGCATAGTCATGGCAGATGGCTCTCTTTGGACGAGAGCCAGCGCATGCACCGCTGGACCGTGGAAAGGTAAGTGATTACTGGAGTCCTGGAATTTTGCACAGCAGGGCATCTCAATTCAGGATGCCCTGGCAGAAAGCCAGCTGCTGGCCCTGGAATATTTTAGATCCCAGGGAAGCCACTAGGGGAAGGGGGGCAGTGGAGTGGGGTTGGTTATCCCACTTTAAAGTAGACCAAAACTCTTCCCCACCCATTGCCCGCAACCCTAGACTCCCTCTAATCTGAGGCTCCTGTTCTAAGCCTGTCCGCTGGGTGCCTGGGATGTGGGCTTGCAGGAAAGGGGAGTTTTTTTGGGCGATCCTGGGCAATTTTACAATGCCAGGAGAGGTGATCAGCCTCTCAAAACCCTGGTGGACCGGCTCTGAAATCTAAAAGACTCCATGGCCCACCGTTGGCCTTCCCTTGGGGAATCCCAAGTCCCGTTGTGTGATCCTCTTGCAAATTAACCTGTCCAGAGATCCCATGTTGGGCAGCGGCTGCACCCTACCGTCTTGAGACTGGGGCCTGCTCCAGCACCCAGCCTTTTAGATGGGGACAGAAGTGTACCTCAGACTGCGGGGAGATTGGTAATGTGGCCAATTGGCATGCATACAATCAGACAATTTGAGATCAAACCTGTCAGAGATTTAAATTTGCCATGTGGGCATAGCTAGCAAGGGCTTACTGGCCAGATTCTTAGAAACAAGGAAATATAGGAGGAAGATATTTCAACTTGAGTCACTCAGGGTGGGGGCCGGGTTGAGGAAAAGGGGTTTTGGTCCGCTTTAAGAGCACATGCAGGATATCTAGTGATATATTTAGTGACTTCCATCATTGACTTTCGACTGCTGTACAGTGGCGGCTATGTCACAGCGTTGTGTAACAAATGACTGCAAACAAATAAAGGTCACTAAAGGATTTTTCCCACAATAACTGATTCCTCGGTGCTCTCTGACCTCGGTGTAATCACAGAACTTGTATCGCTTGGCAGTAGACTTTAATTAGATTTGTATTAGAGAGCAAAGGTTGCTGGGAAAACTGGGTCAGGGAGCAGCGTTTTTACAGCGACCATAATAATAACTGCAAAGTGCTGCATAATGCCACATTTCTCTGTTAATATATTAACCTTTGACCAAATGGTTAATCTTCAGCGACTGGTCGGTAACAGCCTTAAGCTATTTAAATGATTAAACAATCGTTGTAATAATTGGGGAAAATGTGATCTTTAAATCGATGGATATATCTAACGGAATTACTAGCTGTTTATGTGTGTTTTCGCTCGGATCGTAATGATATGTTCACAATCTAATCATCGCCGGGGTTTATTTTTAGCTGTGGAGGAGCAGGTGCATACAGTTTGTTATAACTGTTGCAGCAATGTAATAATTGGAAATACCAAGTCAGTATCTTCACCGAAGGCCGGATCTGTTAATGTTCAGCAGAGATGATGGCTGACAGATCTGTATAAACTGGACCTGCGGACTTGTTTAAGTGCTGATGAAATAGAAACCCACTCGTATATTTTGAATGACTCACTTCCTTTGAGTCAGAATGGGAAGAATGGATACACACATTCCTGTAAATGAATAAAAAAAAATCTCTTCTAGGTAATTACTGTTGCTGATCATCTTTACAGGGTTGCTAGATAATATTGCTTGAATAGTTCAGTCAAAATTCAATAGTCGGGTGCTGTCAATTCCCATTAGAATCTCTGGGAGACTTTAGAAAAGACTCTAGAGTCTTTGGAAAGCAACATAAATAGTCAAATGCCCCTAAATTGTGTAGAAGACCACCAAACCTCTAAAAAACATTGTGCTAAGTATATTATAGAACATTTTTGTGACCCTTTGTGAGTATAGGCATTCTAATAATCGTGCATTCTCCTTTGATATTCCTTCTTTCTAATTCTCCTTTGATACTGTAGGTACCCAATGTAGTCTTTGAATGGCTCCACATAGGATTTATGAAATATGACCTGATAGCAGATTCTGTGGTTTGCCTGCCCCAAATTGGAGGCTCTTTAGGGGCTTTTAGACGCTATTGCAAAGGTTAGGTTTTCTAGAGTCACATGGAGGTATTGGCATGAATACAAAAAATCTCTTCGAGGTAATTACTGTTGCTGATCATCGTTACAGGGTTGCTAGAAATTATTGCTTGAATAATGCTCAGTTCAGCCAAAATTCAATAGTCGGGTGCTGTCAATTGCCATTAGAATCCCTGGGAGACTTTAGAAAAGACTCTTCAGAAGCTTTGGAAGGCAACTAAAATCATCAAATGCCCCTAAATTGTGTGGAAGACCACCAAACATCTGGAAAACATTGTGCTAAGTATATTATAGTTCATTTTTGACCCTCTGTGAGTTTAGGCATTCTAATTATTCTTCATTCTCCTTTGACATGACTTCCTCCTAAGTCTCATTTGATGCTCTAGGTACCCAATGCAGCTTTTGAATGGCTCCACTTAGGATTTATGATATATGAGCAGATCACAGGGTCTTTGGTTTGCTTGCCCGAAATTGGAAGCTCTTTAGGGGCTATTAGGCACTATTGTGAAGGTTATGTTTTCTAGAGTCACATGGAGGTATTGGCATGAATGCAAAAAATCTCTTCTAGATAATTACTGTTTCTGATCATCGTTACAGAGTTCAGCCAAAATACAATAGTCAGGAGCTGTCACTTGCCATTAGAATCTCCAGGAGACTTTAGAAAAGACTCTAGAGTCTTTGGAAGGCAACTAAAATCATCAAATGCCCCTAAATTGGGTGGACATTATGCTAAGTATATTATAGTACATTTTTTGACCCTCTGTGAGTTTATGCATTATAATTATTCTGCATTCTCCTTTGATACTCCCAAAATTGGAGGCTCTTTAGGGGCTATTAGGCGCTATTGCGAAGGTTAGGTTTTCTGGAGTCACATGGAGGTATTGGCAGGACCCTGGCCATCCCCCTAGTTATCCTAAATCAGCATGCCCCACTGCGTTAAACCATTCTTGGGTCACTGGATGCGGCAGCTCCTTTTTGCAGAGTTCGGCCCCTAAACAGAGCTGTATGATACACAAAATTATGATGCACAATTATATGCACAGCTTACGGCACTGATTGGAATATAGCTTGCCCATTCGCCATGTGACTGTTTGTAAGTGAATCAGGGGTGCACATAGCGTGGCTTGAGATGTCCCTAAGACAAAGATCAAAACCTGGCATAGTGAAAATCCTGGGTTTTGATGTGCTTAAAAATGTACCAATTTTTTTTAGCTTAAAGCTGCAAACCACATGCTGTTCGGTCATAATAGTTGCCCATTCTGTAGTACTTTAAAGGTACTACAGCATTTACCTATTGTATGCAATAAGAATTTTGGGAGTGTGTCTCTGTAGTAATAGGTCAAGACTGCTGGACCTGCTTTATTTTTCTGACTGACCTTATTATTTAATTTAGAATGTTTGTATAAAGATTTTCAGCAAGGAAAGGAAAGGCCACTTTGCTGAACTTTCTTACAGACCAGAAGTGCCGTATGGGCACAAGGCTCTGATGCCTAGCATTTGTCCACTCCAGCAACATCTATTGCACTTCCATAGCCCTGCATGTTTAAACCGGACCAACACCTGTTAAAGAAAAAGCTGGTGTTGGTCCGGTTTAAGCTGGGTCCTACACTTTGCCTTTAAGCTTACAGGCGGTATACAGCATAGTGTGAAGCTTGGCATAGAGAATAATGGCCTTGTATGACTGACTTTTAGCCTATTGAGGCTGCATGCTGGAACTTCAGGGACCTGGTGTGAAATACTGGGTACTGGGTCCTCATAAATGCAGAGGACCCCTCTGTTCACTGTTGCTCCAGCCAGCACATGTCATAATCAGCTTGGGGGGGGGGGGGGGGGGGTTAATCTGAATTGAGAAAGCCAGTCAGATGATTATCAAACCTCTTTAAGAAGATTACAGAAAGTGCAGTTTCTATGGTGCATCTATTGCTACAGCTTATTAAAACATAGATAGGTACATAGATTATTACTTTACACATTCATAGCAATTGCTATTACTGTTGTTGTTAGAGCTTTTATTTTGGGTCATTATGAAAGATCACCTATAATTAAAGCTTCTCACAGAGATCAGCAAAAAAGTCCCCTAGAAGTCTCTTATTTCATCTCCCATAAAACACATTCCTGGAAAACCATGAAGGTCCCAGGTGCCCGAGCGTTTTTTTAGACAGAAGGCATTAAAGATAAAAAGACAGAAATACAACTTTTGTAGTCGGAACATCTGTTAGCCAGTCTCTCCATGTTTTTGTGTAATTTGTTTTTCCTCATCTGCTCTTCAAATGAATAAAAGAAGCCTCCGATTAAATACAGGCTTCATCAGAAAAAAAAAAATGGGCTCATGATGGTTTTACAATTGTTGTAATCTTGTTTGTTATGACACGAGTTGTTGACTGTATCAAGTGCTGGAGAATGTGATGAGGTCAAAGCTAACAACGTAGTATAAAAAAAAAAAAAAAGAGCGAAGAGAAAAAAAAAGAAAGAAAGTGAAAAGTCAACCGACGTTAAAAAAGGTGGTGTAGTGCAGCCCCAACTGGCAGGCAGCTAAAGTCATCCCACTCCTAAGCCACTAATGTAATCTGTGTTTATACGAGTAATGTACTGTAGCTAAGGGGGAGGGGAGTTGTAAGCTCACAGCAGCTACTCAAAGTGTTCATTTTGTGTTAAGCTCACAGCCCCACCAAGTCAAGACTTCAGGGATTTAATGGCCAGTCAGATGCAGTGTAGCATTCATGAGAACTGATATAAATGAGACAGATGCTATTCGCCTGGAATGGGTAAACGCTCCTTTATCTTTCTTTCTCCCCACTCGTAATGTGCATGTTGTATGTCTAATAATAACACGGCTGTGTACAGAGGGCAAACTTTAAGCGTAGCTGTCTGGTGATTTTCTTTTTTTTTTAATTGCCGTTTCTGCTCGTGTTTCTGTTCGCATGGACGAGGTATCTGTACATCTGCCTTGTACATTTCAGGCTGATGCTGGTAATTTATACACAAGGACGATAAAGCATCCTCTGGAAATGTAAAGGCTTTTTGAAAGTGACTTCCAAATTGCACAGTATTTGCAGACTGATTAAAATGTAAATGTAACATGTCAAGAGCTTTGCCGATTCTTCCTGTGATAAATTTAAAAGTGAAAATACAATTAATGATAGATAGATCTCAGGCAGATTCAGTTGTGACAGCTGCTTTTTTTTTGGTGGTGGTGGAGAGGGGGGAGAGTGAGGCATGAGTTCAAAATGGCATGTACTAAAAAATGTTCTAAATTGAAAATTAAATTGAAAGGTCATTTTTTTTTTACTAGCTTGTGACTGATCTGTCCATTAGCTGTCAGTATGTCATGCCGACTGTTATGGCTTTTGTCATTCCATGGTGTCTTATTTTATTGTTGATTGTGTTATGCCATTCTAAGGTGACTTATACATTTTAATGTTGATCATGTTATGTCGTTGTCATCACAAAGTTAACTTGTTTTAATGTTGATTGATTGATATTGCCATTGCCATTTTAAAGTTGATTATGTTATGACATTTTAATTCTATAGTAACTTATTTTTAAGTTGATTAGGTTATGTTAGTAACTTTATATTAATGTGTATCGTGTTATGTCATTGTCAGTCTAGTAATTTATATTAAAGTTCATCATGTTATGTCATAGTAATTCCATAGTAAGTAATATTAAAGTTGATTATGTTATTCTCATTACATAGTAACTTATATTAAAGTTGATCATGTTATGTCATAGTCATTCCATAGTAACTAACACCAATTTGATTATGTTATGTCATTGTCAGTCTGTAGTAATTTATAATAAAGTTGATCATGTTATGTCATAGTCATTCTATAGTAGCTAACATCAAAGTTAATTATGTTATTTCACTCTCAATCTAAAGTAACTTATTTTTAAGTTAATTATATTATGTCATTGACATTCTATAGTAACTTAAGATTAATGTTGATCATGTTATGTCATTGTCAATCTGTAGTAACTTATATTAAAGTTGATCATGTTATGTCATAGTCATTCCATAGTAACTAACATTAAAGTTGATTCTGTTATATCACTGCCATGCTATAGTAACTTATTTTTAAGTTGATTATGTTATTTCATTGACAACATTCTATAGTAACTTTATATTAAAGTTGGTCTTGTTATGTCATTGTCATTCCATAGTAACTAACATTAAAGTTGATTTTTTTATGTTATGTCATTGTCATCCTATGGTGAATTATTTTAATGCTGAACCTGTTTCATAACTTAATTTGAATGGTCACTTACATTTAATCTTTATCATGTTGTGTCATTTTCATTCTTTAGTAACTTTTTTGTTGTGTTATGTCATTGTCCTTCTATTGTAACTTATTTTAATGTTGATAACACCACTGTCGTTTGAAGGATACTTAAATGAATGGAGATTGTGTTTTGTCATATTCCATGGTGACTTATTTGAATGATGATTGTGTTATGTCATTGGCCTTCCATGGCAACTTATTTTATTGTTGATTGTGGCATAGTCTACCATGGCAACTTATTTGAAAGCGGAACAAAAACCACTTTAGCCAGCCCTTGAGTTCCAGGGCCAGCCGCAGGCCTTCCCCCAAATTGAGATGCCCTACTGTATGAAACCCCTCTGCAGCACTGCAAAACTCACCTGTTCCTTGGTACCCAGCACCTGCTGCTGGGGATGTGGTTGCTCAAGCTACCGATTGCCGAGCGCAGAGCTGTTTGCTGAACATTACATATGCATGGCAAACGGCTCTGATTGGACTGGTGAGTTTTACAGGACGATCTGTGGAATTTCACCCAGTGGGGTACCCCAAATCAGGATTCCCACAAGGCATGGAACAAAACCCAGGATACTCAAAATCCAGGTGTGTTATGTCATTGTCTTCCATGGTGACTTATTTTAAAGTTGATTGTGTTATGTCATTGTCTTCCATGGTGACTTATTTTATAGTTGATTGTGTTATGTCATTGTCTTCCATGGTGACTTATTTTATAGTTGATTGTGTTATGTCATTGTCTTCCATGGTTACTTATTTTAAAGCTTATTGTAAAAATTGACAATAGTTTTTCTGTATGATATAGCAGCAGGGCAGCACAACCCAAATTGTCCCGCTGTACATCGCTGCTGTTTCAACAAAAATGGGCACCCACATACTCGCCACTTTCGGGCCTATTCTGCACCTGCTGTAGAGCAGCCAATCAGCCCTCAGGGCCAGCGGCTGGCAACGCTAATAGGCTCGGCTGGTGGCCGTGCTGATAGGCTGCTCACGGTCATGTGGAAGTGTCCTGGAGACTGATAGGCAGTGCTGCGAAGGCCACAGAAGAGGCCCGGAAGCAGAGAGTACCCAGGCATCCGGTTTCTGGTTTTGACGGAGGAAATTCGCAGCTATATAGTACAGTAGAACTAGGGTCATTTTTGATGTCATGACTTGCTTGTTACTTTGTTTTCTAGAATACTCAGATTATTGCTTGAGTGTGCTTTCCTCTGTTCTGGATGAATTTAGTCACTGGAGATATCTAGGCACTGACTGGTATGGATTTAAAGAATGACTTGTATGATCATTTGTCATTTGCTGTCCGTTTCTAAAGCTTAAAGTTGGAGCAGCATCATTTTTAAAGTAACCGTTAAGCTTCGGAATCGAGCTGTTGATGTATATGAGTGATTGATTTGTAATGGTTCTCATTATTGTTTATTGGGCAAAACGGTTTTAGATGTGGCACTGCTGGGACATACAGCATTGCCTAATTAACAGATCATCCATCTTGATCCAGTTACAGTTGACATTTGTATTACGTTGTCCTTTACTGTCATTTATTCCTACTGGAACAGCCTAGGAAGGAAGTTGATGCACGTGATAATGTTTTGAAGTGATTTAACCGGTGTTCGCCTTAATTATTGGCTGAATCGGGTTGAGGTTTTGAGATGGTGGGTTGTGTGTATAAGTGTTATAATATCGTGTGCTACTTTTTTTTCTTGTTTCCCGGATTACTGGATTGGTGCCTAGTGTCACATCAATCACAATTAACCCTTTTAAAGGAAGATGGGTTGGCATTTCATTAACTTCATATTCAACCCTGTCTTTCTATTTCGTATTTCTCGAAAAGAAGCAACCATGATTTAACTGGCAGAAAGTCAAGACACATGAACGTAAAACATATTGACCCGGACCAACAGTCTGGCACAGTTGAAAAAGAAATGTAGCGGCCATTTTGGAGTTTTCTCTCCCAACTGACATAACTAAAATGCACAATAACAGGAAACCCAGCATGACTTCCTGATCTCAGGTGCAAGCCCATGAGTAGCCATCTTGATTTTAAAACTTATCCCAGTAGGCGTTAGAAAAAGGGAAATTATTTTTTATGTGCAGCCATCTAAATTGCCCCAGGGAGGGATGCATATGACCACTGTTTGTTGTGTTGGTCTGATTGGTCTGATTTAATTCATTTCTGTCTACTTTAACTACTGCAACCCTCTCTTCTTAAAGTGGGTTGAAAGGCGTGTGGCCCGGCCCTGGAGTTTCAGGCCACTTGGCTGCCCCAGAACATCCTGATTCTGTGTAATTCTGTCCCTGGTATTGGCCCAAAACATGCTTGGTCAGATTTAGTTTTTTTGATGCAGCGTGTATAATGTATGTACTACTCTTGTCATCTAGTATATTTGTGCAGATTTATAATATCAGACTATTTTTCACAATAGCGCTCCTTTAGGAGTTATCTCATATTTTGGACAACACTTTAAAATGTTAAAGTTAAACCGGACCTTCATCATCATCTTATAATAAAATGCCCAAACCCTTAAACTATTCCCCAGCATCTAAAATTAATATATTTTACATTTCAAGTCACTTATTTTATATTCTTTGCCCCACTGGGCTGCAACTCTGTTCAGGACTCTAGGATACAGGCTCCGCAATCTTGCCTCAGAAGCATCACATACTGAGGAGAGCAGAGTGCGGCAAAAGTGCGGGGGAGGCAGGTTATAGCTGTGCTTTGTACAGACAAAGCAGAGCTGGGGTCAGGAAAAGGACAGCAATCCCAGAATGCAGAGCGGCACAGTCAGAAGACTTCCTGTTTGCAGGCAGCCTGGGTCGCCATCTTGGATGTTTAAAGGCTCATAAAATGCAGTAGATGCAGGTAGGATGATTTTGACTGTGGGCAATCTGTATGTACAGGGTGTGGGAAACGTATAAGATAGGCTCTTATTCAGAGTAAAGGTCTGGTTTAAAGACTTAGGCATGCCACCTACATTATTTAGATGCTCATGTGACCTTAAAATCAATTTTATTGCTGGTTGGAACAACAAAGTTTTGTGAATTGGTGTCAAATTGCGTTGACCTCTTTCAACCAATCAGCTGACCTATATCAGTGTTACGGTTCTTCAAAGCTGAATATAGTTTTGATGGCATGCTCTCCCATGGGCTCCTGTGCTTTCCCTGGCTATTTGCTCTGCCATATACATGAGCACATACATGTTGACAATAGCGGCTTGTTAGAAATCTGTTTTTCCAGAGAATACTTGTATCCTTAATCTCTTTGTAATCATCAACAAGCTCCGAAGCGCATCCAGTTGTTTTTCTCTGTGTACTTTGAAGCTGATTTGCATCCCTTTAAGGAAAATTAGGGCAGGCTGTTCTGTATACAAGAACAGTAACCAAACATTAATCCAAGGGAAGTAATTTTCTGTTAAGATTGTTATCAGCAGATGATAATAAGATGGAACACATCCACCATGTTTCTTCATTATTACACGACATAATATCTAGTTGGAACAATTAAAAGAGCGAATACAAAGCGTATAAGGCTACAGTAAATAAAAGCCCTTTAAAGCACCGCCTGTGTGATTTAGCAATAGCCACATTCCCGATGGTATTTAGGGGACAATAGAAGCTATTTGCATGTAATTAATGTATTTTACACTAAAGCATGTCACAATTAGCTGTCAGTCATCTGAGCACGACGTTATTTTTGCTGCTTAGCTGTTCAACGTCAACACGCTTAGTGGAAGGAAATACAATTATGGCTGAATGTTGTGATCCAGGCACAGCTTGACTGTAAGGTTGATGGCTATCTACCAAATGGGACTCCATCACAGACGATGATTGGATATGAGAATAATGAAGCAATTCATGTTCTAATAAGCTTTGCCATATGGATTATTATTTTTAATTGCCCCTTACTTAGTTGTAAAATAGCTCCCGAGGCTTAGATATTAACTGGCTGAAATAATATTAGTGATGGATACTATATATGCTCATGTAGACGGCATACTTGCAAGCATCCATACACGCAGAAACTTTTTTATTGGTTTTGTTTAATAGGTCTGGCAAAAAAACAAACTGTGAGACCATTTTTAGGACATATGCGAAAAAATTGCGGCACATTTCCACCAAGCTAAATCTATTGAGTGCCGTATCCACTTGGCTTGTAACAAGGCAACTTTACCAGAATTCAAAAATAGTTCAAAGACCCAATCCAAGCCAAGATTGAGCCCATCAATGTAAGAGGTGTGTTCCACTTGTACAACATCTAATCTTCTAGTCTTCCTCCATCGACCACAGAAGGTAACACACAATAATCTGAGTGTGTTATGCAAAAAAGAGACACCTGTATTCGCCACTAACCTAAGTGATTCCCACTCCTGGTACAGTGTCTCAGGGTCAAGATGGTTTAGGAGGGCTTTTCAGATCCCCCCCCCACCCATCACCTTTCCAGGTAACCTTCAGTCGCTAGTTTCCAACTTTGTCTGCCCACCTCTCACTTTCCACAGATCTCAGTTTGCAAGTTTTGGGGTTTAATTGTCCTCGACCAGGAAAGAGATAAACCAGGATCAGCAGTGTTAAACTCGAGCACCTTGCACCCACCAGAATGAATTGTTCACCACATTGTGCACCACAGGAAACCATTCTCAGGGACCACTATTATCAAAATGACAATTAGATTGTTGCACAAAATAAAATGATGTTTTAATACGAAAATAACTTACAGAATAAATAACAAGGTCACAGAACAGCTCAGACAAACTATAAGCACGGTGTTAGTTTTGCAACCCTTGTACTGATCTAATGGGGGCCTTGGGTCAGGGCTCAGCAGAGGATGCTCTGGTGGGCCAGTCTGACATTGGGGACCAGCAAAAATCAATATTTTAAAAAAATTTTTTTTTATTTTTCACACCATGCGCGTAAATGCACCAAACGACGGTGGATTGAATATTGCCTGGCGAACGTTTCGTCCAAAAACAACATCATACTTGTAGCATCATTATTCACCATTCATTAATATTTATTCTTGGACAAGACATGTTTTATTGGCAATTTTTGTATGGCACTGCAAATGTTAAAGAAGCCTATGTTCAAGCTAATTATTCCCATGTGATTAGCATGGTTAATCAGTACAGCATAGTACAGCACTCATGATATTGTAGCAGTGAGAAGTTTATAAGTGTCCGTTATTGTGTGCCAAAAGGATGTCCTCAAAGTGCTGAGTTTATCTGTTAATTTTATCCTTTTTATATGTTTGCAACTCTGTGTTATAAAATAAACAGTTTTCTCTAGCAAGAAAGTGTTAGCAACATACATCAACTAAAAATGTAATAAATACCGCTCTAGGCAAATGTCAAAGATTCTATTGTTTTTGAAAAAAAGTTCTTTCAAAGAGTCTTTCAACTATAGGAGCTCAACGTGCAAAAAATCTCCTCTGTCCACAGAGCGTTACAACAAATCAAAATCAAATTAAACACAGAGCTTCCTTATTTTCCTAGTGTCCCAAGGTGCATGCACGCCAGGATAAAGACCAATTTAAACCCAAGAGATACATCCACATCGACATATAGTGAAAAACATAATGCTTCACCGCTGTGTGAATCTCCTTACCAGAGTTGGTCAGAGTGAATGCAACCAATTGGCCATTAATCTCCTTAGACCTTGATCACCAGGGCTTCAATATGCAGCAAAAGGTGGTATGCTTCAATGGCTATTTCACAATATTCAGATGCGCAATGCCAAATCACTCTTGATTCTCTCCTGATACGGGATCTCTAGTTATTCCACAGACACCAGTAAATGCAATCCTTCAACAGTTGGTACTCATAAAGGTTTTTCACCCACCGATGATGGTTCAACAAACATAAAAGACAAAAAAACGCATCTAGTGTAATTCTGTCTAGAACAGCACTTTTAATTAATAAAAACACACTCACATTTAAAAAGACAAACTTATGCACATCAATAGGTGGCTCTCACCAACTTCCTATTGCTTAAAAAATCTGGCCAGATTCAAGGTTAACCGAAAGTTCAAAGTAATACCGCCTGCCGACGCGTTTCATTGCCCTTGGCAACATTCACGAGGCTGGCGGCATGGCGGTTAGTGTTACAATATATACCTGTAATGTTGCATCCTCAGGCATGTTTCCGGGAGGAGGGCGTAGTAGGCCTGGCGGGCTAATTGGGCCCTTCCGGGCACGCATGTCCATGGCGCTCTATCACCCCATCAACCGCGGGTGCAGCACGGCCACGTCACAGTCAGACCGAGGCTAGTCGCGCCTCCCGCAAAGCCAGCCCCATCCTAATAGGCTAAGTAAAAAGCGCAGCTTCCACCTAAGTGAACTGCGTACATATAAAGCAAGAAGCCGGGCCTACGAAAACAGCGTAGAAAGCCGGACCCCGCATATAGCGTAATACTTCAAAACCGGCCCCACTACGCTGCGTCGCCTGCGCATACACCAACTGTTGTGTTTGGTGCAGCAGAAACTTCCTGACTCTGGCCGGCTAATCATCTAGCTGAGGCAGAGACGGTGATCCACACTCTTGAGCACACAGGTTTAACCCCTCCTGCTCCAATTCAGCCTCTTCAGACGAGGGGATCACACTCTTCTGTTTCAGTAGCTATAGGGTTACTGGCAGTGTTCTCTTACGGTTGCTTGATTTAGCCAAAGCTCACCTGTTACAGTGGAAGTATCCTGGGATTTGTAGGCAGAAGCTTTGCTAAGGGCTGTCACGCCAATATAAGAAACTTGGATATGACATGCTGATAAGTAAATTTTACATTCCAAAAGAGGAAAACAATAAGGCAGAACACCAAAAACCTGGCAAAAAGGGAGTTTTCCTTTAAGGAATAAAGTGTATATTGTGTGTTGAGCTGGAAAGTATTTGTTCAGTTGGTTTATTTCTCTTATTATAAATGTTACAAAAAGTGCGTAATACAAGAAGTACCATTTACCAACTCCAGAAACCCTTAATTTCAACAGCAGTTGTTGAAAGTCATTGTATTTCTAGTAAATGATTAGTCATACATGTAAGTGTCATTTGTGAGTCAGTCCCATTTATATTATAAACAGTTTGTGCTTGTTATCAAGTTTCTGATAAAGTTTCTCAGCTCTTCAGTGAACATTATTGGCAGCGCACCAGAACGACCATTATTCGTAATCTGTTCATAGTTATTATAATTCATGACTCATTTTAACTCGGTACGGTTTATATCTTTATTGTACTTTATAATCCAGCAGCTCATAAATACCAGCATTTAAAATGGAATGCATAATTAGGTCTGCATTTTATATGCTTACAGGAATTTTAGCAGAGAATTTGATAAACATTAATTCAGATAATCAAGCCGGAGTTTTTTTTTCCTTTTTTTTGGCCGCAGCTCAAGGTAGAATAGTGATATTTAAAAAGAAAATGATGGAGCATTACGTGCCTTATCATATTTTAGAGATAGGTTAAAACTTTTAAAGTCCATTAGATCAGTAAGTTAAGCTGCAGTAAAAGCGGTGTGTATTTACAACTTGCATTTGAAAGGGAGATGTTGGGATTGGCATCAATGGTGGTGAAGTTTTGTCTGTTTTGTCCGAAGTCTTTTCTTTGCGCCACCTGTTGGTTCGTCTGTATCTAGTACAATAATCTGGGTCTTCTGTGTAGTCTGTGTAGAGTTCTCTTTAGATGGCCGGAAGACACACCACCGTGTCAGGAAGAGTGGTGTGACCAGGCCGGCTTAAAGATAAGCAACACCCACCGTGAATCTTTAAGAATCTTGGGGGGTTGGTCTACCTCTTCCTCTTCTATCCTGAATTGGAAGGCCCCACTGTATGAAACCATCGCCCAATCCACTCGCCTCTTCTCGAAGCCCTCGCCGCATATCAGCAGTGCAGCCCCATCCCCCAGCATGCTAGGCATTTCCGAATGGCTGGCACGGGGCGCCCACACTAGGTGCAGGGATTTGGCCAACAGAACTTCATTCATATTTCCTTTTCCGACCAATGACATCGAGTGGTGCTGCACATGCATCATGGGAATGGAGAGAAGGTGATTTTACAGGCGATTCCAGGGGATACAGAAACTCCCAGCAAAGAGGGAACATAATCCAAGAAAGTCATTTTCTTGGTTTGTTCCTTTTTAAAGGGCCATACAAAGCACCTTTGGGTGCTGGATCCAACTCACAGGCCTTGATGTTGACCCTTGTGGCTTTCAGTAGAATGTACCTGTATATATGGAAACAGAAGGTCAATGTCTACCACCAAGGCAGGCATATTTTTTTGTAAGTAAAGTAAGAAGGCAGTGGTACACAAATTAGTGCCATTTTGGGAATGCACAATGAATACTAAATTCGGGTAACAACTGTTATGGGCCCTTTATTAATATTCATGTAACTAATATAGACAATTGAATGGTGTTTTAACTTTGGATGAACTAGAGCACTGTTTATCAACCTGTGGTACACAAACCTTAGGGGGTTTACAGTAGTACTCAGAGTACTCAGGGGGTGTCTGACTGGTCTGGTATATTATGTTAACAGTGATACATTATTCCTTCTTGCTTTAAAATGAATACTAGACCTGTGGGATACTTATTTTGGTACTTTTTATAAATGATCAACCCACTTGGGGGTACTCGATTGGAACTTCCTGTCACTAGGGGGTACTTGGCGCCAAATCATTGAGAACCACTGAACTATGCCAATAACTAGACCAGTGTTCCCCAGCCCTCTCCTCGAGAGCCACCCACAGGTCATGTTTTGCGGATCTCCATATTGTTGACTCTGTTGCTTCACTAAGCAGTTCACCTGCACATCTGTGTTGAGATCCGCAAAACCTGACCTGCGGGTGGCTCTGGAGGAGCGGGTTGGGGGTATACTGCCTTAGGCAGTATTCTATCCCTGCCCACTTTACCAACAGCTAGCTGAAAGAAAGCTGTCTTTTCTTTTTTTCCTAAAGTCTCCAATGTAGCTATTGTAGATTTGTTACTAAACACTGTATTTCCAGATACAGGCTAAGTGTTATTTACTGAATAATTTTTTTTGTGTGGTTGTATGATGAAGGAGCTAATTAGATGCAGCATAGCAACACGGCTAATTTAATGTAGTCATACAGATCGCTCGTAATTGGTTTTAATGGATTTATGTTTTCTTTTCAGCACCAAACCTTAAAGGAAGACCACGTAAGAAGAAACAATGCCCTCAGAGGAGAGATTCTGTAAATGGAGTGAAAGATGCCTCCAATATTTGTGAGGGCAAAACTGTTGCCAAGGTAATCTTTTAAAAGCTCACTTTCATTTCTGCTGCCTCTTGATTGTTTATTGTTCCAGCGCCTCGGATGGAGATGGCTATTTTTGGGCTAAAGAAAATGCAGAGTTTTTTTTTCTCCTTAGTAAATGCAAGGTTGTTTTGACACTGGGCTATAGAAAGGAACAGAAAAGTAGGACAATGTTCTTACTTTCTTGTCATGTCGCGTTAGATGCCCCTTGGCAGTATAACCATTTTCTCTAAATATATTAAATTTAGTTTGGCAAGGTGACCACATGTAATCCGAAATGGATCATGAACAAATAGGGTCCTAGACAGGGTAACGTCTAGGGGGCACCTTGTTTCAGTGCTTCGGGGGGGATTGTAAATGGATTTCCACAAAGACACTTGAGTAGGTTGACTTCTGGGTTATCTTGGTTTGTGAGTAGCTGTAGGTGGTAGCTCTCCATTGAATTGAAGAGTTTGTCAAAAGTATTAGGGCCAGGTCAAAAGGTCAAAATGTTTTTATAAAGTTCCCGCATTGTGCTTGGCACCTCGTAGATATTGGATGCTGAAAAACCAAATAAGAGGAAACTTTAGTTAAAAGTTTAGTGTTATGCCCAGAAATTTCAAGGAGCAGAGCAAAGCGAACTTCAAAAAATGACCTATGGTCCACATACACCCCAGGGCTTCCCAATTTGGTATGCCCCTCAGTTAAAAAGTACAAAAAGAATGTAAAAAAAAATGTGCCAGATCCAAGCTGTCGTGCTGCTTGCATCCCACTTGACAGGTGGGACCAATAGCAATAATGGATAATATTGCATGAATGCTTGTCTGGGAAACCCTATTGGTCACCAGAAGATAGCGGAAGGCAAAGGTTAGGTGGGAGCACAGAGCTGATTTCAGCATTTTAGCAAATGTTGTGCTTCCAACTGCAGCGGGTGGTGGCAAGAGAATTATAGTCATTTTGACTAAAGCGGTTTACTGATTATTCCCTGATGTAATCTCTGGGCCATCCAGGTGATTGAGTCATGGTAGACTCTAGGTTCACTTTACACAGTTATAAAAGAAGCCTTCCTAATTGGTTTAAGTGAACATGCTAACTGTCCCTCTTTTAAATCCATGCCCCCCTGTCCCTCATTGATCTCATTTGTCCCATGCAGATCTTCATCAATAAATTATTTATTTGCCTATTCAAAGTTTTTAAATTGTTGTAAATGTATATAATTAGTGTTGGGAGACCCAAACTGCAAAGTTTGGCTTCCCAAACCCGAACAGAGACTTCAGCCAGAAGTCCTTGTTCGAGTTCGGGCCGAACCTGGAAAAGCTGGTTGATGGGCTGCTGAGCCGCTCATCAACCAGCTTAACCTGCAGAGTGTTCAGTAGCAGGAAGAGGCTGTACACTTACTCCAGACCCGCGATCTGATCGGCATTCTTTCCTCTGTCCTAATGGACAAGGCCGGGGCTTCAAAAAGATGGCCTCCCCCATGAGTTAGGACACTGGCTGCTGCTAGCCATACTTCTAGTTCCAGCTGCCAGTGTCCGAATCGTGAGGCTCAGGTAAGTATACAGTCGGTTCCTATTGCTGCACACTCTGCATTAGCTTAAATCAGACCAAAACCCACATATTTAACTAGCATGCCCTGAATTGCTCCCCCCATGTAGAGTAACTTTTGGCAATTTTCTATAAAGGTGACCCCTCACTGGCTGTCACCAACTTTCCCAACCACTTTTTACTTAAAATTACATACAAGGGGCTGGCCTGTCAAGGTCACCCCTCATTACATTTTGGGCCCCAAAGTTCATGTCCCCATTGATTTCAATGGGGAACGAGTTTGGGTCAAGTTTGGTACCCAAACCAGACTTTTGTTAAGCTTGTCCGAACTTGCCTTACTCGAACAACACTATATATATATATATATATATATATATATATATATATATATATATATATATATTTAATGATAAAGCAGAACAACCACCCGTTTGGGTGTAGGGGAAGCTCTCCCGCCAGATAATCTGTAGTAATAAGTCAAGGCAGCTGAAGCTGACTCGCTTTCTCAGTTCCGGCAAGAGGGGTGCTGGTGTTTCCAACCATTCCGAGGTTTCATCACTCCTTTCAGGATCCCTTCTAATGCATTGGGGGCAAGAGTTATGCTATGAAGAATTATTCTCCCCTAAGGTGCTTTATCCACTAAGCAAAATCTACTTTGAAAACCCCGACCTAATGTGTGCAGTATATTTCCCAGACATGAGCGGGAGCATTATTTTACAAGGCCGAGCAGGACTCATGTTCTCCTTTATGTTTTCCTGCTTAGCATAAACGTGTAAAGGTTAACGGCAATATGATCTTCATGAACAAGACAAATGGCGGTTTGAATCAGTTACCTCAGCTGGAAGCCTTCACGGCCAAAATATAGAACAGAAGAGCAAAGAGCACTTTTTCTCTGACAAGAAGAGAATGATGTCACTATCGAGTTCACATGTGTTTTTTGGATTTGAAATGCATACTTAGCCCAGTGTAAAGTTACTTCGTATAGCAGCGGCTTTCCAGTGTTGCCCTTTGGCATCTGCTTATGACTACCATACATTATTTACAATAAGCCTCTTTAATTGCCAAAGAATGCTGTTCAGTTATTTTACAGCAAACCAACCTGTCACGTTGGCTAGTACTTTACGTTGATTGCTCCCTAAAACCCGTGACCAGCTGGATTCTGGGTAAATTTAATTTGGCCTCTCATAAGAGCTGTTTTTTTTTCAACTGTTTGAACTTCCAGTCACATAGTTACATAGTTAATACGGTTGAAAAAAGACATATGTCCTTCAAGTTCAACCAAGGGTGTTGGGGTAGGGGAAGTTATTTTTTATTTTATTTTATAGGTGGAAGTTATTTATTTATTTATTATTTTAAATAAATGTATTATTATACATTTATTATTTAATATTTTATTTTTTTACTGATAGCAGCTAATAGTAACTGTTAATGTTATTTTTTTTCTAAATAAGCATCTAATCCTTTTTTGAAGCTGTCAGGGGTTGATGCTGTAACAAGCTTCTGTGGGAGGCTATTCCATAAATTTATAGTTCCTATGGTAAAAAATGATTGACGCCTCCGGAGACTACATTTCTTTTTTCCAGTCGAAGGCAGTGCCCCCTTGTCTTTAGAGAGGATTTTACCTGAAATAGTGTTCTCCCATATTTTTTGTATGGGCCATTTATATATTTATACAAGTTAATCATGTCCCCCCTCAGTCGTCTCCTCTCAAAACTAAACAGATTTTATTCTCGTTATCTTTCCTCATAACTAAGATCCTTCATTCCTTTTATTAGTTTGGTGGCTCCTCTGCACCCTTTCCATAGTCACAGCGTCCTTTCTATGAATAAGTGCCCAGAACTGGACGGCATATTCCAGGTGAAGGCGCACCAGTGCCTTGTAAAGAGGCAAAATTACATCCCTATCCCGTTCTATATCTGTACAGAAGAAAGATGTTCATTGGCTTTTTAGCAATTGTAATTTACAATCAAGTCATTAAAAAAAAAATAACGTCAATATCAGGGCCGGCTCCAGGTGTATGCGGGCCCTTGGGCAATAGTCTCAATGGGCCCCTTGCGGTGTGGTATAACACGCCATACATGGTGATAACGTTGCATGTACAGTGAATATTTCCAAAGAATAGACAGAAAAAAATAAATAATAGAAGGAATAAAATAAAGAACGAAAAATTAGAAGGAACAATAGAAATAAATTAAAGCAGGACAGAAAAAAAGACTGAAATGGAATGAGAAAAAAAGAATAGGTGAAAGAAATAAAGGAATATACAAAAAGGAAAGAATGAAGGACAGAAAAATAAATAATAAAAAGAATGCCAGAACAAAGCAGGTAAAAGAGAGAGAATGCACGGGAGAAAAATAGAAGAGATTGGAAGAAAGAAAGGACTGACAAAAAAAAGGGAAGAGAAGGAATGACCGACAGAAAGAATAGACAGAAAGAAAAGAAATGACAGAGAGAACTAACAAAAGATAGGATAGATGGAAGGAAAGAAAGTAAAGAATAGAAGGAAAAACACAAGACAATAAAAAAAGACTAGAAGAACTGACGGGCTCTCCCGATCGCCAATCTGGCGATGGCCTTGTGTCCTCCAGAGGGAATGCCAATGTGCAGGAGCCCCGGCACCTGCCCAGGTACGCTCAGTGCTGACGCCTGCCCTGGTCAATAAAGTTATGAATAGCTTTAATCGCCAAGTACACAAGGAAATCTTTTTCAGCAGTTTGCACAACATAATACCCAGAAGGAACTAAGAGGTAAGCTAGACATAGTAAAGGGTTGCCACTTCGGCCACTTTTACCTTTTTCTAATTCCTGCTGTGGTCAATTTTAAAAAAACAAAATGGCATCTCCAGGAGCTGCAGGCCACCTGCAGACAGAAGTGCTGCTACGCTTCCTGTTACCGCGCATTGTCCGTTATGTCAGTTGAATTCAGGCAGGCTAGCGTTCTGGCCGCATGGGTTTTGTTCCGCTTTAATAACACCAGATTTTGCCTATGGGAGAGATGTTGCGTGGCCTAGGCAAACAGGCAGACAATATAGTCTTATGATGGTATATTAGTCGCCTGGGTCCACAGCAGAGGGTCTAGTGCTGTCTCGAGAGTAAACAAAGCCACTGTTAGATATAGAAATCATGCATGATGGCAGTCGTCTGCGGCACCTCGATGGGAGCACAAAGTGAATTTAAAGATGCCTGGGATAAGCATACATCTATTCTAGGATAAAGAGACCATAAACACCTAAGGGCAAACTAGATGGACCATATGGTCTCCTTCTGCCATCAACCTTCTATGTGTCAATTGAAGGGTAACAAATAGGGAATAACCGGGATTAGCAGCATGTGGGATAATTTGCTGGGATGTAAGAACACCTAGTGTACATGACTAAAAGAGGTGATAGTGGGGCTTATGATCTTCCTCTGCAGTCTTCTTCTCTTTTCCTTAAAGAGGGAGAAGCATACGACCAAAGCAATGACAGTTGTAGAATGTAATCCGTATCTTCCTGGTAAGGCCTGCTTTTTTTAGTTGGTGCAGGGCTGCTGTTTTGACTTCTTCAGGACAGTCGAGATATTTTTATCTTTTAAGGTTGTCCGATATTGTCACTCTGAGCAGCAGGGAAGAGCACCAAGGCCAGACGGGGAGTGTGATGTCTGCATTGAAGCTGACAGTGCTGAAATCAGGTGCTTGTTGCAAGTCTGTAGACTGGAAGGTGATGTTTGTTTTTTATTAGCCTGGAAAGGGACTTATTTCAAGACTCATATCCTTAATCTAATCGGGCAAATAAAATGTACTGTAGGAGGTCAGACACTGCTGACACCATATTTCACCCTTGGTACATTTTTGTTATATAAATAGATGCTTTTAATATCTGTTGCTAAAAATTTTTTTTTTTTAACTTTTATGAAGTTCTGAGAGACTTATGAAAGTAGTTTTTCCAGGTAAAATGTGAAGTAAAAGCAACCTTGCCAAAAGCAAAGACAGCCAATGGAAACTGCAAAAAGATACCAAGTGAGGAGAAACCAAAGGCTCCATTGGAAGATGGATGTAAAACAGAAGAATGCAAAGCTGATGAGCAGGCATTTCTGGTAGCACTCTATAAATATATGAAAGACAGGAGAACGCCTATTGAGAGGATACCATATTTAGGCTTTAAACAAAGTAAGTACACTTTTTTTTAACTTGGTTTTGTTAAGGAGGACAGTATAGGTACAGTAAACATACATGTTGAATAGGCACAAATAATAGTTATCATTCAGAATAGAAATGACCAAGATACATGTGACTTTAAGTGGAACAAAATCAGAGATTTTGAATATCCCAGGTTTTTTTTCTACATCCCCCCAACTACTTCCTTTCCATAATTTCTAGACCCCCACTTCTTCTTTACTCTTCCCTCCCTCACTTTTTTTTGTTTTACCAAATAGGATTCAGCTTTAATTCTGCTGTATACTATGGATATGTTATTACCAAACATTGCTCGTTAATTACCAAAAATGAAACTCAACTTCAGGATACATCATTGTTGCCCTGATTGTATAATTCCTTTTACAAATGGAGCAGCTGGTACAACACAATACTCACAACACAATATGAAACATATTTAAAATGTTTAAAAAGTATACTACTCCAATTGGAAATACAGTAGAATTGGCAATTTATGTTACCAAACTATACTATGAGGCTAGCAGCCCAAAAAACTGTTACATCTCTATGTATAGCCCTGGTGAGGCCACAGCTAGAATACTGTGTGCAGTTCTGGAGACCTTACCTGCAAAAAGACATTATTCAAATAGAACGGGTCCAAAGGCGGGCAACGAAAATGGTGGAAGGACTTAAACTTAAAACTTATCAGGAGAGACTTGAAGAACTTAATGTGTACAGTCTGGAGGAAAGAAGGGAGAGGGGGGACATGATTGAGACCTTTAAATATGTGAAAGGATTAAATAAGGTTCAGGAGGGAAGTGTTATTAAGAGAAAACTTAATGATAGAACAAGAGGGCCCAACCTGAAGCTAGTCGGAGGGAAGATCAGGAGCAATGTTAGAAAATATTATTTTACAGAAAGAGAAGTAGATGCTTGGAACAAACTTCTAGCAGAGGTAGTTGAAAAATCGTCAGTCAGTGAATGTAAACATGCCTGGGATAAGCACACATCTATCCTAAGATAAAGAGTACATACAGTATACACATACATACATACAAGGGCAGACTAGATGGACCGTATGGTCTCCTTCTGCCGTCAACCTTTTATATTCTAGTACAATTAAAAAAATATTTTTTGTCAAAATTGGGCCAATTCAGTATGGCTCTTGTATTGATACACCTGCAAAAGACAAATCACTTATACTCAGAAGCTCCATCCAATAATTAATTTCTAGCACCTCCTTCACACCCCCCCCCCCCAAAATGGTGTAGGCTATTCTTTTTTTACATATACACTTTCAAATCATAATAATATTTTGTTATTTTGATGTTATCCTACTCTCCTATCCTCTACCTAGAGGTGTGAGTTCCTACTTGTTGCTCCCATCCTGACGAGCTTCCTCTAGGATTTTCTGGTTACCAAGAAATTTGGTTATGTTATGACTGAAGGTTTCTCTTAACTTCTCAAACCTATAGGTGATGGAGGGCTAATTACCCCATTTGGGAGCTGTGCCTGTTAAGCCTACTCCATTTTCTACTTTCCTTCACTGCTGCAGTTTTTACCACCAACCTCCAGTGCCCTATGTCTCGCAAAGGACTCGCTCTTGGCTCCTATAAGCAACAAATATCATTACGAAATGAACCATTAGACAGTCCCATATTTACCTCCTTAGTGGGTCCCATAACAGTCATATGATTTGGTTTGTTTATAGGTTATTATTTATTAGACCAATTAATCCTGATGTTTAAATTGACAATGGCATAGAATAAATCGGTATGTCACCTCCCATAAGTTAAAGCGGACCTTCAGCATCATTTCATGAAAAGCCCAACCCCTTAAAAAACTATTCCCCATCATCTAAAATGTATATATTTTAGGTTTTTAGTCATTTGTTGTTCTTTGCCCCGCTGGGCTGCAACTCTGTTCAGGACTCTAGGATATGGGCATCACATACTGAGGAGAGGACAGTGGGGTAAAGCACAGAGGGGTGGGTTATAGCTGTGCTTTGCACAGACAGAGCAGAGCTGGGGTCAAGAAAAGGACAGCAATCCCACAATGCATGGCGGCATAGTCAGAAGACACTTCCTGCCTGATGCTCCATGGGCCGCCATCTTGGATGTTTAAAGGCTCAGAATACGCACTCGATGCAGGTAGGACAATTTTTAATGTGGTCAATCTGTATGTACAGGGTGTGGGAAACATATAAGATAGACTCTTATTCAATGTGAAGGTCTAGTTTAAGGATCCGTAGTTGAGGTTGAGCAGAATGTCCGCCTGTTAAGGTGGTGAGAGAAAGGGGCACTTGTAAGGATATGTTAAAGAGCAGGTCTGCTGGAGTAACAGAAGGAAAGATTCATGACCTAAAGGGTAACAAAGCAGCACGTTGTTCAGCAACACAAGAGGTTTCAGCCCTTTTCCCTGAATTTTCAATATGCGCTAAAGATTTTTTTTCCATTCATTGGAACCATGTGTTATTTTTATAAGGAATGTCACCCCTCCATGTTTTACATAACAATTTACATACTTAATTGGCACTGATTGCTGCAGAGCTCTGGCAGCCATGATAAACTTGAATAACTGCAGACGATTACAATGTTTGTCTCTAAACGGCTTGTTTGAAATAGAAGAGCAATGAATGTGCTCGGAGGAGCTTTGCTATATTATGCATTGCGTTAGATGAAATCAGGGCTCACCGCTTTAAAAGACATTGGCGTTCAAATGGTTTTGTGTCCAAGCGTGAATATTGTCATTTTCCTAATCTTGAACTTCTCATAAACAAAATGCTGTTAAACAGGTTTAATGAAATCCTTGTTGGCCTAAAACTCAATCTAAGCGATGGATGCCAAGAGGGGGGATGGTTCTGCGTGTCCTAATGTGATTATAGAGATAGGAACACACATAGAAACTATTTCTTTAGACGGGTGTGTAAGGCCAAATTTGAATTCTTCTCTGAGTTACAAGAAAATATATATTCCCACCCTCCTCACTATGGAAGCAGGGGTGGGCACTTAAACTGGACCTTCAAACTGAATAAGAGCCTATCTTATATGTAACCCCCTGTACATACAGATTGCCCACATTAATCCAGACCTTCACCCTGAATAAGAGCCTCTCTTATATGTTCCCCCCCCCCCCCCCTTATACATACAGATTGCCCACATTAATCCGGACATTCGCCCTAAATAAGACCCTATCTTATATGTTTCCCCCACCCTGTACATGCAGATTGCCCACATTAAAAATCACCCAACTTGCACCTAGTGCATTTTCTGAGCTTTTAAACATCCAAAATGGCAGGCCATGGAGTCTCGGGCTGCCTGCAGGCAGGACGTGTCTTCTGATTATGCCGCTTTGCATTCTGGGATTGCTGTCCTTTTTCTTCCGATCCATTTCAGACCCTCCTTACACTTGGGATTACTTCCTTGCCCGAAGGGTGTGACTGCAAGACAAAAAAGGTGTGGCCCCTCCCGACCCATAAGTAGCAGCTGCCTCCTAATCAAAACCAGTTTCATTCTTGCAGTTGAAGTGACTGTGAAGGTTGTTGAAGATTCTCTCTTAAGGATTGACAGCAAGCGGGGGAATGCACCCTGTCGGCTTCTTGCACGACCTTATTCCCACAGATTCCTCTGACCCAACTCTATGCCTCCCCAGCTTTTTGCTGTTTAAATTGGGGTCCCTGAACGTAAGGTGAAGCGCCGGGGTCTGGGGCGCGTTCTGAGTGTTAAACCCTCAGGGCTGCAGGCTTCATTAAAAAAGCAAGTCAGCTGCAGGTTTTTGTCTGGTGAGCCTGCTCGGGGGGACCAAGGGATTTTCCCTTTCTTATTGCTCTTTCCCATGTGTTTAAGCTGAGGTTGTTGGCCAGCAAAAAGGGGCTGCTCTGAGCCACTGCACGGCCACCCTCAAGTGGACCTAAACCTTTTGGCAGGTCATTTTGTTTGTTTTTTAATACTGTCTTTTATTGTTTTCTTTTTAGTTTAAATTTATACTATTATAGATTGGGAAAGTGGAAATATAATATTACTATATAATTTATATATGATGGTGGTTCCCCCCCAGAGGACTTGCAGTACTCTTGTGACTGTCAAGAACCTATCTATACTGGTCAGAACCCCTGGTATTATTAAATTCACCATGTCGGAGGCATCTGGGGTAGCAGATCTGGTCTTAACAGATTTACCCCATGTCCAGTATGCATGCAGTGGCACTGGACAAGGATAGCACGGTGCACAGGGATTATGCTACGGTTGTAGTGCATAGGGAGACAGTTGTCTCTTCCCTGAGGGGGCTCTGACCCCTATTGCTGGTGCTCTGAGACTTAAAAGCCACCTTTGCAGCCTTAATGCGGACCTAAACCTTTAGTGTGACTACTAAGAAGGTTTGTAAAAGGAAAAAAAAAATCCTCTGAGTGTATTGAAGAGGATATTGTGGCTGCCATGGTCTCTTTCTGAGTCTTTAAACTCTGTCGGCAGCCCTCAAGTGGTCCTAAACCTATAGAGTCATCATGGAGTATTGACTACTAAAAGGGTTTTAAAGAAAATAATTTTTCCTCTGAATTAAAGAGGATATTGTGGCTGCCATGGTCTCCTTCTGAATCTTTAAACTCTGTCGGCAGCCCTCAAATGGTCCTAAACCTATAGAGTCATTATGGTGTATTGGCTACTAAAAAGGTAATAAAAAAATAAATAAAAAAAGGATGGTTGATTTCCTCCATTCTGGAGGATGTTGCAGAGCATATGCTTTTATTATAATCTGATCAATAGGGAATGGCAGAAGTCAGGTTGTTTTCGGACCATTCCTAAAGTACTAGATACTATGTATCCTTTTCCTCCAGATCAGATTGAATTATGGTCTCGCGCTCCTGTGGTGGACGCTCTGGGGCCAGGTCTCTTTAAGATTTTGGTTATGCCATCCTCTGATAGTGCTTCTCCAAAGGATCCAGCGGGTAAGCGTGTGGATCAGGTGGCATGTCATGTTTTTATGGGGTCGACCTTGCGGCCGGCCTGTGCTACATCCATAGCATTTTGTGTGAGCAGGAGGTTGTTAAAGCAACTGGACTCTAAGACTTGTATGGCTCGTTCACAGAAGCCATGCTCCCAGTTGATCAAAGCCAGTTGGCTCTAACAGGTATGTGATCCAGGCTATGGAGGTTTGATCTGGTTGTGGGCCAGAGGCCTAGCTCTGGTGGTCGCCTTAAGGCATGCTTTATGGCTTAAGCAATGGCCAGCTGACATAGCCTCTAAAAAGGAATATGACGGGACTCCCCTTTTAAGGTAGGGTGTCTGTTTGGGGAGTGCTTGGTTGACTTGGTAAAGCATGCTACTAGTGGTAAGTCATTTAATCTGCCACAGAAGCCGAAGTCTAATACTGCTTCTGCAGGGCCTCTAATACTCAGGGGTTCCGGTTAGAGGTTCGGCCTCTTCGGGATACCGAAGAGATTTTTGGAATAAGACAAAGTTCCAAATTAAGGCAACAGGTGTCTGGCAGAATAAAGCCAGACCTCCTTCAAAGCCTGTTTAGGCATGAAGGGACCGCCCCGCACTTGCAGGTGTGGGGGGACCACTTCTGCATTTTTCTCATATTTGGAGGCTTCATTAACAGATATTTGGATACAGGAAGTTGTATCCTCCGGTTACAAGATCAAATTAGGAGCCAGACCCCCCTTGGAGATTCTCTTGGTCAGGGGTATCCCGAATCCCGCAGTAAGCAGAAGCATTGAGATCTGCCGTATCTCGCCTTTTTAGAGATTGGAGTTGTTGATCCACAGTGAAGTTACTCTAGCCGAGCAGTGTATATATAAGGATACATACCTACATTGCTGTAGGTGGCCTACATCTTCAGTTTGTGGCGTTACCCTTCGGTCTATCTTCAGCACCAAGGGTGTTTACCAAGGTGTTGGCAGGTCTCATGTTTTCTCTAAGAAGTCAGGGTATACATATAATCCCTTACTTAGACTATCTGTTAATATGGGCCCCATCATGTCAGGGGGCCCAGAAGAATACACAGACTGTCTGATCGACATTGGATAATTGACTATCCAGTCGAATTCTTAAGTCAAATATCATATCATAGCTTCAAGAGTTATTCTTTCTGGGACTGGCATTAGACACGTCTCAGGCAAAAGTGTTTTTTCCAACACAGAAGTGACTCCTACTCCAGGAGATGTTTTTTGCCTTCCTTATGTCCTGCTCCAGTGTCTAATAAGGAAGGGGTGTTCTTCACTGTTTGGATGTGAGAGCACTAAGGTATTATCTCACTACACAATCTTTCCATAGTTTGGACTTCTTATGTCATACCTGAGGGTCCACAAAAAGGTCTTCCACCAGCGAAGTCTGCCATCATTCGATGGATTAGACAGACAGTGGTAAGAGTCTATTCTGCCAAGGGGAAGGAGCCCCTTGTTTGGGTCACAGCTCTTTCCACTAGGGCCATTGGTGCTTCCTGGGCCTTTCAGCATCAGGCCTCGATGGAACAGGTTTGTAAAGCTGCCACCTGGTCTTCGGTTCATACATTTACCAATTTTACAAGGTAGATGTTAGGGCCTCAGCTGGCGCTGTGGTTGGTCGAAAGGTTCTTCAGGCGGTAGTGAAATTAACTACCTGCTGTTCTGCGCTGGGGATCCCGCCCATAGATGGCACTGCTTTTGGAGATCCCAAGTGTAAGGAGGGTCTGGAATGGATCGGAAGAAAAAACACAATTCTGTGAAACTCACCTGTAGAATAGTTTTTTCTGGGGATCCATTCCAGACCCTCCGGCCCACCCTTTTTTGGGTCATGATCTAACTTCGGATGCTTTTTTGATGGAAGTATATTTTGAGAGAATTCAAGCGGAGTTCGGTGTGAGGTAACATTGTCTGCTATAAGGGGGCCTCCCGGCCTGCCTCTGGTTTATGATTTACTGCTTTTTAAGTACTGGTGTTGATTAGGAGGCAGCTGCTACTTATGGGCCGGGAGGGGCCACACCTTTTTTGTCTTGCAGTCACACTCTTCGGGCAAGGAAGTCTGTCTGTACAAAGCGCAGCTAGAACCCGCCCCCATCTGCACTCGCCCTTTCTCCTTTCCTCAGTATGTGATGCTTCTGAGGCAAGATGGCGGCGCCCGTATCCTAGAGTCCTGAACAGAGTTGGAGCCCAGAGGGGGAAAGAATAATAAGTAACAAAATTAAAACTTAAAATATAATAATTATAAATGCTGGGGAATAGTTTTTAAGGGTTTGGGCTTTTCATTAAATTATGCTGAAGGTCCGGTTTAAAAGGTCAAATTCTCAGTGCGATCCACCTCTGACCAGGCCAGGACCGGAACATTGCGCTGGTTTCTGTGTAGAGCCGCGGGCCCTGAGTGACATGTGGCCCACCCAATCCCTGCACAAGTAGCTTGTCACTTAAATTCCATGACAGCCATGAAGCAGAACCGTGCTTCTGCCTGACCTGCGGCTGACTGGGGCAATTAGGGGTTGGGGGTTGGAGATCTCAAATGGTCCTCTTTAACCAGACATCAAAAGCTGCTTGAGGTGTGAAAGTACCAGCCTCGTTTTCTATTTTATTACTAGAGATACAAAGTTCACTTAAAATATTTGGCTGTCATCTGGACCAAAGGGGGTAATTATAGTGTTACAGCCCTTTGGGCCAAAATATTGTCATGCACGATCCTGTCATGTTCCAAAAGGACATCACTTATTTGAAGGGCACCCCCTCTCCTCTCCTCTCCTCTCCTCTCCTCAATATGTGATGCTTCTGAGGCAAGATGGCGGTGCCCATATCCTAGAGTCCTGAACAGAGTTGAAGCCCAGTGGGGGAAAGAATAATGACTAAAAACGTAAAATATATTAATTTTAGATGCTGGGGAATAACTTTTGTAAGGGATTGGGCTTTTCATTAAATCATGCTGAAGGTCCGGTTTAACTTTGACTACAGCCATGTATAGTGCTACAGCTATGGCTGTGTTTCTAGCAGAGCATGGACAGACTTCATTGTATAATATTAAAAATCTGTATAAACACATCGGCTAATGAGAGGAGGGGTCACTTTTACACCCGAACTGAATATAACTCCCGCCAAGCTTGTGGTTTATCCTCTCATGGACTCATGGATAGGAATAAAATCCAGGCGTGACAGGTTTAGTCCATCAGGGGTGACAGAGCCTCTCACCCGAATGTTCTTTCCCTTTTATTAAAAGAAAGAAAAACAAGCCTGGCTGGATATTTCTTTATGCCGGGTGTATAAGTGACCCCTCCCTCCATAATCCAGCAAATTTTTATCACTGGGCCATTTTTGGAGACCAGAACATGACCCCGGAAAGGCAGGGGAGGTACATTGGGTAGCCCTACATTTTTTTTCTTCTTTTAAGGTTGGTCCAAAACAAAATAGAAACATGTGGTGCATATTTTGTGACATCAGTAAAAAAGGGAACTGTGAGCCCATTTTGATGGCTTGGGGTATCCACCAAATACTGACAAAGTAACTGGACATCCACCTCGTTTCATTATCCTGATTTGGGATGTCCCCTGCCTGGATGTCTGTTTAACCAGAAACCTAGTAATCTGAATGATCAGATTGCAATCCACTTGAATTATCAGGCCTAAATTCTATTACATGAATATACTGAAGTCAACATAGAGTATGTCCCCCGCCCCCCTCATTCCCCGGAGTTTTCTTTTACAGGAATGCAGATGACTTAACTAGATGTTGTCAGCATCTGGTTATCAGTTCACACATGACACGGGATGGATAAAATAAATAATTATTTAGGTTTAGGATGTTGTTTGTGATGGCATCTCATTTTTCAGACCATAAAATGCGTAGGTCCTGCTTTTCTTTCCACATCAAGATCATAAATGAGCGGCCATGAAAACATCAAGATAATCACACTGTGACAAGTGTTCGCTTCCACAAAGAAATGAGCGTAAACCTGTAATAAATAGTTTATCACTGTTTCAGGACCACCCAACTCTTCTAGAGTTTCATGACATAGAACTAATTATTTTTAACTGTTAATGACATCATTGCCTTTAATCCGTAAATGCCTCTAGCCTGTAACATTTCAGTGTTCTCATTGATCGCTGTAAAGAGTGTAATAATATTTTGTGATCTGAGACATTTTAGACTTACTTAAAGCGGAAAACACAGCAGTGGCCTGGAATCTAAAGGATTCCAGGGCTATCCACTGGCTTTCCCTGGGGGCATCCCAAATATGGATGTGTGAACCCTGAGAACCAATAAACGGGCTGTGCGGGCTCCCATCCAATCAGAGCCGCTTTCTCAAATGACCTGATTTGGCAAAGTGCTCTGATTGTTGACAATGGGGAGCGCGCGGTTCCGTATCCCCAGAATTGTGCAAACACTGCATGAAATGGAGGACAGGCACATAGACAGGCATCAGGTGAGCTGTTTGCTGCCTTATTTTTGCTGTTGCCTGGACAGTCTCTTTAATTCCATTTTTTTTAGTTGGTATGAGGACACACACACACACACACACACACACACACACACACACACACACACACATAGCTTTGCTTTAAGGTGGACCACATGTAATGTTCCCAAGGGGGCATCCCGATTTGAGCTGCTCCACTACTATATAGCCCGGGTCATGCTGTATACAGTACTCTTCTATCAATTCTCGCTCTGCTCTGTGGGTTGGCCATGACAGAGAGAAAGCAGCAATGCCTCCTGCTCTGCACCGCCACCTGCTGACTGAAACATGTCACCACAACAGAATCCCAGAGAATGTTCAAAGGACTGCTATACAACCGTGAAGCCCAATGTGTGCCCTCTTGAGAACAATCCAGGTGGCCCAAGACTGTCAATTAGTATTTTGGTCCACTTACTAACTTTCTTCTGGTCAGTTCATAGATTTGTTAGAAACATTTCAGCAGATTGTGTATTATTACATGCGGCTTGTTTATATGCAAAATGTATGTTTTTGTGTAAAATGCCTGGTTACTGCTATGCTTATCTTCCTTCTAACAGTTAACCTTTGGACTATGTTTCAAGCTGCTCAAAAACTGGGAGGGTATGAAACGGTAAGTGTTTCACCTAATTTTTTAAATAATTGGTATCAAGTTGCAGATGTATCAATGTGCATTTTATTTGTCCGTTAATAGATGCCAGCCAAAGTTAAGTAAATTGCTCCACAATCAGTGATGTAATATATTTGAGAGGCCTCAACTCATTCAGATGTTGTGGGATAGCAGGGAGATTCTGTGCTACTGGGGGCAGCCATCTTATCACAATTCTGACAGGCCTGTCAGAATTACCCTAAATCTCTTTGAAATAATGCTTTATTGGACAGAAGTAAAAAGCCATCAGCTGTAATGACTCAGCACAGCCCCGTAAGCTCTAAAATCATTGTATCAACATTAACAACTCTGTTGCAGGGAGCTTATTGACCTTGCTTATAGTTGGGCTTTTCAGTCCCCTTTGGTCTGCTTTAAGAAAGCGATTATCCCTGGGAAAAAAAAGATTCTGTACTCATCTTTTGTCACTGCAGCTCATCTATCTGGCGTCTTGTTTTAAAACTTACCAATATTAGAGAATGCCCAAAGAAAAAAATAAATGTCCCAAAAGACTCTTCTTCGAGCGACCAAGTAGTTCAACACCTTATGAAATTATTCCTTCCTTTTGCACAACACTACAAATGTGGCCACCACCACCAGAGAGTCACAACCTCTTACCAGAACTTGTCAGTAGCTGAATACAACACACCAATGTTCTTACAATTCTTATAGTAGGTGCTCTTCAGCGGCAGGACAAAGCGCTCATAGGGCTTGTAACTTTAATAGTTGAGGCGCGCTCCATCATTCAGATAGGCTGGGGTGGGAGCGACCCTCAGAATAGAGGAAAACCGATGGGGTGGACAGAGGACTTGTCACATCACCCAGCAGATTTTAGATCTTCACTGCAAATTGGCCGCTTAAAATTTGCCAGGTAGGTGTAACTACAGAAGAGACATTTTTTGTTTAAATCGAGCCATTGCCAAGCCTGACAGTTGTGCCTCAGGTACTTGGGTGGGTGGAGTTAGAGTTTTTGGTCCACAAAAAATGACTGTCCAAGCAAAATGTATAAAAACATGCTTCAGCAGCTTACCTTGTGATATCTGGCATCTGTCCTGTAAACTTGCAGCCGCCCCTAGAAGCAGGACCTTGTCCTGACAATCTCAGTGATTCCTCTATCAGTAGACCACCAATCATAGGGCTCAACTGGTGGTCTATTACTCTGCGTGTCGTAGCCACCTGTGTATTGTAGCATTGTGATTAGGTAGTCAAAGTATGCAGATATAAACGTGCTACCTGCTATTGTACTGGAGAACGGCCACACCCACTGACTGAAAATGTAAAAAATGAATGAAAACTTTAAAATAAATTTTCTCTCTGCTTCGGGGGGGGGGGGGGGGGTGTTTCGAAAAAACAAATTATTGAAATGGGGAACATTAGGAAGGTAAGGGCCATGTGATTATATGGTCTGTGAAGTTGTTTGGAAAATCCCTTGAAACATAAAATGGATCCCCCCTTACATTTCTGCACTGGTCTTGACAAAGGCTTGAAGCTCTAACATTTGTATGAAAAAAAAAATAGCAATTGTCTGAGAAGAATAAATAGCTTCATATACCAGTTGAACTATTTCTGAATCAAAGCTCACGCATCCAATATTTCAGACCAGCAATGCGCATTGGGGGTTTATTGAAACAGTCTCGGAGCAGCACCTGATTAATTGCAGCTTTTAGAACAATTGTAAACTTGTCGTAAAAAAACTACAAGTGGAAAACACATGTAACTCTTCTCCATCAAGGAAATTAACTGGGTCTGTAATTTTTTCCCATGTTAAGAAAAGGCTTATTATTGTGTAAGCCGCCAAGATTGTATAAAAAATGAGAACTTGGCAAAATACCTGACATCTGCTCATGTCTAATAATGTGGAATGTATTTAAAAGCTTTACAGCCTCACCAAGGGTGGCCATTAAGAAATTGAGTTGTGTCTCTCCCCGTCGTAATTGTGGTGTGTAAAACAGCCTAATGGGAGAGGAGCCACCGGCAGATAAACAGGAAGATATCAGTTATGCCGAATATTCTCCCTCGCGCTCCCTCCTTTTTATTAACTAATGCTATCTGACATGAGTGCTCTATATTTAGCTCACAAATACGTTTTGATGGCCAGGAACGGCACACTATGTTCTTTGAACAAAGACAACATTAGATAAAGCAGAAAAGATTGAGATCATTTTTTTTTTCTCCAAAGTTTCCCAACATACAGCATTGACATAAAACACATTCTCAAGATATGACATCTGTACCAGAGAAATGAAAGATGTCAGCCGTAATTGTTTCCAGATTCTGCTCTGATTAAATGAGAAGATTTCTGTTTCAGTTAAAATTCTGAGATATTTTAATCTCCTGTATTTTTTTCCCCTCTGTAATTGTAAAAACATCACATTTTTTATTTTTTAATGGGTAATTTACATATTTCTTGCTATGATGAGAAAGGGGAATGTAATAATAGGTAATGGGATAGTGGTGTGTATGTAATACTCCTACTTCCTGAATAATTTGCCCCTAGTTGTGCATTTTTTAGGTCATATGCATTCCATAAGCTTATACACTGTCTCGCCAGAAAGAAAGGTCACACGCTCTAATATTTCATTGGAGTGCCTTCAGCTTTGGTTCAGACATGCATCTTTTTCTATCCATAGTTGCATTAATTGTTTCCCAAGATCTTTTGGAGCACTGTGCAATGTCTTCTCCAACACAATGGGGTTAAGGTCTGTTGATGAATCTATGTGTGACAATGATGCCTCATGTCCCTGAACTTCTTTCTGTTTCAATCTTTTTATTGTAATTTTTTGTAAAAATAGTAATTTGATTGTACAGTACAAAAGAATCCAGTTATACAGTATAAGAAAGTCTTCTATGATTCTATGCAATAAACGGTTTTTCCTTTAAGTGCACACGCAAACAGATTAACAGCAGCCTATCGCCAGTGTACATTCAAAAATGTCATAATCCTTTTGGTTGCTAAAGTGCAAGAGACTTCTCTCCCGTTAGTCAATGTGGGCTAGCCATAGTGTTGGGCCCATGGGTGGGTTGGTTAACCCATCCCATCTGGTCCACAGTCTTCCACATCGCCATCCCTCGGCTTTGGGTTAACGGAGGGCATAGAGGGTGACCAGATACAGGAATGAGGAAAGAAGGGGTGCGAGGAACGGAGAGAGAAGAAAATAATAAAAAAAAAAGGGGGAGGTGAGACAAGGGGGGACCCTGAACTTCTCTTTAAAAACTTGAGCCCAAAGAATCCTGGAATAATCATCTTTAAATCTGTCCAATGTGCCATCAGGGAAGCAAATATCCCTTGATGGAAAAAGCAGGTCTTTCAGTATATTCAGGGAGCATTATTTGGGCACATTACGTTAATGAACCCCAGATCATAGCACTGCACCCATCACAGAGTAAATCTGTACTCATCAGATCACATGACCTGTTTTTAACAACATAATAGGTGTGGTCTGTAAGAGTCTGTAAGAGTCCGATATTATGCTTCAGACACCCTGGCTGTGCTCCTCGCTCTCTCACTGTTGCTAGTGTTCCTATACGTTAGTTAGATTCAGTTTATACACCCAGCAGAGTCGTTTCCACAGTCTGATGATCAATAGTGAAGGGAGGGGATGCAGGCTCTATTGTCTTGTTCCAATGCTTTGATTGTGCCACCTAATCACAAAAACAAGCACACATTAAGACACGGGTGATTCAAATGCTAATCAGACGCAACAGTGATTGAAATGCTAATTAGGTGTGCTGGTGATTGAAACACTAATTATACATGGCTATGTATATGCAGCTGAGGGAGGAAGGCACAGGGAGGGGAGAAAGTCTGCAATGGCTCAGGCTGCATAATATTAGTGTGCTTATTTTGCTAAAGCTGAAAAATGGGGGTGAAACTATAGACCACCAGTCGAGATTTATGTTTGGTGGTCTATGGCAAAGGAATTCAGGGAGTGTGCCACAACCTTGCCTTGTTTCTACTTTTGGAAGCAGTAGTGTGCTGACGGGAAGACAGAGGGCAGCTATTAGGAGGTGAGCTGCTGAATGTTATCAGTTTAGGAGGCACAATATTTTCTAATCTTTTTCCTCGCCCCCCAGCAAAAACAGAGCCCTGGGATTGGCCACTGGCGATCACAGAAACTTGTAATCAGCCTGTCATAGTTATAGCCCTTCCTCCAATCTACAACCTATATAAACTCCCACCAATGCTACAATGCTGCAAGCATACAAATTGTGCCAGAGGTTTACCCAACTACTCTGGTATTGCACTAGGGATTTTTGTTACCCTTTTATCTAGGATTACCTTGGGATAATGCTGCCAACCAATGTCATACCGTTCTTCCAAACCGCCGCTGCCACCTCTATATGCCAATGTGCCCCTACACACCTACTCTATCACTCTCCTTGCAACCTCCTGATTACTGAGCCTGTTTTACAACTTTTAGACATCAGCTTTATCTACCCCTCCCCTACTTTCGCACATCAGCATGCTTCCATACGTCAGTAAATGGATATAAAGCTGAGAGGCAGGAATAAGGTATTGATATTTACATTTACATTGCACCACAGCGGCTGCAAAGCGGAATTTATTTTTCCTGTTGCTGTGCTGCAATAAATGTAAATGAGGGCCTTTGTCCTGGAAGCACATGAAAGACATATTTAAGTTTAATGAACCTCCTCTGTGACTTGCAGGAAACTAGGACAATGAAATAATTCACTCATGCCTGGGGGGAATCTAGCCTACACAGATTCTACATGGATGTTTGTGTGTTGTACAGGGAAATTGCAGCTCTTATACACAATGACCCAACATGCAGTAGTTGAAATAAACATCAGCTTTAGTCCGTTTCCCTGCAGTGTTCAGAAGAAGGCGAAAGTCCCTTTTCCTCATTCTAAAAGGAAAATCCTGGCCATGTTAAAATGAGACAGATACTAACCTCTTCTCCCAAAAAGATGCTCCTTAGCTGTCTGGCCCTGTAATTAATATTATTATTATAGTTTATTTATTACCATCTTCTTCGGTAGCGCTTTACAAGGTAGTTGTCACAGACAGGGTAAAACAGTACGTAGACAATTACAAGCATGATGCTACAAAGTTGAAGGCAAATGCTATAAAAAAAGCTTGGTGACCCAGGCTTAAATAGATTATCGCTACACAGGAAGAGGTTTAAAAAAAAAAAATAGCTATACTTCCTTTCATGGACAACTTTCCAGAATGGATTTAGCTCCAATTTAAAGGAGGAAAGTCCACTTTCTCGAGCTTTCCAAACACCCAATACCAGGACTTCTATTACACCATGAGGTTCCCCTGCTTGCTTACTGGCAGCTCCTACTTTTTTCTGTCTATCGTTTCCTTCAGTGTTTGGGGTCTGGGTGATTACCCTCCAATCTCAAGTATATGGGCACTTCAACTCCTCCAGAAAGTCTGGAGGACCATGGCATGTCTGGCGTAAATAAATAATTCGGCCCTTGTGCAAACTTCAAATGGGGCAGTGTTAAAGCTTATGAAGTAGACTTTTTCGGCCTTTTAAGTTTGTTGGATGCAACTTAACAACTTAAAACAGCAAATAATTCTTCCTTTCTGTAAATAATGGCAGGTGAGAACAAAAATGATAAATTTGGTGGAGGAGCAACAGACAGGGTAAAACAGTGCATAGACAATTACAAGCAAGATGCTACAAAGTTGAAAGCAAATGCCATAAAAAAAAAAACTGGATAGGAAAGAGAGACCTGCAGTTTAGGCTGTAAGCTCTTAAGGAAAAAGGGTAGAAACAAAAGGGCAGGCATCACAAGTGGTAGGTCTTGGGTTTGGCCCTGTGGAGGATTTAACAGTTGCCTAAAAGAAAAGTCTGCTTAGGTGGACTTCTCGTAAAGACTTTTTTTATCATGTACCACATTCCATATTTTATGGTAGGTACGGTAAGTATGGATTGCCAGTTACCTAAAGCTTTAAAAAGTAAACAAAATGCACGTACTGTAATTAGTTTGTATCACCGCTTGGAGCAGTTCTTTTATTTGAAGAGAAAATCAGGCTTGTTTAAAGTATAGATGGCAGCAGATGAAGTTGGGTTACAGGCCTGTCTACACCCTTGCCTTGTACAACCTGATAGGGCCTTGTGTCCCACTAGAGGTATAGATGTGGCATTCTTTACAACCTTACGATCTAGAGATCACTCGCACATCACAGAAAGCTGTGAGCTGAATTACTTTGTTATAGCAGGAAGTGTACAGTAAGTGTAACTGAGCAGGGAGCCACCCTTGTTACATTGAAACCCTTGTTGCTTATTGCATACCTTGAAGAAATTTGGTTGGGTAATCCACAAATCAACTAGATTTATGTCCCTTTAGGTTCCAAGGTCCCAGGTCATTTAAAATGTAATTTTTGGGTGAAGACATTGGGGGGGGCATACCTTCATCTTAGGTAGTCATCAAAGCAGGCCGACACCTCCCTGACAAGTCTTGTGCCGTGCTCCAGCCCTGCAGTTAGGAAATTCGTATCCTTTTCCCTTCTGGATTTCCTCCAATGGGGAAAATAAATCACAAACTGGAAGGACCACTGACTACTCTTGTAGGAGGTCCCAGGTTTCTGGTTCCCCACCGGAGGAAGAGCTATATTATCTGCAGGCCTGGGAGGAGCACCTACTTGGGTTGCTGACCTTGGACTTGGCAGGGCCCCTTTTTGGATTCACGCTCTGATTAAAAGAGGGGGGTGCGTCTGATGTTAATAGTTCTGCTCTCTGTTCTACTCTGTAAACACTATTGTGCATTGTATGGTATTGCTAGTATTAAGAGGTAGTATTGTGCTGTAGTAAGAGCTTGTTACTGTTAATAGAAACATTATTTCTAATGTAAAGGCCCATTTTTTCTTTTATAAAGATTACTGCAAGGAGGCAATGGAAACATATTTATGATGAATTAGGTGGAAACCCTGGAAGCACTAGTGCCGCTACATGCACAAGGAGACATTATGAGAGGTAAGTGTTGGCATTTTCTATATATGTAGTTGCCTCTATTTCATAGGCATTGGCAGGCAGTACAAGGACTGTTACAGATGGAAAAAAAGATGACTGTGTCCATACACAAGTGTGTGGAGTAATTTACTTGGTAAGCAAAGGAAACAGGGCTATGCACTAAGTAGTGGCAGTGTATCCTGGGGAATAGTGCAGCACTACAATGTAACAAAGTCCCTTTACCCCACCTGTTATTGGTCCACTAGAAAATACTTTGTCATGTCTATGGCTAACAGCAGAGTAAAATAATACTCAGGTATAACATGATATCTCTCACTATTAAATTCACTTGTTTATTGTTTAGAGTATTTTTTCTGCATTTGTGGTTTGTGGTCCTTAAATCTACTAGCTTCCAGGAGATAAGGTGAAATAGTCTTTCCCCTCCTCTACCCCACCATCACCTATAACTGTCTGCTAGACATCAGACTACAAACGCATCCTGAACCTTTGAAGGAAGTACTCTAAACCAGGGGTTTCCAACCAGTGTTTCTAGCACCACTGGTGGTAATCAAGCTGCCTTTGGGTGGCACTCAATGCCACAGGGGGAATAAAGTGGGGGAACATGAAGCACTGCAGACAAGCTGTTGCTCTAAGAGCATGTATCCTTAGGCCAAGTCAACAAACTTTAGGATTGAAGTGGAGCATCTTGGGGTAACTTCAATTTTGGCAGGAAAACTTGCATCGATGAGCCAGCATAGGGCCTCCACTCTCCCAGGACAGTCTGTATTAGTGGTGGTAGCCGTGGCATTTGAGATATTAGCAAAATTGGAAGTGGTACACCATAAAAAAGTTTGAGAAACCCTCTAGAATACGAGACATATGTATCCAATAATGAGAGAGGTGACAAAGGGGGAGCCGTAATAAAAAGAAAAAAAAATGATGGTACCTTGGTGGCACTGTTTTATCTTTAGTGGTGCATGCAGGGTAAAAGAGGATTGTGAGAATCAGGACCCCAAATTCTAGGAACAGTTAGAGTGTTGTATATCATTTTATATCATGTGACACTTCTCTTTTTCTTATTTATTTCTTTTTTATGAGCTAAAAGAATAGAGGGTGGAAACAGGAAACATTATGGTCTCTTGTAATATATATTTATACAGTGGTAAAAATAGGGGTTTTCTTAATACAGCTTCCTACTTTATGCTAAAAATATTTAATATGTTTAGTTGCTATATCTGTGCTGCAGTGCAAATTAAAAAAATGTTAGATTGTTAACAAAAGATAATTATTTTTATTTTTACCTCCATTTTACCATTGTGAAGTTGAGCATTATTGTTCAGGGCTAAAATAATTTTTCTTGCTAACTTCAAGACATTTGGCAGATGTTCTTATGAGGTCTTTAATGTGCATTTTAATGTGCAATGACTATTGCATGCAATTACACGCAGACCTGAAGAGGGTAATATTTCAGGATGTAATGAAGAAGGGAAAAAAAAACAAGAGATCTGGTTTCATTGTTTAAATGTGGCTTCCAGGTCTTAAATGCAATACAAATGTAAGGTTGCTTTGAACATATAGAGTTTTAAAATAATGTATGTATGCGATATAAAGAATGTAGGTATGAAAGACATGCAAATAGTTTTCCGCGCAGTTTCCAAAAATAAGAAATACAATGTTCTAAATAATCTGAATATTTAAGCTCATTTTGTAATGTTTCTTATTGGTTTGCATGAATTTAATTTCAATGTGAAAGCAATTAAATCAGTTGTGCACAAAGTTACAACATCAACCCCTGTTTAAAGGAGAAAAAAACCTTATTGTTCGTTCTCCAAATTTTCTGTTTTTATAAAATGTATTTTGGATGCAGTGGCACGACCATGATTTTGGCAATCCGCTGCTTCTATTTGACGTATCAGTCAACATTTGCTTAATAAAAATAAAATTGCTCAGAATGGGGGTCTGACCACATCCTTGTGAGTGGTGTAAGAAAAACTCATAAACACTTAAAATTAGATTGCTAACGCATTCATTTCTTTTTGTCTGAAACCAGCTGGAGGTTGTCTAGAAAAATAAAAATATGGACTTTTTTCTACTGTTCAAGCCTACATTAGTTGACTGTAGTTTCACTCGTCGACAAAATCGGGTATAACTATTCACTCCCTCCAATTTCCCACACTGTGCCGATAGTGGTCTCACGTGATCAGTTCAAGAGCAGTCAAAGACCAGTAAAAGTGAACTCATACCCATGTGGTGCACTACCCCATCCTACTGCCACCCCTTAGCCATATTATTCTCTTCCAAACTAGGTCTCTATGAGGTGGGGAATGGAAGTTGCAACACATCCTTCTGCAGAAATCACCTCCAGCAATGTATGCTGCTGCTTCTGGTCTCCATAGCATGGTGACCCAAGCTTAAACAGGTGATTATGGCTACCTGGGAAGAGGTTCTATAAAAATAGTGCTATACTTCCTTTCATGAACAACTCTCCAGGGTGGCTTTAGCTCCAATTTAAAGGAAAGTCCACTTTCTCAAGCTTTCCAAATAGACTCGTTACCAGGATTGCTATTTACAGCATGAGGTTCCCCGGTGCTTACTGACATCTCCTACTTTTTTCTGTCTATCGTTTCCTCCAGAGCTTGGGGTCTTGGTGATTTCCCCCCAAGCTCAAGTATATGGGAACTTCAACTCCTCCAGAAAGTCCAATGAATGACCATGGCAGGTCTCAGTGGAGTAAAAAAATGACTTGGCCCTTGTGCAAAATTTAAAAGGGGCAGTGTTAAAGCTTATGAAGTAGACTTTTTTTCTGTCTTTTAAGTCTGTTGGATGCAACTAGACAACTGAAAACAGCAAATAATCCTTCCTTTCTTTAAACTATTCCAGGTGAGAACAAAAATGATACATTTGGTGGAGGAGCAACAATGATCGGGCCCCCTGACCTTCTGGTCCCTGGTCCGGTCGCACCCTCTATAGTTAACGCGGGTACCCAGGAGGGTGCTAGACAGAGCAGCAATTAAAATCCACATTTTTTTTTTGTATTCACCAAGCACATTCACACACATACAAGGAATTTCACAACACAACATACGAGGAATTAACTATGGCTTTATACATGGTGCTTAAATGAAAAATAACAGTCTCAATATTAATATTAGAGATAAGAACGTGGAGAAAAACACTTAACTGGGTCCTAATGGAAGCGTTTGAAGGAAAGAATTCTCAGGTTGGGTAGGCTTAACCGTAACAAGTCATTGTTAGCTAATAGAGGAGCCAATTATTTTTTCTGTCCACTTTTTTCAGCACTTTTGGTCACTTTTTGAGGCACCCTCGTACCAAGTCATGAAAGAGAAGCATAAGTTAGGCCCCAATAACTGAGCTGAAGGAAAGCACTAGTATCGTCTTCAGCAAGCCAAAATTCTTAAACTGTTTTTGTTGGGCCTCTTTAAGACTCCCTAAATGTGTTTCTGCCATTTCAATTTGTTGGAGATGTCACATCCAAGAACATTTGTTTACTTGACCATCTTAACCTCCTGCCCATTTATTGATATGGGGAAGGTGTTTTATCTAAAGTCGCCCATCAGGAGTATCTGCTAGTAATCTGGGAGTGTCTGGGAAAGCGGGCTTTGCCTTTCAGACAACCCCTCCTAAGGTTTCTATATAAATTTTACTATGACCTTCAGCATAACAAGCACATATCACAAACTGGTGATAATCGTAAGATGTGGGTAGATGGAACTGAACTTGAAATATTGAGCATAAGTAAATGGGTGAAATAAATGTGGGCTTTATTTTGTCTCCTCATTCCTGATTATTCCTCATGTTTCTTTCTTACAACAGAAGTAGTAAAAAAAATAAATAAATAAATAAAGCCGTGAGATGTGTTAATTGTAATTGCTTTTTAATTTACTGGGTTACACGGATTTGAAAAGCCTGTAATTACGACATTTGAATAGTTAGGTGTTCTAGTATAACTAAGAACAGCTTAATATTATCTTACCGCTGCTGCGTAGCTTTAGCACCTGTAAAAGATCTGCATTAGCTTTGCAAATATTGCTGGCTGGGCTGATGTAAATGACATTTTTCTATGAACAAGTCATTTCTGCTCGGTGCGGGCGCTGTGGAGGAGATGTCAATTTAGTGCTTCACTGCCAGTAGGTATTGCAATTTGTACGGGCTTCTGTATCCTGCTGCGAGCCTGAACATTTCTTGTCTATAAGATATTACATCATCAATGCAACACAGTGATTTATAGTTACTGTTACTTTTGCCTTTGTTTGCTTCGGTACAATGTGTACTTCAGGGCTCCGCCGTTTAGTTCGGCTTTGGGAAGATAATAATTCAGTGAAAGGGGTCTGATGCTAAACTCTTATTACGATATGGATAGATGTATATACTGCTGTTCGAAATGCACGTGTGCTGGGGGGGGGGTGTAATTTCCAGTAATCTAATAAATCCAATCCTTTCCAATTTTCTAATAATACCTTGTGCCTTATAACCGCACAAATGTTGCTCTGGCCCAATAATAAGTTGCTTTATTAATAATAGTAGTGATCAGCGATTATTTGGAATTAGATTTGGCCATATGATTTTTTCGGGGGGTCTGAATCGATTGCTCCAGTTGGCCTGAAAAGTTGTGTACAGCATTCAGAGTGCTTCCGTTCAAGCTCTTTCAACCTATTTTTATGTGCCCCAAATGTTCCCTCTTTGGGGAGTTCGGAAATGGCTTCTATCAACAAATTCTAAAGTTTTGTGTTCGACTATAGTCGAATATAGTTTACACTGAATGGATTTGCTCATCTCTAATTAGTGGTAAATATACATAGTTGCCGTGGCGTGAATTATTAGAAAATCTTCTCTTAAGAGAATGTTTGTACAGTGAGGGTTCTTGTTTGAATTTGAGTCACAGTTGCATCCACGCAAATTGTGTTGATTCGGTTCAATCAGGAACAAAATGTTATTTCAATTCAGGTGAAAATCATTTATATCTTATTTTAAAAATAAACACAAAATAATGTCTGTCAATCTTCAAGGTGCCCTTTAGCCAACTTGTGTAATTTTAGAGAGAAGGAAGATGACATAAGCCATCTTTAACTATAGTAATATATATGAATAGAATACCAGTTCCCACTAAATAAATGGCAATATGAAGCCCAATTTAAAGGGACAGGCAATATTAATAAGGCAGCAAGGAGCTCACCTGAAGCCTGTCCCATGTGCCTTTCCTTCGTTTCCTGCAGCACGCTGTAGTAGGTCTACAATGTTTGTTCCACTTTTCCTTTCCGTTGTTCCATGATCACATTCCAAATGTGATGCACAGCCTCCTGTCTCTCTCCCTTTCAAATTTAGTAAAACTTCAACATGTAGTGCTTGAGGTCTCCATTAACATCCAAATCCATTTTTGAACAAAGAAGCCCCAGTATCATATTTCAGTACATGTCCCAAATTTGTGGACTCAAAAATAGGAGTAGTGACCTACCAATAGAGGGGCCATAACGTGGTGTAGGGTTTACATATGCAAATGCAAGCAAACAAAGGCCTTCTCTATGGGATTGACACGTCAATTTATTAATATGTAATAGTAAAGAGAGGGTTAATAGCTGACCAGTCTCACTGTGCACAGCACAGGCACAAAGTATAGTGAAGAAATACTTTGATATGTTAGAGTAAACACCCCCCCCCCCCTCCCCCAATTCAACACCAATAAAATACACATACAAGTAAGACAAAAGTCAATTAAAACAAGCCTGCGCTGTTCCTCTAAACATCTTGCTAATGATCATGTAATCATAACATAGCTTTGATTAAACAGCCTATAACTAAGCCTCATTCCTGGAAGCATATGAATAGTGCTGCAGTGCAACCCAGAATATGCTGAATACTTACAACATACCCAACACATTACATCAAATGTTTGCGCAATGCCCTTACCATATAGACACTACATCATGTGCAAACTAACCATAACAAGGTAACCGTGACCGTGAAATCTGCAGTACACACCATAAACAAATACCATAAACACCATAAACAAAAGAGCAAAGGGGGCATAGGATGAGGGCCCCAACCTTTCTCAACATGAGAGTCATATTCATCACTGAGAGATGGTTGGGAGCGACATTTAACTCCAATAGGATAGAGACCATAAGACCCTTATAGAACTTGAAACAACTGAAAATGGCTCCAAATAACAATGCAGCGACATGCCTAGAAGCATCAAACTTACAGTTAAAAATGTTATGTGGATCCCCTGGGTAGCTGGAGAAGCATGTTGGCATCCTTATCTCTGCAGGTTTCAGCACTGCACTCGATTACCCCCACGTTTCCATCCTTCACATGGCTTTGCTTCAGCTGTTGAAGCTACCAAGGCAAGTAAGACAGAACACTTCCCTGCCTACATAAATCAGCCATTTGTGTAGGTAGAGAATACCTATGGTGCCATGTACCACCCACCTTAACAGTGTACTAAGCCCCCACAAGTGTTCTGTTTTACCAAGCAGCCCACAAGCCATTCAGAGGGGCTCCCAAGCTACAGGTTGGGGGCTCCTGGCATAAAGCCTAGAAGGTCAGGTAAAGTGTCTACAGAGTTCATTGTATATCAGGCTATACAGGAACAGTCCCTAGCGCGTGTCACATCAATTAATGCACTACTTCATCAGAGAGACAAAAAACACAAATTCCTCATTACAGACTTGAGAATGGGATTCATAGTCATGACTTCTCTTGAGTCTAAAAAATTTACTCTGCTTCTAAAGCAAACATCAAGCCATCAAGAAACACAACCCTAAAATGAATGCAGCTTTTCTGAGGACGTTAGGATATACGTATGGGGGAATTGTCCCGTTACATTTTAAATGCACCTGAGCTTTTTCTATTCTGGATTCCTTTTATCAGTCTTTCTACTGTAAAGAGAAGATTGAAGGAGCCCCGGGGCTCGGAACTTGATGCGAAAATGAAGGTCTGACTGTTGCAATCACCAGCTGCCCTGGTCGTAGCTGGTACATTTTTTGCTGCTCCAGTTATTTTTTTTTTTCTTAAACCTCGTCTACATTGAGCTGATCTTCCTTAAATCTTCCTTAAAGATTCCAGAGACATTTCATCTGTTTATTTAATTTTCATTTTAAGTGGCAGGTTTACTTTTTTTTGTTTTTCACAGCGCCGCACATTTTCTTGCGACACAGGATGTGGTTCCATTGATATTGATGTGTTGTTTGACTGTATGAAAAGCCATTTCAATTATTTACGAAGACGAGGAGTATGCGTCTCATTCCAGATACAACAGCCGGAGTTGCAATATCAGCATTTTTGTTTGGAGATTTATTATTCTTAAAGATTCTTTTTCACCGCCCAAAGGCTAATTACAAACAAAAAGTTTCTGCTGGCTCATTAATCATTAATATTTTAGACGTTGTTTAAGCAACTTGATTAGTAGTTGGATTATTGCAAAGTTCTTACATTGTAGCATATAGTTTAAAGTTGAAGTCCAATCCAAAACTGACTGACAAAAGTTTCCCCCAACAACTGACATGTTTTGTATTATATAAAGATATCTATGTATGCGATGAATGTGAAGATGTGTTCTTCTGCTGCCCATGCCATTCACTTCTATTGGAAGTAAGGCTTCGATATTCATTAACAGAGCCATGCTGCTGGGTGATTTCTTACCCTTTCTGCTCTATAAGCCCTGAAAGATTAGTTCCAAGCATTTTGTACCACTCCCTTTCCTCCCCCTTTGCTAATCCGACTTTGGACAATTACATATTGGGGGCAGACAGTCTTAAAGTTGTTGACGCTAGTACCTTGATTGACTGGTCAATCACCTAATCCTGTTCAGCAGTGTGACGTTGCCATGCCATTCAGGGCTGGCTCCCTTTGGCATTAAAGCAGATCAACAGTCAAAAAGGACTTAAATCCGACAACCAGTGCTTATATGCATCCCTCCCCAGGGCAATTTAGATTGCTGCACATAAAAATTTATTTACCTTTTTCTAACTCCTGCTGTAGTAAATTTTAGAAACAAAATGGTGGCTCATGCATTTGCACGCCGCCTGCAAACAGGAAGTGCTGCTGGGCTTCCTATCACTGTGCATTGTCAGTTATGTCAGTTGAATCCAGGCAGCAGCATGGCTGAGATGCTGGGAGAGGAAGCTCCAAAATGGCCGCTACCTTTCTTTTCCAACTGTGCCAGGCCGTGGGTCTGGTTTAAAGGAAGGATTTACACCCTAATTGGACATTACAAAAAGCTTGGACTTGTTGTCACTTGATGGAGAAACATTCATCTGGCCTTAGGTCAATATTTGCCTGGACTTCTGTTTTAAGAAGAGTTGCCTTTGTTCATAGGTAATTTGTCAGGGCAATACAGACATAACTCCAGCAAGGGGGCCTTGGAAGGAGCTCCACTGCCATCTGCTAGAGCTTTAAAGTCTAGGCAAAAAGTTAAAAAATCTTTATTCGTCTTTTGTCTCCCGCAGGTCTTTCGTCCACTGGTGTTGAAAAATGTACGGATCAATGTATGGTTCGAGCATGCCACGCGGTGCAGTCTCCGTTCTCTACACCCTTCAATATAAAATTAGTTCATAGAAGGGAGACCAGAGCTACACGTGCTTGATATTGCCGATTATTTCAGCACTGGAGATGGAAGAACTTTGTGGCAACATTACTGAGAATTATCTGGGTCCCTGAGCAAAGCTCAGAGTCGTGGCTCACCCCCACGTTAGTTACCGTGCCTGGCATGCCCCTCCATCCTGACCTAATCTCATAAACATAGAAGTTTCTAAACACCAGCTGCAGGGGACAAAAGCATGAGTATTATTATCTTTGGCAGCTACCGGCTGTGCAACCCCACCCAACAAACCCCGGTAGCCAAAGATCAGGTGGGCAGACAAGTTTCTTTTTCTGACCCCAAGCATTTTACTCCTGGCAGCAAGCAGGGCATTCCAATGCAGCAATGAGCAGACCTGCAGGGGTATTCAGAACTCTAGTTATTTATAAACAGGTGTCTGCTTTAAAGAGGAAAATTTGGGGAGGTTAAAACCTCCCCCAAGCCTCACCGATCTGCTGTCCCCCCTCCGGTTTTACCTTTGGGCATTATTTACTCATCTCAAAAAGGGAGCCATCTTTTGAGTCCCTCGGTTTCCGGGTGACCTTTTGACTGGCGGCGTCATCTTGCATCCCATCAGGCACTACGCGCAACCCACGATCTCACTCCTTGCACAGTGCCCATGAATGGGATGCAATCCCATGAGACGTCGCTGATCGGTGCAGGACTTTGAAGAGCACGGCTAAAGCTGTGCTCTCACTTACAGACGGCTAAGCTGGCGGCGTGGGGGGCAAAGATTCAGGCCCTGAAGCAGTCTGATGTTGCCACAGCAGGTCCAATGTTCCTCTTTAAGGCAAAGAGATTCTCAAATACAATTGAGATAGAAACATAGAAGGTTGACGGCAGAAGGAGACCATACGGTCCATCTAGTCTGCCCTTATGTGTATACTGTATGTACTCTTTATCTTAGGATAGATGTGTGCTTATCCCAGGCATGTTTAAATTCAGTGACTGTTGATTTATTCAGTGACTGTTGATTTGATACTCCTGTATAACTCGGATCTGGGTCCCTGTGCGCACATTCCGCTGTGTATTCTGTGTATTGTCCTCTCATGCTTAATAGCTGTCTCTGCTATTAAAAAAATAGCCTTCAAATGTCTCTCTTATTTTTTATAAGACTTTGAGCTGTTAGGTGATGTCACTATTTCTGTCATCGGCTAATCACTCTATTATCTACAAATGTCTTTCATCGAGGCTTACATAATGAGATTCCTTTTCTGTTTGAACTGCGTGTATCAACCAAGTGCATAATAAAATCGAAAAGTCCTTTAATGTAACCCAAGCGCTTATGAGCGTGACCTTTTAGCCATAAAGCAGTCATACTTGCTTAACCAAGTCATTGAGGCATTAGAAAAGCCTTGCTAAAGGTCATTTTGAAGGATTACTTTTTAATGAAGCAAAAGAACGATTGCTTTAAAAAATGCTAAATAATGTCTGAAAATGTTAGGCTTGTATCTCTGTGTGCTGATGAGGTAGGGGCCACAAAACCCATAATCTATTTTAGTCTTCATTGTAGTGGTATATTTGGAAGCTGCCCTGTTCCCCCTAAAATAAATGCTTTCCCCGAAAATAAACCCTATTTACAATTATTTTAAAATAATCCAGCTGCCGGGCTTCAGCAGAGGGATGGGAACATTATTATTATTATTATTGTTTATTTATAGTAATTTATAGTAATTACAGACAGGGCAGAAACATACGGTACATATACTAATTCAAATGCAGTTGTACAGAGTTGACAATGGATATTCTGAATACAGGATACAATTGGGGAGAGAGCCCGGCCCTTGCGAGCTTACAGTCTAAAGGAAGAGGGGTGAAGACGAGGGGGAAGGATCACAAACAGTCAGTATTGAGCTTTGTGGCATGTGCCCTTTAGAAGATTGGTTAGGCCAGATTATATGCTCTGTAAAGGAGGGTGAGGACACCATTACCAAGCTGCTGCTGGTCCGAAGCTGAAGATTGAACAAGAGAAAAGCAATCTTTGCTTACATATCCTCTCACTGGAAAGCCAGATGCTTGGCGTATGTGCACCTTCCCAGACATAGGAGCCAGTGTCTAAGGCACTACATGAGGGAGCGGGGGGTCCCAATCCAAGGAAGTATAGGGGAAAATTATCGACCTGTAGTACGGAACTGCTATTGTGGAATTCCCCCTACAGACCTCGGAGCAGAGATACAGCCATAGGTGCAAGAGTCCCCGCTGATTACCTTTACCTGCAGCCCTGGTATAAAAAGCTGGATCCTACAATACTGAATAGCTATCCAGGGGTGTACTTTGTTATAAAGAGTAATAAATGCCTTGTTCTGGGCTGGCACACCACACGCTATCACCTATAGGATCAGTGGTGTGTTTTGCCACCAATCAACCCATGCAAGTGCTTGGGACCCCACCTCTCAGGGGGCCCCAGAACTCTGCTGGGGCCCCTGACAGTGCCCCTGCTGGTGATGCTGACAGTGCCGAGGGTACACGAGAAAGAGAGCTGCCTCTCTTGATTTGTTTCTCTTTAATATTGTATTTTGCTATATAAAAATTCCTTTGATTAGGGCCCCAGAATTTATAAGCCCGTCTCTGTATAGCATGGAACGTGAAAGTACAACTGGCTTCAGATACTGTGGGTACAGGACAGAGATCAACACCAAGGACCAGGTGAGGGTAAGCAGGTTAGCATTCTGACCTTCTGGCAGCCCTGATTTGAGGCCTGTTGTGGATGTTCCCTTTAAAGTTAAGAGAAAGGAAGGGTTCTCTGTGAAATATATCAGGGGTTACTAACCTTTTTTCATCAAGTACCACCTCGGAGGTGCATATGGGATGTCACCAATTAAAGTGAATGACACACCCCAAAAATGCACATCGCCTTTTGGAGAAGTTTTGGAATTAGGGAGAAAATCGGGCTTGGGAAAAAATAGATGGCTGCAGATCAGGCACAGGGGTATGTCTCCAGCGCTTTCCAGTACCACCTGATAGGATTTAGATTACCACTGGTTGGAAACCCCTGAACTAGATGTGTCTAGGCAGACAATTTACCACTTGGATGTTGGTAATTAGCCAAGGAAATAAGGAGAAAAAAGTAGCTAGTGGGGGCTGAAACCAACGCTAGAGTTGAGAATGGCTTCAACCCTGTTCTATAGATTTGTATCTCCTGGAAATACTGTAGATACTTTTGGAAAAGTGGTCAAACAGAATGCTTATGAAGATTAAGGTTTGTTAATATCATATTAAGAAGATTCTATTTAAATATTCAGAATCCATAAGTGGCAGTGGATGGCTGTTTAATTATTAGCTATACCCAAGTTTGCACCCCCTGGCGGGCTCTCCAAGAGCTTTGGAAATAGCCTTAGAGGTAAAGAGATCATTTGCATGCCTCCGTCTACTGTATAAAAAAAAAATCATTGTAGAAATCTGTAACCTTAGTTTGTATACTCAATGTAAATTCTGTCTAATATCCAGAATTTAATCTCCAGCGAGTATAAAGTGAATGAAGTGCGTCAATGACATTGACCTGTGTAGCACCTACTGTTGTCTTATCTCCTATATTGCGATATAGCAATGAACATGGAAAATGAGCATTCTGCTACTAGACCATTAGATTAACAAGCTACTATTTATAAAGCAGCAAAATGCAAAGTGAACGAAGTGCACAGATTGTTCTGTTTGCTGTGGGTTATTGCACATTGTCCTTTTTATTGCCTTATGATGAGAATACTGTAAGCGCTTACAGTCGAAGAAAGTCATGTCTAGTGCCTCTCCATTTTCTATATGCTGTAGCACAGTGATCCCCAACTTTTCTCGGCCTGAGAGCCACATTCAACACTATGAAATGCCACACTCAAAGTAGAATTATTTTAAAATTATAAAACAAGAAACAACTAGGGATGTTTAAAACAAAACAATGCAGTCAAGTACTAAAAGACTCGACTAAAGGTGAGTGGCCAATTGTTGTTCCATTGTCTCAGGCTAGGCATTGCACTGTCCCAAACTTCAATCTGTTTTCAAAAAAACCCTGTAGTTCCAAAGGTATTAAAAGTAAAAGTATTCAAGCATTGGAGATGCCCCAGTGGCATGAAACAAAATCCAAGAACCAGAAATCCTGGTTTTTGCTCATCTTTTTAGAATCAATGAACATAGAAGAATCCAGATTGGCTGACAATTACTACAAAAGAAGAACCAACTGGATCTGTTGTTAACTTGTTGCTCTATCAGTTTCTTTAATAACTATTAAAAAGAGCGTGAATAAGGTGTTGGGTGAACCAGCAACAAAACAATACTAGATACATAATAAGTTGTGGGCAGCTGGGTCATGGTGGACATCCTGGCCTTGATGTTCCTCTTGGCTTCCAGCTCGTATCACATGCAGCTTCTCATGCTCCCTGCTTTTATATATCAGGACAGCAGATGTTTAGGAGTCTGATTTTTTTTTTTTCCCTTTTTTAATCTTTATGGGAAAATGGTTGTGGAATGAACATAACACATGTGAACACTACATATGTTAGACGACAATTAACAAAGAATCTAAAATCGACTTTTCAGATAAAAAGTATAACAAATGATTCACTTCACAAGACTGCTGCAAATACGAGTCATGTCTCCGGCTTAATTCTAAACATGTCTGTCGGGATGAAACAAGATCTCAAAAGATCTCTTTAAACAACCTTTTATGCTGAGCTTGTTTTGAGACCGAAGGAAAAAAAAATACTTTTTTTTTTGGAGTGTCTTGACTGCTTTTAGCATTTTATAAACAGTGACTTCATGTTGGAGGCACGTTCATCTGCTAAGTTATTAAAACAATATATTACATGTCTTTCTCACAGATCTATTAGCACACAAGAAATACTATTTATTTGAAATGGTTCATCTGTTTCAGCAATCAGGAGTTTTATTGTTTGCAGGTGAGAAATGAACAAGCTTTGTTTTTAATACCTTCTCAGGGTATTTTACTGTAGTTTTGTTGGAAAGTTATGTGTTTATAACACAGTATTGATTTGAGTGGCAGAAGGTTTCTATTTGCTGGTGATGACCAGATAAAGACTTTAGAGTCTTTAATGACTTTGATATCATGATTGAGCTTGTAGGGGTAGTTCATCCCTTAAGCCATATATAACTTTGAACCACTTTTTTTTGGTCTGTGAATGTTTTCACGTAATAAAGTGTATAGACCTAATTCGGAGAGACTCAGCCTTTTATGGATCTATGTATATAAAGCAAGCCACAATATGGGGGGTCAGCTCTTTAAATGCTAGAGACCACAACATTCCAGAAGGAGGCACACCAATGTATATGTTAAAATAGATTACATCTTTATTGTAAGAAAAAAACAATTAAATAACTAATAACACATTAAAACCATCTAAAATACATAAATCAAACAAGACAAACAAACATATAGATGAGGCCAACGGCAGAGGGAAGAGTCTGGATGAATAACAATGATGATAATAGCAGGAAATCCAAGTGCAAGGTAATACCATTGCACACATTTATACAAAAAACTACAAAGGAGTGACAATTGTTTTTACACTGACACACAAGTCGTAAAATCGTTGTGTGTCTAAGTTACAGATCTGTATTATGCCTGAAGAAGAAGCTTGAACAGCTTCGAAAGCTTGCATTTTCAATCTTATTGAGTTAGCCAATAAATGGTATTACCTCAACCTTGGATTTCCTGCTTACATCGATACAACAACTTAATGATGATAATAATAATGTTGACACTATATATAATCATACATCCCTGCATATGATCTGAATCCTACATACTAAATGAATAAATTAATTGCATACCCAATCTCAAATAAATAACCACAATTAAATAAATAATTATATAAATAAATATATATATATATATATATATATATATATATATATATATATATATATAGAATACAGAGCAAAGGGCCGCACCAACAACAATTAATCAAAGAAGTGTGCAGGCTTGGGTACCTGAATCCCACATGTATACTACAAGGAGGCTTCCACACAGCCCCCAACCCCAAGACACAATCTGCACCACTCCGTTTAAATGAATTTTCATTCAAATGGAGTGGTGCAGATTGTGTCTTGGGGTTGGGGGCTGTGTGGAAGCCTCCTTGTTGTATGTATGTATGTATGTATGTATGCATATATATATATATATATATATATCAGCATATATACCAGATGCTCTATACCTCAAAAGTCTAAATATATGCACCAAATGATGCAGAGTGGCTGCCCATAAACGATAACCCATACCAATTAATCACAAGCAAGGTGCAAATAACCTCAAACCAATATAAAGAAAGTCTTCCCCTGCCTATGACCTCAGCCAGAGCAACGTGTTCTGTGGGTCACGGGGGTCAACTTCATCAGACTGTTGGGGGTCAACTTGGCACCATTTATAAAAGGTTCACTGTTCAGTGCACTTTTTTGGGAGTAGCCATTCAGTACTAGGTATCACTTCTTTTTCATGTAATCGGAACTGTGCTGAATTGGCCCTAGTTTCTTCTAAAAAGTTACTAAAGAGATGTCTAAAATTTAGCTATTATACCTTTTGCACATCAAAGCTGAAGGAAATCAGACCAGACTTGGACTTGCAAATGGACTTCAGGTACAACTTTGGTTGTCAGTCATAGAATAATGAAAAATAACAATCTTTAGTAAAAAAAAACGTACCTTTGTGTTGCTTTATAAAGCTAAATAGAGAGCCTGAGATGTCGCATTGGGGCTTTGAACTTTACACAGTGGGTAATCCCCGATCTAGCATGGCAGACAGTTTGTTTTATTTGAGGAAATGTAATTTTAACACGTTTTACCTCTAAGGCTTTTTCAGAGTTTTTCAAATGTTTTCTCTGGCACTGCTACCCATATGCAAATCAGAAACCAAAGTCCAGATTTGAAGAGTAGCATCCACTGGCCTTTGATGGACTTTGGCCACATTCCTCAGATCAAGGGGCACAAAGATTTCTGTTTACCTTTTATTGGAACCTGTGGCATTAACTCCAAACCTCAGCCTTGGTAAGCTGGGTACTGCACTGCCTCTTGGCATATGTTTGCTGTGTACAAGGCCTGTTATTTTCCATAGGCACCACTGCAGTCTTTCTGCAGGGTCCCCTGACTGTCCTACAACCAGGGCAGTCCCTAAAACTTTTTTTTGTACCCCATCCTCACTGGGATCAGCAAGCCATGGTAAAACTAGAATGTTCCTCAGACAGAGAGGAGGAAATTCAAAAGGAGCCTGCATGGGCTGACCAGACCTCACCTTGGCCTACAATTAGGTGGGCTTCAGGGTCATAAACTCTCCGCCCAAACAAAATCAGCATGAAATGTAAATTTGCTGGCACTCTCTCATACAGGACTTCCGTGTGAAATGACTGTGGCTGTTGGTGGGGGGTGTACGCATTGTCCTAATAGAGGAGATCAGTGGTGGGCCTTAATTCCCATGAGACTAATGAATATTTCAGATTGCCAGTAGAGAGGCTCTACTAATTTTAAAGCATGCCGCAATTACAAGCTACTCTATTACAGGGCAATGTACTTTCAGCGTGTTTAAAGAAAAAATATTGTTTTTAGAGATTTGTTTTAAATATCTGTTGTCGTAACTTTCTAAAGTCAACTTCATAAACTTAAGTGATGACTGAAATATTTATTTTTCATTTAGATGCAGACTGCAGTGTTGCCACATATGAAGCCATTACCTAATCTATACCATATGATATTAGGCTCCAGAATAACTCTGCCCCATAAGTCATTTCTTAGCCCTTTTCTAATTTAAGCCAGGAATGTTACTTTTTAACCATTATTTTGTTCCTGCTTTGACAAATTGAGCTAATTTAATGCATCGCTATTCGGCGGATAACCTCAACGAGATACTAAAAACTAAAGTTAAGCTCTTAAAAGCTTGTCATAATTTTTTTTTGGTTTTTAAATGGGTCCATTATGCAGGTAGCTGCCTACACTGCGTTTCTTGTGTGTTTTAAACAAAAATGCAGATTTCTAGAGTGACACAGACAGGGCTGAATTACAGGAAAAACAAAGTCGTCATTTGTAAACTTTCAAAATTACCTTAAAAGATAAAAAAAAAACTACAGAAAAAAATACCTAAAGTAAACCAAAGACTAAACCTGCAGTGTGATATTTTGTCTCGCATGCCAAGCAGGTGACCGCAGCAGTGGAGAATGCCGCCTGTAAACTCCTGTAAGGGCAGATTATCAGATTGGCTCTACAGTCATGTTCTACAAGGTTTACAAAAGCCTGACTGAACCTTTCTATTGCAAGAAAGCCATCTGTTTTCTACTTGTACAACCTGTATTCGCTGCCTGTCTCATCACAGGTTTCATATTGCACATTCTTTTAAGAGGAAAAACATCCACAGTTTAGTTTGGGTGTAACATCTATGTTGCTGTTATAACACCTATCCCACAACAGTTTATTCATAGCTCTTGGTTCTGTTTATGCTGATGCACTCAATAGCTTGCCTTCATGAGATTTTTGACCCCTATCGATATTATGATAAAGGCTTACTCTGAGTAAAACAGCATTCTGAAAGGAAAGGTCAGTTGGTTGACTAGCCAAACCTCTTTAATGTCTATGTCTGGGGTTCCCAACCAGTAGTACTTGAGATCCATTCAGGTGGTATGAAGCAAAGCAGCAGATTGATCTTCACGCTACCCTGGTGTGCCACCCATCTATACCTTAGATCTGCTCCATAACTACAAAACTGTTCAGAAAGGAAATGTACGTGCATTTCTGTGGATTTTCATGTTTTGGTGCCTTCTTAACACAGGTTTACATGACTGACAACCCATACAAACCACTCAGATGATACTTGAGATCATTAGAAAATGGAAAGTGGTACTTGGTGAAAAAAGGTTGGGGAACTCCTGATCTAGGTTATAATATGCAGATGTATCAATCCTTTAAGCTGGTCTAAAGTAAAAAAAACTCCCATCCTGATTAAGGTGCCCTTCAAATTAACAATATCTTGGAAATTCCCTATAGAACCAGCAGACGAAAGGGTTTTTCCAGGCACTCACGCTTGGCTAACCTAAATGGTCACCTGCAGAGAGATTAGCATTCAGATGTGTTATTCATTTTCAATTTAGCCACACTACCCACTAACTAGCCAGCTATACACTTTCAAGAGGTCCCAAACCCTCATAACCTAGCCCCTTTAGACTCTAGGACCAGGTTATGTCCCAGGGGCATACCAGTTTGCCATAAACTTTTCTCATCCGCTTGTGTGGCAAGCTATCAGACCTGAATAATGGAGGGATTGGGGGTGCTGCAGCTAAGTAGCTATGGCATGGTCAATACCTTCCTATAAGCACCAGCAGGTTTCAGGCATGCAGAGCACACAGACCAGGTATAATACTTCATTATACCTGGTCCTATACTTATAGCTATAGCTTGCCATTAAGAAACAAGTAGTTTGATTCATTGGAGTGCCGGGGGGGGGGGGGGGGGGGTTTGCAGCAATAAAGGGTTTTGGTCATTTTTATAAGTGACAGTCTCATTTCTTAAACTGGACCTTCAGCATCATTTAATGAAAAGCTCAAACCTTTAAAAAACTATTCACCAGCATCTAAAATTATTATATTTTACATTTTTATTCACTTACGTTTTATTCTTTCCCCTAATGGGCTGCAACTCTGTTCAGGACTCTAGGATATGGGTGCCGCCATCTTGCCTCAGAAGCATCACATATTAGGGAGAGGAGAGCTGGGCAAAAGTACAGGGGCGGGGTTATAGTTGTGCTTTGCACAGAAGGAGCAGAGCTGGGGTCAGGGAACGGACAGCAATCCCAGAATGCAGAGTGACACATTCAGAAGACGCTTCCTGTTTGCAGGCAGCCTGAGACTCCATGGGCAGCCATCTTGGATGTTTAAAGGCTAATAAAATGCAGTAGATGCAGGTAGGATGATTTTTAATTTGGGCAATCTGTATGTACAGGGTGTGGGAAACATATAAGATATGCTCTTATTCAGGGTGAAAGGCTGGTTTAAGGACACTTTAATATTTAATATTAATATGGACATTTTATTTTGAGTTGATATGGAGCCATAGTGATAAATTATTTTGTTGGTGTGTAATTAGACTCCCTTTAAAGACAGATTTTAATCTTAGTAGACCTTTAACAGGTAAACCCCATGTAGTTTCGATGTGCTTGAGGGTAACCTCAGGATAAGGCCTGTTTGCTAGAGGGCTTCTTCTTGGGTCTGTATGGAGTACTGTATGGAGAACACAGATCTTGGGAGGTATATTCCTGTAGAGCCCCTGATGGCTGTAGATCTTCTCAAAAGCAAGAGGCAGGCACAGTCCAAAAACATTCCAACTGAACTTTTTTATTCAACAGCTGAACAGCCTCTTCAGGGCCCCTGGCACTTATGGTCCACTTCCCCTCCTCATTATGTGCCCCCCCCCCCCCCAACTGGTACATCCTCCTGAATTCCGTTACAGCATGGTTTTCAAATCCTAAAGGCCACTGGGATTTTGTCAGGCTTGGCCTCTCCCCACCATAACTTCCAGAGAGGGTAGTCATCCAGATTGACATCCAAGTTTCTCCAGGTGACCATCCTGGATATCACAGCACAGCACCCCATGACAGCATCTACTAAAGCTCACTACTCACTCGCTATGGCCTCCAGTCTTGCAGATGGCCTGAGTAGATACTATTAGACTCAAGAACCAACCAGTGACATGAGCGGGTGCCTTCCCTAATATGTGCTTAGGCTCTCTTATCCTGAAGTATGGCTTACACTACCGGTAGTGTCTAAAGTTCTGTCGCTGCTGTCTCTACTCTAAGAACACTACACTAATACTGTCTAACGTTTATAGCGCGTTATGGCGAATACAGATCTTGTTACATTGGACCAAACTGTGTCCAGCAAAATATAGCATAAACTACCTCTATATTATAAGTCATTAATCATTATAATATAGATTACTCAGGCCATCTGCAAGACTGGAGACCATATAGATTATGGCCTCCAGTCTTGCAAATGGCCTGAGTAGAAACTAATAGACTCAAGAACCAACCAGTGACATGAGCGGGTCCCTTCCCTAATTTGTGCTTAGGCCCCTTTATCCTGCAGCACGGGCAACACCTACTGGTAGTGTCTAAGGTTCCGCCGCCGCTGGCCCTACTCTAAAGCGGAAACTACACTAATACTGTCTAACCTTTATAACGCGTTAAGGCGAATACAGATCTTGTTACATTGGACCAAACTGTGTCCAGCAAAATATAGTATAAACTACTCCTATATTATAATTCATTAATCATTATAATGTAGATTATCAGTGACCAGCGTAGTACTTTATATATGTAGTGTGTGTGATGTAGATACACTTAGAGGTTATTGACTTCTATGTAGAAGCTTCAGCTTTTCTTGTTTAGAGGTAAGTGATGACTTCATGTACAATCCATATTGCAGGGGAGGGGGGCTCGGTTTGATTTCCCTTTATATTTTATTACACATTTGTCCTACCAGTGTCTGATCGGTAATGGATAGAACACTGATCAGAGGCTTCTAACACTGCTTATTTGGATGGAGATCTAATTGATTTAAAGCTCTCTCATCTTGATTCAGACGGTCTCTAACCACGGACATTTTTTCATGCAGCTAAAAACAGTTCTGAATCCCAGAATAGAAGCCAGCCAATGTAAAATGTCTTACCTTGGAAAAATGTAAAATTAAAACGCTGCCGCATTATCACTTTATAAATGTCACAGAGAGATTTTGTGTTTTTTCTAAAGATCAGGCTCGTATTGATGTGTATTCTACCCGAGCCGGTGGAAATATAAAGCCTTATTCTCTGCTGCCATTAATAGATTTTCTTTTATATCTGGTATTTCGGTGAAGCGGGATTTGTTTGTAGTCGGGGGTCGCTATGTACAAATATGCTGTTTTATGTTGTGCTCTCCTCTGTAATAGAGGCGGCAGCTACAGCAGAGTTTGTGTTACTTTTCCCTGTGTAATGCATCAGCCGCCTTTATTTAGTGCCTCTCAAGTAGCTGATGTCAAGAGGACTGAAAGAAAAAATATTGAAAGCTGACCTATGGGCGCTATTCACACCTTAATGTTTTCTCTGTGTTACGTTGCTGCTTTGCAACATGGCTAGTAAAAATACATTAGTTAGTTATGCATACAAATATTTTACTATTTATGTGAAGCAGGATACAAATGTAGTAATCATTAACACAGGCACATCGCTCAACTAATTGGATTATCTCAGCACAGAAGCTATTGAAGATCGCACACTGCACCAGTGCATCAAGTTAATTGTTAAGGAAAGCTGCATATGTACATGCGCCCCTCTGATGAAGCAGCAGATATGCTATGACATGCAATGGGGTTTTTCTTTAGAACAGGGATTCCCAACCAGTGGTACTAGTAACACTGGTGGTACTTTAGCTCCCCTCTGGTGGTAGTCAAAGCCACTGGAGGTGAAAGTGCTGGGACATGAAGCACTGCACACAAGCTATTACTCTCATACTATGAGCCAGGCTGCCACTGCAACATCTTGGATGTCTACATTACTGGAAGAATAGCTTGCACTGTTGAGCCCTTCACACTCCCAAGGAAGATAGTCATAAGTGTTGGGAAACTCTGCTCTAGGACACCAGTTATAAGATGCCTGTTAGACCGAATAAAGTCTGGTGGGAGCCTTCCTGGTCCCAGCCATTTGCCACATTTAGCAGGGCTGTGTGTGTCCGGCCCGCCATTATCTATTAGGGTGCGGACAAGTTGCTGGTGGTGGGCATGTTATAGATTATGACTGCTGGCTGTTTCGAACAATCGCAAATGCTTTCTATGGCCGACCAGTAAGCTGTGATCCAGAAAAGCGCCAGCCGCCATACAAGATATGCGGTGTAGGCCAGTGTCAGATTGGGGTGTTCCGTCCCTCCAGTAAAAATCTAGTGGTCCAGCCTACAGTTATATTTGAGTGTGTCCTTCAATTTGGGATGCCCTGGTGCCATCCCCTGCCCGGGAATCTCAACACCAGGTAATCCATACCCACCCCTTTTACATTACATTGGGATTGCAGTGGTGGGGGACCTAGGGAGGGATCTCTCTTTGCCCAGTGCTTAATATGGCCCTCTCTACTCCAAATCTAATGGTTTGGTGCACTCTCCACCTACATGAGGAGTTTTCTGTTGTCTAGAAGTTTCTTCTAAAGTATGTCCCTTATTGAGGTGTTGCACCAAGAAAGAAGAAAAGAGCCTCTCTGTTTGTGCTTCCTACTGCCGACCTGCGAAATATTCACATTCTGGGATCCTTAATTCCCAGGGTTCATGCATGGTGGGCCAATCACATGGGGTACAAGATCAGCCCAGGAAACACATTCAGCTTAGTAGTTTTACCAGCTTTCAGGATTCCTAGAGCTCCTACCATTCCGCCTGGCTAACGGCCATTTAAAGATCCCAGGCCCTTGCACATAATTAGGAAGTTGTACGTCAATACATGGAAAGTGAGAAAAAAAAAACGCACATTAGACAGAATGTAGCATTCCACCTGGCTAAGCTTGGACTTAATTTAGTTTTTATGGGTTTTACTCAACACATCAGCCATTTCTGCACAAGATTTATGCTTGTGCTGCGCATAGCTGAGAGGATCTTTCTGAAAAGCCATAGTTTGTGTAAAATGATGCCGTGATCACCAGCTGGCTGAGGAATTTTCATGCTGTGAATATTACTTTAAAGAAATCACTGACATGAAAAACTCTGGTGTGACCCGGCTTCAAATCAGTGGCTAATCACAAAAAGCCTGTTAACATCAATAATGGCAATTTATTTCAAACACTATATGAGCTGTGAAACTGTGGCCTGTCATGATCAAAGGTGGCGGTTCTGCAGTGTGACTGAAGATCTTAGTTCTGTGTTACTGTAGGTCAGCTTTTTATCCTTGTAAATGGAAGATGGTGGAGAGTTGATTTAGAATATTTGACGTTTGCCAATTTTGATCTTCAGTGGTGATAAGCTTTACAGTCTAAAGCAGAGGTTCCCAACAAGTGTGCATGGTGTAGACACACTACACTACAGGAAGGGTGAAGGTCAGGTGTACTCCACCTGACCCAACAGAGCAAATCCGTCTAGCAGCAATGCCGTCATCTAGATACACATCTACTGCTTGTTAACTATTGGAGTAGCACCCAGGGATCTTTTGATGCCCATGTTCCAGGTGGATCTGTGTCCTCTGCCCAGCTGCAGAGGGACAACCACGCCAGATGATAGCGAGGGAGAACATGAGTTCTTTTTTTCTTTATTCTTTAGAAGAACCTGAAGTTGTTGGAGATTTTTTAACAAGTTTGATTTACTTTATCGGCAAGTAAGGAAAAATACATATATATCAATCAGTATAGGAGGACTGTGGCACAAAACTATGCTTTCACTACAATATAATTCCTCTTTAAACAAGACCTACACAACCCCTAGGAAAGCTATTCTTAAAGAGGAACATCGGGCCTAAAGTTAAATGTGGCTGACCCCCCCACATTGGGCCCTGCTTATGTCGCCGCATGCATGGTTAAAAAGGTAATCAGCAACATCTGGCTGCTTTAGGGCCTAATTCTGCCCCCATCACCTCCTTAGCTGGGTAGATAAAAATTGCCCAAATGTAGAATTGGAGGGGGAGCAGTCCAGTGAGGTCTGGGAGAGGTTGTAACAGTTGACCCTGGGGCAACAAACCCCCTCCTGCCACTCATTAGTTCTGAAGCATTTCTGTAGCACGTCATGTCTCCCCCCAGCATCTCACTCTTAAGGGTCCAAATATCTTAAGAGGAACTCAAGTATGACTCATTTGGAAACCCTGGTCTAGAGAAGCCTGTTCTAAACCACTAACACACAAGATCCAATCAGGTGGTCCTCGGTGAAGCTGCAGACTGACCTGTATTTCCCAACCTGACCTGCTGATATGTACAGTGTGTATTACCCTAGCCTGATATGCTCTATAAATACAAAACCCTTTTAAAAGGTAATGAAAACTATGTTTTTTTTTTTCATTTTATGTGATTGAAAACCTATACCTACCACCGAGGGGTTAAATGTATGGAACGTGGCACTTAATAGAAACCAAGTTTGGGGAGCCCCGTTCTGTAACAATCTCTTATGGAATGCCTAGTAAATCTAAGAACAGACTTTATCCTACCATAGGAGTCGCTGCTGGGCCGAGAGTAATAGGGGTTGTGACTCCTGTATCTACACAGTTTTTAAGTGATTCTTTTTGACATGAATATCTGTAAAACTGTCGAGCACCCACGCAAGCGCTGTTGAATCAGCGAGTTTTTTTTGCGATCTGGGGTTTCAAACAACGGGGTATCCCAAATTGGAATGCCTTTGAGACAAGGAACAAAACTTGGCATAGTCACAAACCCCAACTTTAAGGAGCAATTAACATCTAAAATGTAATCCTTTTAGTAAGTATTAATTAGTAATGGCATCTATTAGTAATTGGGATAAGAATTCAACAAGTTTTCAAAACACCTGAATGTTGGGAGTCTAAAAAAATGTGACCTGATGGATGGTTTTAAAACAAATTAGATTTTGGCAAACAGTAGCACTACAGCTGTTGTGAACCTTCAGATGCCACCATGCTTTGCTGGTGTCATGTTTCGTAGGATTTATAGTTGTACTGTAATCAATGAGCCAGCGGTCATCTGAGCTCGTAGCTTCTGATGAATCAAAATTCCACAGTGCTCGGCTTAAGGCTGATATGGTGACAAATCCTACATCTGGTATCTGGGCCGTAGTGATTGCTTTCTGAATCATTTGGTAACATTCACTCCTCAGAAGTGCTGTACACAGATATGTGACCTTCAGATGACTTGTGTTTAATAAGCTATTAAATAGATTTCATGTTTCGGGTCCTGCCCGGCTGTTTCTCAAGCACTCTGCACAAAATAACACTAGAAGGAACCAGTTTAACAAGTCGTAGACAATCCATGTGTTGTTTCTGGTCTTCCTGGAAAAATGCAAATGCCCATGAGGACAGATCACTACATGTCTTAAGAATTACACTTAGCAGATACTTAGTGGATACTCTAGATATTCCAAAATAACTGGATAACTATTTCTGCAATCAGGTAAGAACGGAAAGGGGTGGTCCTGGGATCTGCCCCCCCCTTTCCCAGACCCTGTGAAGTATAGTGCTGGTGCCTTTTGCAACACTTAGTTGAAGCTTGGCCGTTAGGGGATGCTTAGCGCCAATGAGCAGCCAGGCAATTATTATGTAACAAGTGAAAGCCACACTTAAAGGAGCAAAATTGTGTAATATTAAAAATCAATATTAAATATCGGGGTGACAAAACCCATCACCCCAGATGTCCTCTTCCTGCCATCAAAATAAAAAAAAACAAGCTTTGCTGGATATTTTTTGTTGCTGGTTGTATAATTAACCTCTCCTCTGATGACATTGAAGAAGAGGCTGGGAGGCATGGGATCCACAAGTTAATGGAGCTCTGGACACATCCCATGAGGAATAAGAATCAGTTTATTGTCGCCATGTGTATACAATGTATATACTTTTCCTGCAAGAAGTACATAGGACATAAGGATAAGCTGAATTACATTCTATACATGCATATTAAGTACATAATTAATAGGGTACAGCAGTGCAACAGTGGGAATTATGTGGCTAATCTATCAAAGTACATGACAAATATTCTTACTTATGGTGGTAAGTCAGCGAGGAACATTCATTTCTCGAATGGACGGGTGGTGGGAGGGACTGAGTTGTTGGCAGTGGGTGCCTGACCACAAAGAGTTCAACAGCAGCTCAGGATCATCCGCGACGTTAGGCAAAATACCCTGGTTACGCGGTTTGTCCTTCGAAAAAAAAACGGAAGCCATCCTGGACCACATGACCGCATATTGCTGGGGGATCACATCCCCCAGTAAAACCAGTGGTTGTGGGGGGTCCTTACGGGAGGGTTAGACATTCTGTATGCCCCCCAAGTCTGTCCCAATGCGATCCAGTGCCCAATATTTGGGTGTATCGAGTTGAAATGCTTTAGGTAATCTTTCAAAAAATGTAAGCAGCTTCCTCTCCGTCTGGTGTGCAAAAATGAACTTGTTTTTAAGGTCCGGTCCCCCAGGGTGCTCCCAAACCCTCCTACAGATGGGACATGCAAAGGCAGACAGGCTTTGTTGCATTGAATGGAAGTTGGGGCTTGCTCCCCTCACTTCAACTGATGAATGGGACGGGGTCAGGCCCTCATTTCACCCACAAATAGTGGAAACGCAATCCAGAGGGGTGGGGCCGCCGTAAGATTGATTTGAGGAACAGATTTGTTTTTGAGAACTAGGAGGAAGCTTTATCAGGGGAATTGGATGGTAAGTTTTTTTCCATCTGGTCAGTCACCCATCTTTTAAATAAGAATGAGGTGGCAAAAAAGATTCTGGTGGTCAACTGCAGGACCTGGAAAAAATGTTACAGCTTAAAGCTTCAACAATCTCCCTTTTCTCATAGCTCATGTTGTCGTTAACCCTTCCTTGGCATACACATGTGCATGCTAGCTCTCCAGCAGGATTCCCCAACCCTCTCCTCAAGAGCTACGAACTGTTCATGATTTTCAGATCTCCACACAAAAGTTACAGTTAAAGTAATTTGTGTTCAGACAAGCTAAGGAGCTGCCTGTATGGAGATCCACAAATCCTGACCTGTTGGTGGGTATCAAGGAGAGGGTTGGGAAATGCCACTCCAAAAAGTTTGAAAGCAAAGACTCACTGGGCCCAGTTCTCTTGGACCTTGCTGTAGAGCAGTGTTCCCCACCCCTCTCCTTGAAAGCCACCAAGATATCATGTTTTGTAGATCTCCACAGAGGCAGCTCTCTAAATACCAATTACTTCACCTGTGAATTTGTGTGATCTGCGAAGCATGAACCTTTGGTGGCTCTTGAGAGAGGAGGGGGAACACTGCTCTACAGCAAGGTCCAGGGGATCAGAGAGGGTTGGCGAACACTTCTCTACAGCAAGGTCCAGGGGGATCAGGGAGGGTTGGGGAACACTGCTCTACAGCAAGGTCCAGGGGATCAGAGAGGGTTGGGGAACACTTCTCTACAGCAAGGTCCAGGGGGATCAGAGAGGGTTGGGGAACGCTGGTCTACAGCAAGGTCCAGGGGGATCTGGCTCAGTGAGTCTTTTCTTTCAATACTTTTGCAGTGGAGGGAGAGCAGGAACTTCTTCAATTTTCTAAATCTTTCAATGAGGTTTTACTTTATTATTTCCCCCTTAACTGCTGTTCCTTATTAGAGTCAATATTTATGTATAGGAATGTTTAAAGGGCATGCGTGTGATCTTGTAATAAAATAAAATTCCTGAGAATTACTTTTCCTAATAAATCCAGTTTAACTGGAAAAAAAAGAATTGTCCCTTGAGAGGATTACAATTTGCAAATGTGAAATTGTCCTCCATTCTCCGTTCTTTTTAGGCCCGCCCTCTGGCAGCGCTCCAGATTACTTCACATTATGAGGCAGTGTATTGAATTTTTATAAATTCTGCTGCACAAGCCTGCGTTTATTCTGCCCATTTGTTTCTTTTCTGAGCAGCATCTAAAACTCATTTTTATGCTGATGAATTGTGGTTTAATCCCTGCTTGCTGTGGCCCCCCATCAACCTGCTCCAAAGTGTCTAATGGTTGCCTAAGTTGAGTTAGGGCCTTGAGCAAACTGTTATTCACTCAATTAACTGCAGTGATTTGGTGATTAAATAATTCCAAAAACGTTCTAAAAGGAGGCCCACACATGTTCTTTGGGATCGCCAGTTTGAGTCAGAGAACTTGGGTCTGGGTGGCAGGGGGCTTGATCTAAGGAGTAGCTCCGATCAACTGCGACAAAATGTGAGTATCTGTAGTGTTTTTTTTTAGTTGCCTGGAAAACATGGTTATCAGTTACCGGTACATGGTGCATACTGACCAAGAATATTTTATTTCACATTCTAAGCCAGTAGGTGGAGCCATGTTAATCTCCTTGAGCCTCACTTTTTTACCATTCTTGGCATCCTACAATAACTATCTCAATCTTTTACATGCTTGAGTTTGGCCCTCTGTCCTCAGCACAAGTCTTTGGAGTTCATAGTTTCTTGTAGTGAGGCAAAAATAACAAGTATGAGCTAAGAAAAGGTATTAGATACCCCCCCCCCCCACCATAAGTAACTGTAGATCTATAATTGCCCTTATTAACACAGGTGGAGGCCCCAAGTCAAAAGAGGGGGGCAGGGCTCCCACCCTGGGGCCTCAATCACCTTAAGGGCACTACCACCTGTTAACAAGGACAATGATTTATCCACAGTTACTTATGGGCCTCCACGAAACAAGTTTTGGGGGTTAATGGCTCCTTATAATGAGACAGGAATAGCTAGAATGGTCTAGAAATCTTGTGCAGCATTTGTACCTGAATTTCCTACTCCACCCTCCTGCAGTGATGCCGACTGGACTGAATTAGGTGCATTGGAAACCCCCTGTAACAGTAACTGTAGATCATTGTCCTTATTAAGTGGTGGAGGCCCCAGGGTGGGAGTCCTGCCCCCCGACCACCACTATCTACTTATGGCCTCCTTAGCACAACATTTTGTGGTTCATGTCTCCTTGTAGAAAAGCAAGTATGGTCTTGAAATTGTGTGCTGCTCTTGTTCCTTGATTTCCTACACCACCCTTGATTTCCTACACCACCCGATACCCTGTATCGATACAGACAGGAGCAGATTATGTGTGGTAGACCCCCTCCCCATATTTAACTGTAAACAATTCATTGCCCTGGTTAACAAGTGGTGGTGGCTCCAAAGTGGTAGAGTCACGGGGTCAGGAGCCCTGGTTGCCCCCCTCCCTCGTTTAATCCGGCCCTGGATGCATGAAGCAAAGTCTAAGATTTATAATCCCTGTAGTTGCTTTAAATTAGTCACATCAAATATCTCATTCCAGATTACAGTTACATCAGCAGCAGCAAAAGCTTTGTCATGAGGAACAATAAAATAATGGAAAGCACCTACTGTTTCAGCAAAGGCGATGCGATTGTGCTGGATCTAGATAGGCGCTGGCTTTGTAATGTGTGACTGATATATTAGTCACTTCATAGGTTGGATTTGCAAATGATTAATCTTTATACCGGCTTTCGATAAAAGCTTCAAAAAATGACTTTATCCATTTGAATAAAGAAACAAATCACTCTGGTTTTTCTGAAGTCATGGCGGCCTACCGAGGATTTCTCATCAAGCCAAGCTACCAATATAGATTCAAGTCCAAATCCTCCCCCCCCTCCCTTTTTTTTAGGAGGTTTTAAAAAATTATAAACACGGTTATAATCGTGGATAACGTGATTTAAATATTAGTGTTACTTTCAGAAGGTTTTATTGAATGGAATAAACACACAGCATATGGTGAGCCGGAGCGGCCAAGCGCAGATCGCAGCAATTCGCTGCTGATGAGCTCATAAAATAGATGTGATCTATTGGCAACTACACAGGCGCCTAAAGAACCAACTGCCTGTTCTACATACTACGTTGATTGACTGATTATAGGGCGACATAAACAGTCAGAGATGTTGCAGAGATTGAGTGCTGGGTACATTTGTAGATAGACACTGTGGGAAAGGGTACCACTTTACTGGAACATGTGGGAAGTGATTTATCAATGCAACGCAGAGGATTACATACAGGAAAAAAAAAAAAGAAGAAAAAAACGACACTGCAATACAGGAATACAATGCAGATCAGAGGAACTACACATTAGTACTCATGCCATCTACTGGCATATCAATGAACTATAGTCCCTCATGCATAACTGACAGCATAATAAACTGAAGCTGTTGTATTTTCAGCAAGATCGTATAATCTCAGATAAATTGGGTTTGTGGCTATTTGCACTCTAACTGCACCATTAGCAAGGAACTCTATAATTTAGTTTTTATTTTAATTAAATTTAATTACATTTATTTAAATTTAATTTTAAATACACTTTAATACAACTGAATACCCTGGCTTGGGGCATCCCAATATGGGAAACCAAAAACCTGGTAACCTGGCTCTAGACAAATCTAGTCTGAATGTCTATAGCCTGGGGTTGCAGCTTTCTGCTGACACGTTGCTGTGACTATTGGCAGCCGGTAAAGTTTTGTGGGCCAGGCATGTTAAAGCGGACCTCCAGTCAAAAAAGGAAAGTTTAGTGAATTGTTTCCCTTCTTATGATCAGTAGCTTAGCGGTTTGAGAGGCCTTAAGCCCATGCAAATGTTATGGAAGTGCATAAAGATTAATCCCTCTTGAATTACATGGCGGGGGCCATCTTGCCACGCACCGCTTACGATTGAGAATTAGGGGGGGTACTGTGTCAGCAGCAATTCACACCAGAGATGTATGCCTCAGAAACAAGAAGCTTGCCTGGTATTTTTCACACAGGCAAACACTGAATGAACTGCTAATGTAGCAAAATAAATCTGTGTGACAATGTATATCTATGGCAGTGGCTGCCACAAAGCACTCAGTCAGGTGATACAATATATACAATGTATTTATTCAATGATGAGTCATTACAGAGCTGGAAGGTTACTACCTCTTGCTAGAAATAAGAGGTGACTGCACAGAGCTATGAGGCTATTTTGTCTGAGACTTGGTTTTTCAGAATCAGCTCCTTCATGTGTGTGGCAAGATGGCTGCTGCCATGCATGTTCAAGAGTGCAGAATCTGCCTATTCCAAACATCTGCATGGTGTTAAGCCCTCTCAGTAAGCTTATGTCACTGATTGAGGGGCTTTAGGGGAGAAGTTTTCTAAGCTTTGATTTGAATGGAAGTCCGCTTTAAGGATCTGATATAAAATGCCCTGCTTTTAAAAATCCTATGTGTACCTTCACCGTTTCAGTGATCACATGGTACGTGCCTGAGCCGTGGCGCCATCCCTCTAGCTGATGCATACTCCTGTGTTAGGCCAATCTAAATGTCTGGCATGGGCCTGCACAGCTGGGAGCATGGCCAAAGGGTTGCCAGCCTCTCCCAGTGCTTCATTCATATACACGGCATAGATCGCTGATACCCGGTGAGCCAGGTATCCTGAATGGGATTAGCCCCCCAAAAAGCAGTCTTGGTCTGCTTTAACACTTTCTAAGAAAAGGTCCAGTTTGAATCACGCTTTTTCTGCTTGTGGTCAAGTCAATATAAATATTTGTTACACCTCTATATAAAATTAGACTGCATTGCTAGTTGTTAAATAGCGTTGGGTCTGGATCTTCAGTACTGACCTCCATGCGGGTATTCGAGGTACCACCTCCGCTGCCTCTGTCTGAGAAGGGGGTGCGCATGGAGCCATATCTACTTAAAGTGGACCAACACCCAGGATTTTGACTATCCTGGGTTTTGGTCCACTTCGGCGGGGCACCCCGATCGGGGGTGCCCCGCTGTGTGAAACCCCCCAGAAACCCCAAAAAACTCACCTCTCAACGCTCCCACGTGAGCGCCGCAGCCAATCCCCGCCAACGTCCAGGCGGGGATCAGGAACGTCCAGGCCGCTTCCGCCGCCGCCGCCTCCCGCGCGTCACTCTCGGCGCGCGCGCGCCCCCGCCGGCCATTCACAGAGGGCCGGCGCGGGCGCGCGCACGTCTGGAGGGGTGCGCGGGAGGCGGCGGCGGCGGAAGCGGCGGCGGATCAGGTAAGGCGTTTTTGGGGTTTCTGGGGGGTTTCACCCCGCGGGACATCCCGATCTCGGATGTCCCGCGGGGTGGGGGGTGATCGGCCCGGGAATCTTATAGATTTCCGGGCCGATCACCCCTGGGTGTTGGTCCACTTTAACAGGTAAGTATTGAAAATGCAGACATGGGGCATGTGCTGTGCAGGGCTGAATGAGGAATATATTTATTTCCTACAGTAGGTGTCTAAAATAATATCTTGTATTGACTCACTTGTAACACCCTGGACGCTGCTGGATCGAGACAGTGAGAGAAAAGGTACTATAAATAACATAGATTAAAAAAAATGTATAGTAATAACAAAAGGTCATGTGATGACTTATTCCAGGACATGTGGAACGTAGAAAACTTTAAAATAACAGCTCATAATTGGGTTTAGGATTGTATCCAGTACAGGTAGGGGAAGCTGAAGATGAATAAGACGGCTAAGCTATTGTCATGGTTGAAGGAGCAAATGTGCAGTGTCAGCAAATATCACCACTGCGGCTTAACGCGACTTTAAATCACTGGACGAGCCGCTTCATTGTGACAGGTCATCTGTCTGCCAATGACAAGAAGCCTGGTGAACGGCAGGGACATCACTCGCTTAATATGAAGGCGCATTACATCAGTTTGTTAAGGGCCAAAGTCTCTACTGAACGTAGGCTTTGGTTTTTAGGGCAGTTTTTATTTTTTAAGGAAAACGTGTCGCCAATCTTGGAGAATATAAAACTGACATTTATTTATTCAGGGGATTTTTCCATTATCACATATCTGTAAGTGGTAAAAGTATGTGACCCTTTACGTAGTATCCCCGGATGCAGCAATAACTATATAACAATATAATAACAATAATAAAGGTTTATTAGTCCTGCCCAGCGACATGGAGACATTGTAGTCCATTCCTCAATACCAAACAGCTTTTGATCTTGCTTTAGGTACTTTCACAACATTTCTGTTGGAGAATGAGGAGGACTTTGCTTTGGTCATTCCAAAACTTTATAGATATTTTTATAGAAAGATATTTTTCATTAGAATTTGCTGTCTGACTTCCAGCACTGATGGAAATGCGTGGCAAAACAGTTCCAAACCATTCTACCTGGTACAACATTTTATATATAAATAATAACACTACCATTACTGTTCATGGATGAGATGAGGTTTTTTACGCTTTGCTGGAATCCAGTGTTTTCCTTTCTCCAGACATAACTATCTAATGTAAACCAATAAGATCCATCTTGGTCCCATCCGTCCATGTTCCTGTAATTTTCTGGCTTTTCCCGGTGATTATAATGTCCCTGTCCCGGCACACACTAACTTTGTCCCACCTACTCCTGTTTCGGGAACAGCATAAAATTAGCCATTTTAAAGCATCTCACAATCTCCGATTGTAAATACCTCACATATTCTAACCTAAGCTGATTTGTTTCCTTCAATTTCTGGGTCGTGGCTAAGCTTGGAGTGGTGTGTCATGGCACAGATTTGTGAGTCTTGCGCATGCCCTGCTGTAGTTCAAGACAGCTGTGGTACCCACTGTGACTTGTCATGTTCGCTCATGCTGAGAGCACCAAGGGTCAGAGTGGTGGAAGCAATTTTTTACATTGTCCTGGAGAGATAAAAGTGAGGCTGATTTGAGTTCTACTGGTACTGCAGGAAATTTATGAGAGGCACATGGGACAGGCATCACTTCTTGCCACCTTACCTTTGTGTTTATAGTCTCTTCAACCAAACTGCTGCAGTTTTCAGTTTATTTTTAGGGTGCATTGTCTTTTTCCTTGAAATCCTGCCATGCTCACCATTTTTGTTACATTTTCTCCTGATGGTGGACTTGCAATTATTGACCTTCTCTATAGTGAGAAAGGGCTTTTGTTGCTTTCAGGCTGCCTTATGTTGCTTTGTGACCTGACTGACTATTATATGCCTTGCTCTTGGTGTCTTTTTTGTTAGTCACTCCTGGGGATTAATGGTCTCAAATTTGTACTTCTGTTTGACTCAGCAATTTATCATTTTTTTTTCCTGTTTGATGTGCTTCAGCTCCTGTCCAGGTACCTGTGTTGTGAAGATCAGGTTTTGATATATAAATACATTTGATGAATAAACCAGGTCACCCACACGCCTGATCTTCATCCCATTGATTGAAAACACTTGAATTATAACCTTCAGGTCATCTGGTAATCGTAAAGCGTCACATACTTGTGTCATTTTCTGATATGTGATATCAGATATTTTTTCTTGACAGGTCTTTGTCTCCTTTGTTGGGGCGTTTGGAAAATCTTATTCTGTTTTAGATCAAATTTATGCAGAGATATAGAAAATTCTGAACTTTTAAGCACTACTGTAATCTCTATACAATTCAGTTATCAGCGTGTATAATTTCTGGCTATGGCTCAGCTAATGGCACTTAATTCCAGATAATGTTCTGTTAATGGTAAAATTACGTCTCATCGCCGGCACCATTCTGGTTCATTTTATTAACTACAGTTTAAACTATCCACCTCGTTTTTCCAAAAGACTATAACGTGATCTGCTGAGGGGTAATATTTATATATAGCCCTCATTAGTCTGTATATAAGAGAGGGGGGGTTACTTTATTTTCTCTTGACCTCTGCAAATATTAGTGTTACTTGAAAATAGCAGGAATCCATTTAGAATGGCGCTTGCACGATTAGGAGCAGAAAACACAAGCTCTCCTGTAATCAAATGATAAGATCACATCCTGCGGCCAGTTATGTTGTACCATTAGCAGAATGGCTGGTGGGGGAGGGGAGGAAATTACAGAGACCTTTGTGAAGCGCCAATTGTTCATATGGCTCTAGAATTCCACGTAATCACCCAGGAAATGGAATGTAATGTATGTGTGTCTGAGTTGATGAAACATTGTATCACAGGGGTGCACAAACTTTTTCAGTGCAAGGGCCTAATTTGTCTTATTGTTACACTTCAAGGGGTCGCTATAAAATCTAAGCAGGCAAAACACAAACAGTTTACTGCAGGAAATCTGTCATATTGGGGAGGCAGTGGGAAAAAATGAATTCAGCAGAGGTGAGATGGGAAGTGGTGGGTAGAGGTGAGATGAGGTGCAAATAAGCAGGTAGATTTGGTGTTAGCAGAGGTGACGCCGGAAAAGGTGAAGTTAGTCGAGGTTAGATGGGAAGTGGTGAGCAGAGGTGGGTAGAGTTGAGGTGGGTAGACACAGGTAGAGGTGGGGCAGGAAGAAGTGAGCAGAGGTGAGGTGGGCAAAAGTGAAATTAGTGTAGTAAAGCATGGGCAGAGGTGAGGTTGGGAGAAGTGAGTAGAGGTGGATAGAGGAAGACAGAGATGAGTAGAGGTGAGGTGAGGCAGGCAGATAGCCTGGTGGGCCATAGGCACTTCCGCAGGGCAGTACAAGATATCCAGGGTTAAAACAGTGTGTCCTGGAGTGTTTTCCTGAGGTTATTTTATTCAGTAAAATTTAATTGCTATTTGGTAAATAAACATTAGATTTTATATTATTGCATTCTAATTGTATTTTAAGGGTGTGCCCCAATGATAATTTTCACTGGTGGGCCTCAAGAATGATTTCCTCTGGTGGGCCCAAAGGGCTTCAGTCCCACTCTGCAGGCAGATGGGAGTTGGAAAGAAATAGGCAGGGGTGAGGTGGGGAAAGAAAATCACACTGATGCACAGGATTGGGTAGTTGATCTGTCACTCAAGGTCCCATCTTCAGCTTCCATGCAGATTGCCTGCACCCCAGTAAGGTGGCCCGAGGTCTGGTGGGAAGATATGAGGGGAAAATATATGACGCGGGCTAAGGGGAGGAGTGGTGGTGGGGTGAGGCAGGAAGAGGTGATGTGGGTTGAAGTGAGACAGGGAGAGGTTAGATTAGGTGAAGAAGTGGGGAAGGTAAGTGGGAGATGAGGTGGGCATATGTGGGTAGGGTTAGGCAGAAGTGCTGGGGGCCACAATTATTGGCAATGCAGGCCATAGTCTGTGCATCCCTGCTGTATGGGATTGATGCTAGGATTCAGTGTATGAATATATGAAAGTGACATTTATGGACATTATTGGACGTCCTGCTTGTATTTACCCACATGATGATTATAAATGGTGCCCTATGCCGCAAAGAACCTCAACAAAGGAATTACAAATGAGAGAGCAGCAACAGTGACCGGAAAATGGTAAAAATCCAACGCCTGTAAATGAATTCTACTTACATTCAGTAAAACAAGGAGGTCTCGTGCTCGGTGGGGGTTTTACCTTAGTCATGGCTCTGTGCAGATACAAGAAACATTTAATTCCACATTTCTGGCTCTTGGCACCGGGCCCCTGACCAGCTGTGTGAAATCTATTTCTCCTTCTGTTCAGTTGCCAATTGCTGAGCTCAGGAAGAAAAAAAATAAAGCTTTACAAAGGCTGTTCCATGTTCTATATGATACAGTAAAGCAAGCAAGGCCTACAAATAAAGTGCAAGTTATCAAAAAAAGGAAATCATGCAAGGTCAAATGCTTACCCACACCTTAGAATGTTTTATTGTGATGGGGCCCACATGCTGACATGGGCAGGGGCTTGAGTCTGAAATTGAATTTTATCACAAATCGCCTTTGCACCCCTCAGTGTAAACGTAGACTTAAAGCAGACCAACGCCCTCTAAAGACCTCTCTATGCCCCTTTTCTGCCCCACCACCTATGTACCTGAGGCGGTATTGGCTCAGCAGCTACTCAATATAAAAAATAACAGCTTTGCCGCCCTTTAGTGTGAGTTCCCCCTTCCTTCCCCGCCCCTTCCTGTATACTTGTTGTGGGGTGCCGCAGTCGCAATCTGCCTGCCCGGCAGAGATGATGGTCTTCTGGTGAGGGTGAGCATCGCAAAAGAAGTGATGCTACAGAAAAGCTCTCCTATTTGGAGTTGGAGCAGTGCTGGTGGGAGGGTGGACACTGTGGGGCAGGGATTTCGAACCTGTAGCACAGGAGCCACATGTGGCTCACAGAACCCAGATGTGTGGTTTGCAAACTATATATCTTGGGTTGAGTCAGGCTGGTGGATAAGTGTGCCAACTTACCCAGGCCACTACATACACAGGGCAGAAGCTGCAGGACCATTTTTACCAGTTTAGATATTGGGGAGCATGTACTTTTCCTGGTGTACAGCACGGCTTGCTTCATTAAAATTTTTCACATTTGGGTAATCCGCCACAAGGTGGCGCAGTCAACTGCAGAAAGACTTGTGGCTCCTCCCGGCCCATAAAAAGGGCAGGAATTACCCAGAGACTCCAGAGGTTCTCTGCAGTCATGACTGCGGAGACAGAAGATGTCTCTATCTGGATCGCAGGTGAGCGGGGCATCCCGAGCCCATCGGCCCTGCAGGCCTATTTCCACCTGTTGCGGACCCTTCTGCCTCCCAGCACTGCTGCAGGTTCAGGTGATGGTAGGGGAGCACCTGGGGTCGGGTGCTCGCAGAGTTTTGCTCTGTGCCGCAGACCCTATCTGTAAAGGGTAGCCGTCTGAGACTATGGTGAGCCTGGCGGGGAGGGAGAAACCACTCTGAGGTCCCCTGTATGTGTGTCGTGTGCTGTGCTTCACTTCATTTTCTATTGTCTCTTGTCCCCTCCTGCCTCCCTTGTTGCCCACCCTTCACTCTTCCGGGCTCTCGCTCTCTTCTCTCTCCCTCACCCGACCAGACTCTGCTGGCCTGGGGGAGGGGTCCGGGCCCGTCCTGCGCACGGTGGGGGTCGGGGCTTGCCAAGAGCTGGGGCTCCTGTGAGGGACTTCCCTCGGGGCGTCTCTTTTCCCGGGCGCCATTACATTGGCCGTGACGCGCGGCGCCCACAGGCTTCGCGCGTTTGAGGGGAGGCGGGACCGCGCGACGATTTGCGTCATCGGTGTGCAGCCCGACCCTCAAGGTTCCCGTCCACGGCGGGTCCCTCGTACTTGTGGTTTCTCCCAGTCTCATCCCCCCCCACGCCCTCCCGAGGCTGTGGGGTATCACGGGTCTGGGATCCAGCGTCTGTTTCTATTGGACATACTTCCTATTAATCACCATATGGAGGCTTCTGGGGATAGCGAGCTTGGGGGCCCTTCGGGGCAGGCTCGGCTCGCAGCGCGATTTGCGTCCCTTGCGCCCAAAGTGCCATTGCGGAACAGGTTGGGCCGAGCGCCTTTCTACCCAGCCCTGTTATTCCTGCAGCTTCACCTACTCCCCCACGCCTGCATTTAGCTCCCAGTGAGGGGGAAGGCAGTAGGGCAGTAGGTCTCAGTCGGACCTGGCGTGGCGAGCATTGAGCGGCAATTGGCCCGTCCGGCCGCCAGCAAGGCCTCTAGTAAAAAGAGACACCTGGCTACGGGCTTGTCCCTCTTTGCCGATGATGATGATTTGTATGATTCCTATGGCGACATGAATCCATGGAGGAGGGGGAATTGTTCCACGATTCCGATTCCTCTGGGGATCCTCATGGCGAGTCTCATAGCGAACCAGGGTCCTCCTCGGATGAGGATTCCGGGGTCCCGGATGATACCGACAGACTTTTGTTGGCCATTTTTGATGCCTTCCACATCGTTCCCCCTAAGGCGGCAAAGAGGAAGCAGGGGGAGCTCTTCCGTCCCGGAGCAGGGACACTTTTCCAATATGGTCCTCAAAGAATGGGAACACGGCCCAACAGGCTGCCCTCGGTGCCCAAGGGAATGGATAAAAGGTATCCCTTCTTGGCCGACTTGGTTCGCTGCTGGTCTTGTCCCCCCGAGGGGGACGCCCCCGTCCTGGGGCTCTCCAATTCTTCTATTATACCGTCTCCTGACACCACTACTTTGCGCGATAATGCCTACCGGCGTATGGATCATCTAGCCTGTCATGCCTTCACCTTTGTGGGAACAGGTTTACGCCTGGTCTGTGCCGCGGCCATTGCACTCAAGAAGACGGTTAGGCGCCTTGCAGAGGCCGCCAGATCTCGCAAGCGAGAGGATGACTACAAGGACCTTTTGCTTTGCTCTGACTTTATTGCTTTTGTGCTGTCTGCTATTGACGATGCTTGGTGGTAGGGCCTCTGCCCTGTTGGTGGGCGGCTGCCGCTAAGAAGTCCCTCACCGTGCTTCCCTTCACAGGACTACGTCTCTTTGGGGAACGTCTTGATGTTTTCACCAAGGATGGTCGGCTCCCTCAGCGTAGAAAGCATTCTCGGCCCTTTCGGGGGCCTTCCTCATTTCGCCCTTCCCATGGGGGACGCGGATCTTCCTTCACAGGTAGCCGCAGAGATTCTTGGGGACGGGGTAGATCCCGTGGTCGCCCTGGTCTCTCCTGGGGTACTAAGCCCAAGCCCCCTACCAAGGCCCCTCAGGCATGAGGGGGCGCCCTCACCCATCCGGGTGAGGTGAGGCGACGGCTTCGACTCTTTGCTCACATCTGGAGACAACGCGTCTTGGATCGGTGGATTCAGGAGGTCGTGTCCTCCGGTTACAAGATAGAGCTAGCAGCTTGGCCGCCCCCAAGATTCCTCCGGTCCCGGATCTTCCCAAATCCTGTGACGGCGCAGGGCCTGAGGTTGGCCGTCCAATGTCTTCTATCGTCTGGAGTGGTTTGTCCTGTGCCTCTTCAGGAACGGGGTCGGGGGTTCTACCCCAATCTGTTCACGCTGCCCAAGAAGGACGGCTCCCTGAGACCCATCCTGGATCTAAAGGGTCTCAACCGATTTGTCAGGTTCAAACACTTCCGCATGGAGACCTTACGGTCGGCAGTGAGCTCTCTTCGGCCGAGCGACTTTATGACCACTGTGGAAATCATGGATGCCTACCTGCACGTGCCTATCTTTCTGGGGCATCAGAAGTTCCTGAGGTTCGCTCTGGAGAATCAGCACTACCAGTTTGTGGCCTTGCCGTTCGGTATCACTTCGGCCCCTCGGGTGTTCACCAAGGTGCTGGTGGGTGTCATGGCCCTCCTGAGGAGCCAGGGCATTCGCATTCTTCCTTACCTGGACGACCTGTTGATTGCTGCTCCATCTTTTCATCAGGCTGAGAGGGATACTCAGGTGGTCGTGTCCACCCAGTCCTTTGGTTGGGTGATCAATTATCCCAAGTCTTCGCTCACTGTTTCTTCCTCAGCAGAAGGTGGAGGGCCTTCATAGGCAGGCGCGAGCACTGCTATCGTGTTCTCATCCCTCCATTCGTCTGGGGATGCAGTTGGTGGGACTCATGGTGTCGTGCTTCGAGGCTGTGCCCTTCGCCCAGTTCCACATGAGACCTCTTCAGTTGAATCTCTTGACCATTTGGGATCGGAAGCAGGAATCCCTGGGGCGGGAATTCGCTCTGTCCCCTCTGGCCAGACAGTCCCTCTCATGGTGGTTGGACCCGAGGAATCTTCTAGTGGGCAGGTCCTTTCTTCCTCCGTGCTGGGAGATTTTCACCACGGATGCCAGACTGACCGGTTGGGGAGGGTTCTGGCACTCACTGAAGTTCCAGGGCCAGTGGGGCCCTCAGGAGGCCCACATGCCTATCAATCTCCTGGAGCTGAGGGCGATCAGGTTGGTCTTCTTCCAGTTGGCTCCCCACCTTTGGGGTTGTGCGGTCCAGGTCCGTTCGGACAATCAGACGGCTGTCGCTTACATCAATCATCAGGGCGGGACCCGGAGCAAACGAACCCTCAAGGAGGTGTCCCTGATATTTTCTTGGGCAGATGAGAATGTTCCCTGCATCGGTTTACATCCCGGGGGTGGAGAACCAGGAGGCGGACTCCCTGAGCAGGGGGACGTCTCGTCTGGGGAAATGGTCTCTCGACTACAAGATCTTTCTTGCCCTGTGTCGCAGCTGGGGTCAGCCAGACGTGGACCTGTTTGCATCCCGTCACAATCACAAGCTTCCAAGATTCGTGTCTCTGTCAAGAGATCCGCTGGCATTCGCCATGGACGCTCTAGCCATTCCCTGGACAAATTTCCGGCTTCTCTATGCGTTTCCTCCATTTCCTCTCCTAGGGTGGGTGCTGTGCAAGATAGCCCAGGAGGGGGTTCCCATCATTCTGGTGGCCCCCCGCTAGCTGAGGAGAGTATGGTTCGCGGACGTTGTCCAGATGGCGGTGGATCACTTCGTCCTGCCCGACGATCCAGGGCTTCTAACTCAGGGACAGTTGCGCCACCCCAATTTACAAGTGCTGGCTTTGACGGCTTGGCTGCTGAAACCTCCATCCTGATGGATAAGGGACTGCCGGCTTCGGTAGTCAGTACTATGATTCAGGCTCGAAAGAAATCATCTTCCATGATTTTTTACAGGGTCTGGCATGCTTACATTGCCTGGTGCGAGTCTAAATCTTTTACTTCTCGCACTTTCTCCATTTCCAGGATTTTGGAGTTTGTACAACATGGTCTGGAGTCGAGTCTACAACTGAGTACCCTCAAAGGCCAGGTTTCAGCCCTGGCAATCTTTTTTCAAAGATCTTTCGCCAATAATAGGCTTGTCAATACTTTTTTCCAAGGAGTTACTCATGTACGTCCACAGCGTAAGCCCCTGCTACCGGTGTGGGATTTGAACTTAGTGCTTTCTGCTCTCCAGGGTCCTCCCTTTGAGCCACTGAACAATGCTGCGCTGGCCATTATGACTCTTAAGGTGGTCTTTTTGGTGGCTATCATTTCTGTGCGTCGTGTTTCTGAGCTGGCGGCGCTCTCTATTAAGCCTCCTTATTTCTAATGGCATCAGGATAAGGTGGTATTCCGTCTTAAACCTGAATTCTTGCCTAAGGTCCTTTCTGCCTTTCATCTCAATGAGGACATTGTCTTGCCCTCCTTGTGTCCTGCCCCTTCTAATTCTAAGGAACGAAGTCTTCATTCTCTGGATGTGGTCAGGGCGCTCAAATTCTATTTGACCGCCACTGCGTCTTTTCGGAAGTCGGATTTTCTGTTTGTTCTTCCTGCTGGACCTAGGAAGGGTTTGCCTCCAGTCAAGTCCACTATCAGCAAGTGGATCCGACAGGCGGTGGGGCAAGCATACGCTGCTTCTGTTGAACAAGTTTGTAAGGCCGCTACTTGGTCTTCCGTTCATACTTTTTCAAGTTTTACAAGGTTGATGTTAGGGCCTCAGCTGACACTGTTTTTGGTTGCAAGGTGCTGCAGGCGGTAGTGTCTTAAACTGCCTGCTGTTGCTCACTGGGGATCCCACCCTTCATCTTGGACACTGCTGTTGGATGTCCTAAATGTGAAAGAATTGAAATGAAGCAAGCCATGCTGTACACCAGGAAAAATACAATTCTGTGATTACTCACCTGTAGAATTGTTTTTACTGTGTACAGTACGGCTTGCTTCATCCCACCCTTGTTATGGTTATCCTCTTTTGCCTTGTTATGGTGATTCTTGAGAGAGTTACTTTTTAGTGAGGCTGTGTTTTATTAACATTGTCTTGCCTCCCGGCTTCTTGCATTACTGCTTTCAAACACTGGAGTCTCTGGGTAATTCCTGCCCTTTTTATGGGCCGGGAGGAGCCACAAGTCTTTCTGCAGTCGACTGCGCCACCTTGTGGCAGATTACCCAAATGTGAAAGAATTTAAATGAAGCAAGCCGTGCTGTACACTGTAAAAACAATTCTACAGGTGAGTAATCACAGAATTGTATTTTTCGGGGGTGGGGGGATCCATGTGCACTGTGCTTCTTAGTCTTTCGGGTGCTTGTTGGTTTTGAATGTAGCTTATGACCATCTCTAAGTGCTATATGTGGCTCTCAAGCTAAGAAAGGTTGGGGATTGCTGCTGTGGGGCATCCCAAGAATAGGATTTCAGTGTAGGGTTTGGTCCACTTTAAACTAATAATAAGGATAATGAAATGTACTTCGGTTATAAACATTTATAATTAAATAAACTATATATATATATATATATATATATATATATATTATCATTAATTATATTTAATTTTCAAGACCATTGTCCTCCGGTAACACTTTAATTTAGTTATTTTCATCTGCCAAGCCAGTACATGAATATTGTGAAAAATAAACTTGTGCGTCATTTTAATCAAACACAACTGTTAACCGGCCAGTGCGTTATTTAGGAAGAAAAGTACGGTACAGTTCCCTGAATATTGGGGAGGTTGCTGGGTCACTGTTTTTTTTCCCTTAATACATCATTGCACTTCCTATTGCTTTACTAAATAAACGTGCCTTATTTACAGCAGCGAGTAATCCTGCGTAAGTACCTAAGTTCTATTTGTATTGCTTTTACGTACATGCAGTACTCGATAGATCAAATATGTACAACTCTGCACTTGAAACAGCCCCTTAGATTGCGTTATTATAGCCATTTTGGCAGCCGCGGAGTTACCATAATCGGCTGCCATATTCCGCCCCCCCCCTTTTATTATGTAAACATTAGCTGTAATATTGCAGCAGGAGGCAGGTCTTTGGCAGCCATATATTATTGTGATAAGCCTTCATAGAGGGAACAGTTTACAATTTCAGCAGCTGTAACATGTTTAAACTCGGTCTGTAATGGGATCTGAGGATGAATATTCCCCATGGGCTCTGTTTAGCTTCATTACTGGCAGGCTGCCAACGCTGGGACTACACTACATCCTTCTCCCCACTCAGAACATGCAATGGCAGAGCATGCTCGCCTAATGAATTTCTTTTTCAGAGCTTGTTGTTGGCCTGAGATACTGTTTTGTCACACTTGTAGAGCAGCTCGAAAATATTGATTTTACAGATGAAGCCCAGTCTAAAATAGGGTTTTGGTATTTAAGGAATAAGCTCCATTTATCATTAATTGATGTATTTTTTTTCTCTGTGGGGGGGGGGGGGGGGGGGTTACAAAAAAAAACCCTAACCCTGCCCAGATCCTGCGCCATTCCTTTGGCTACATGCGGCTGCCACACAGCCAGTGCAAAAATAAGCCGCTCTAGGTTTTCTCTACAAGATGGCGCCTGGAACACTGGGAGAATGGCATTGGATCCCAGACAGGTTGTTTTTTTTTTTCCCTTTGTAAACCCCCCCCCCCATCCTGCTTTAGGAGGGTGGCAGGGAGGGGAGTTAGAGGAGGCTGGCCTTCCCCTTTAGCACTCTGCCATGGGGTATCCCAGTTTAGAATGACTCTACAGTTAAAGATCTTTAGGAAGCAAAAACTGGGCATTAAGCCATTTATGATGGCAGACAAGTAGCTGTGCAATTTAATGAAGTAAGGTCTCTTATTAAAGGGCCACTCCAGTCCCTTTGGTAAAAAATTACATACCCTTAACCTGCCCCCTGCTGTTTGCGATTATGCTCATGTAATAACCTTCATCCTGAATCGAGCCGGTGAAGTCGGTGGTGCCACATATGTGGCACCACTCACCCATCTCCATCTTCCTGAAGTCCCGGCGCTCTCTGCATTGTATGCACTCCTGCCCGCCCATTCATGCGAATTGGTGAGTGAGAGCACGCGCAATGCAGAAAGCATCGGCTCCCAGTGGCCAGCCGTGACTTCAGGAAGATGGCGGTTGGAGCTCGGTGCTGCCGTCTTTACCGGATGGATTCAGGGTGGGGATATGTCATGTTTTACCAAAGGGGCTGGAGTGGCCCTTTAAATCAGCTGCAGCAGTGGCAAACCAGTACAGTCACACTGCTGCATAAGCTTGGGTGACTGACCTGTCAATCAAGGTTCCCGCTTCAACTTCCATGCGGATTGCTTTCCCCCCCAAATTGTGGTCTATGCTATCCTATTTAAGGGAGCACTGTTGCAAAAACTTATACACCCTACAAAAATTCCAGATAAGCCTGTTTTTGTTCTTTTAAAGAGGAACATCAGTGGAGTTTAAAACCTCCCCCAAACCTCTCCGATCTGTCCCCCCTTCGTATCTGGTCCACTCTCATGGCCTGTCCCCTACACCAGCCTATGCTGTAATAACAGGGGGCAGTCATGGAATAGTGGTAAGAAAGCGGCCTTGTGACAAAGGGTTGCAGGGTCTATTCCTGGCCAGGACATGACTCAAGTAAGGCACCTAATCCTCCAACTGCTCCCCTGCTGGGGCAGCCAATTTCTCTGAGCATGTGTGCACTCACTGCTTGTGTTTGTGTCATTAAAAGTATTTCTGCCACACACGCAAGGCTTGTTTTTATTGTAAATGCCAAAATCGGACTCTGAACCATTTGCCGGGGGCTCTATTTATACAGCTGCTAAATGAAGGCAAGACACTGTTATGATCTGGGCCCGATGACCTCTTGAGAGTCTCCCATTAAATATGGCTCTACTAAGTCCCCAGTGGAAGCCTTGTCCAATGATATTGCTCACTTTAAAAATGCAGTGCAAACGCGCTTCCTTAGAGATAAAAAGTGGAGGTATGAAAGCAAAGCTTGCACTAAATTAATTTGTCTGTAAAACAACAGAAGGCTCTCTGTAGCAGCACTCATATTTTGAAGTCGCTGAGTTGTGCATTAAACCCACAGCAAGTCATTAATCATGCCAAATGCATTTGGAGGCAGAAAAAAGGGAGAGATCATCACTGAAATTGAAGTGGAAATTGTAACCGAATCCATCTCTGCTCATTATTACACAGTATTATTGTTCCTTAAGTCCAGAACCAGGCATCGCTGCAAAAGGAAAAGGTTGCATGGAATTTATTTTAGGGATTTAAAACACCTGGAGGAAAAAACTTTTACTGTGATTAAAAATTTGTAAATCGTCATGTGTTTGTAACATTTGATATAACTCGGACTGACTGAAGACGCAAGAAAATAACTTGGTTGATGACAAATGATCAGATCCCTAGGTAACAAATCATCTATGTCTCCACTATAGCATTTTTTTTTTGTTTTAACCAAACAATGCTAGAAAGGGATTGGAATTGTTTTTGCCGGCCAGCGGTTGAACGCTAAGCACACAATCATCCTTATTGGCAGCAAAACTTCGTATGACAGTTGCATGACGGGGGAGGTTGTTTTTTTATATAAAACAGTAATGAAGATTAAAGACGTGTTGTGTGTTATGGACTTTGGCCCTTCATTGCTCATAGTGATGAAGGCCATTTTTTTGAGAGACAATTAATTAGGAAATAAATACCTTCCCACTGCTCTAATGTTGGTGGGATATTTGCAGATGTCAGATTCCCAAAAGGAAGATGCTCAACATTTATTGTGTGTTGTTTTTTTAAACTCTTGTTTGAATTAAATCCTTGAAAGACATTTTTTATGTTGAGCAAAGATAACTGGACCTAATGATTCTTTAGATAACAATATGACATCAATACCAATTTTGATATACCGTTTTATTGAAATTTCAAAAGAGAGTATCGGAAGAAAAAAAAAATAACCAATAACGCAATCCATATTATATCATCAGGGGTGAATCTAGCCTCTCTTCTAGAAGAACTATAGAAAGGTGCCCCCCCCCCCCCCCCAAGGATGCACTGGCTGCAGGAGGTTAGAGGAGGAAGGAGTCACCTATGACTGTAATATCATAAGGGCAGAGTTATATTCTTGAGACAAAATGCTTGCCTTTTTGAGCTTACAACCTAAAGAAAATCACATTTCTGTGATTACTCACCTGTAGATTTGGTATTATGAGTATACAGTACATCCTGCTCCAAATCTAATACTTACAGTTGGGATATACTCCGCCAGATGGCGCTGGACTGCAGAGACATCGAAAATAGGCTCCTCCCGGCCCCTCAAATACCCAGGGACCTCCCACAAATCCTCAGCATTGAAAAGCAGTTAAGGAGAAGCCGGGAGAATTAAACAATCCAAACTATCAACTATAACAATGATAACAATCACCATACAGGGGATCCAAGAAAATGCAAACCAAGGGTGGGTTGGAGTAGGACGTACTGTATACTCATAATACCAATTCTACAGGTCAGTAATCACAGAATTGTATTATTCTTAGTATACAGTACGTCCAAACCCTGTAATAAATGGAAGAGGAAGACTTCTTCCTAGCTTTAATCAAAGTATCCACAACTGAGGAAGACAGCCCCTTCTCCATCAAGATGGAGGTTTCAGCAGCCAAGCCGTCAAAGCCAAAGAGTTTGTAAATTGGGATGGCGTAGTGAGCCCTGAGTGAGCAGATCTGGCACCAAGGGCAGAGCGTACTGATCTACTGCCAGCTGTACCACGTCTGCGAACCACACTCAGGGGAATTGGGGGGGGGGGGGGAAAGACATACAGGAACTGAAAGTCCTTCCATGACATTGCTAGCGCATCTGAGGTCAGGGCCAGAGGATCCCTGGACAGAGAGACAAAAGCTGGAAGCTTGTGATTGTGGCGGGACGCGAACAGATCCTCATCTGGTTGGCCCCAACGGTGACACAGAGATTGAAACACCCTGCTGCATAGGGACCATTCTCCCTGGCGAGTTGTCCCCCTGCTCAGAGAGTCCGCCAGGCGATTTTCCACCCCCGGGATGTACACAGCTGAAATGCAGGGGACATTGGACTCCGCCCAAGTCAGGATCAGAGACGCTTCCTGGAGGGCCCCCTTGCTCCGGGTCCCTCCCTGATGATTGATGTAGGCAACTGCCGTCTGGTTGTCCGAGCGTACCTGAACAGGCAGGCCCTGAAGATGGGTAGTCAAGCGAGCCAGAACTAACCTGATCGCTCGCAGCTCCAAGACAGTGATAGGAGCGTGGGCCTCCTGAGGGCCCCACCTCCCCTGGAACCGCAGGGACTTCCAGAAACCCCCCCCCAACCTGACAGACTGGCATCCGTGGTGACCGTCTCCCAGGAAGGGACAAGAAAGGATCTGCCCCCCAACAGGTTCCTTGAGTCCATCCACCAGAAGAGGGACCTCCTGACCAGGGGGGAGAGCACACAGACCCTGTCCAGGGACGCTGGGTCCTTGTCCAATACAGACAATAGGTGAAGTTGCAGAGGCCTCAAGTGGAACTGAGCATAAGGGACCGCTTCGAAGCACGCCACCATCAGGCCCACCAGCTGCATCCCCTGCCTGATGGAGGGATGGGGACAAGCTAGGAGGGACTGAGCCTGCAATCAGACTGTCCACCTTCTGCTGAGGAAGGAAGATCCTTGCCTGAACTGTATCCAGATTCATTCCTAGGAATCGAGTTACCAAGGAAGGGGACAGTGAGGACTTGGGGTGGTTGATCACCCATCCAAATGACTCCAGAGTGGACACCACCAGCTGAGTATCCAACTCTGCCTGATGTAGAGACTGGGATGTCGTCCAGATAGGGAAGCACGCGGACGCCCTGACATCTGAGTAGAAACATCACTCCAGCCAGCACCTTGGTGAACACCATGGGAGCTGAAGTGAGGCCCGAAGGGCAAGGCCACAAATTGGTAATGTTGATCCATCAGAGCGAACCTGAGGAGCCTTTGATGACTTGGGAACACAGGAATATGAAGGTAAGCATCTTTGATGTCCACAGAAGTCATGAAATCCCCTTGGCGCAGGGAACTGATGGCAGAGCGCAGAGTCTCCATGCGAAAGCGCCTGCCCCTGACAAAACTTGTTGAGAATCTTTAAGTCCAGGATGGGTCTGACAGAACCATCCTTTTTGGGTACTGTGAATAGGTTGGAATAAAAGCCCTTGCCTTTTTCTCTTAAGGGGACCTGGTAGATGACCCCCAGCTCCAGGAGGCCTTGCACTGCTTGCACTAGCTCCTGAGCGGACACAGGGTCCTGAGGAATCCGGGATCTGATGAATCTTGGAGGGGGATCGGCAGCAAACTCCAACTTGTAACCGGAGGACACTGCCTCCTGAATCCACCGGTCTGAGACATGAAGCCTCCAGACGTGAGCGAAGTGCTGCAGCCGTCCCCCCACCCGGATGGGTGAGGGCGCCCCATCATGCCTGAGGGGGCTTGGGAAAGGATTTAGCTTTGGGACCCCAGGAGGAGCCAGGGCGTCCACGTCCTCTGCCTCTACCCCAGCAATCTCCCTGGGCCCCATGGAAAGACACCCCCCTTCCCTGTCTTGCACCACGGTAAGGGGAGGAGAAGGAACCCTGACCCCGAAAGGGCCCAGATTGCCGCCTGCGCTGGGGTAACCTGCCTCCCTTAGCAAAAAGGTCCAGGTGGTCCCCAAACAGACGCAGTCCTTTAAAGGGAAAACCAGTGAGGACCTTCTTGGCAGCATTGTCAGCAGCCCACTGGCGCAGCCAAACCGAGCGACGTATAGCCACCACAAGGGCAGAAGTTCTGGCACACATTCTGATGGTGTCATCCAATGCTGATAGGACAAAATTTACAAAAACATCACAACTGGAGAGTGCATTAAACACCTCACATGGCAAATCATCAGGGGAACTATCAAGCATATTTCTGATAAGGGTTCTAGTGGCCACAGCAGTAATGGCAGAGGCACAGACTGGGCGCAGCGCCGTCCCCGCACATGCAAAGGCGTGGGATGCCAGCTGGTCAAAGCGCCGGTCCTCAGCATCCTGCAGGGTAGTAGAGTCAGGGGAATGCATGACAGAGGTATTAGACAGCCCTAGGATCGGGGCATCCGCCTCGGGGGGGGGGGGGGGGGGATGACCAACACTTTACCACCTCAGCAGGAAAGGGATACTTCCTATCCCAACTTTTTGGAACCCTGGGAAGTTTACTGGGGCACTCCCATTCCTTGAGCACAAGGTTATGGAAATGTGCCTGCTCGGGAAATTCCAAACGTGATTTTGCTGTATGGAAAAGCTCCCCTCTTTGCCTGGGAGCCTCAGCAGGGAGAGAGATAGACAGAACCTCAAAAATCTGGGTCAATAATCTGTCAGTGTCATCCGGGGCCCAGGGGTCAGAGCCAGAATCGTCATGACTCCTTGGTCTCTCATCAGATGAGCCTGAATCAGAAAAGAGCTCCCCTTCATCAGACGGGGTATAGCCACACATATTCATAAACTCCTCAGTTCCCATAGGGAAAACATTAGTGACATTAGGCGTCAAGTGCCGCTTCTTAGCAGGGGCCTTACGGGCTAAAGACTTCGCAATAATCTGTTCAACAGTAGCCAGTCTAGAAGACACATCAGGCTGAGAATCCCCACTAGTATGCAACTCAGTAGGAGTGAGATTTAAGCTTGGGGGAGTAGGCGAAGTGAAACGAGGTGCAGCCACTGGCAGGCCAGATTGCAATGCAAGCACCTGCTCAGCACAGGGTACACACACCCGTTTCTTGTCAGCGTCCGCATGAGGCTGCCCACACGCTACACACAGCCGGTCTTGTCCCAAAGGGACCCCGGTAACATTATCTATAGACGCCTCCATATGGTGATTATAGCGCTATACGCCGATAGGGAATAACGCTATATAGCAACCCTGGATGCCCCAATAACCCGCTAGGGAAGTGGGAGTATAATTATTACAAGGCCTACAAGTAATATACTAAAAGCAGGGCCGGGAGAAGCCAAGAAGGGTTCGTCCCGCCTGAAAGACATAAGCAGACAAGACCTTAAGTACATCGTAACGAAAGTGAAGGAGATAAAGCCGCCCGCGAAGGCACTTACGAACCGCGGTAGGTAGGAGTCCGTCGCGCATAGGCCAACCAAGCAGAAAAGATGGCGCCCCCCCCCCCCCCCGAAGAGCGTGAAGCCAGAAGGCCAACAGCCAATGATGGCGCACCAGCGGCTGAGGTAATGCCGCCGCCATGTGCGGAACCAAGTCAGCGTGCGACGGCGGTAAATTTAAAAGCAATAAAGATAAGTCAGCGCGGCTGACACAAGAATAAAGACGTGAAAAGTGAAAGCACAGACTGCATAACATACATATCTATACACGTACACCCCCCCCTCTTTTCCCCCGAAGACTATAAGGAGGCTGATGGAGGACGGCGGCCACTTAAATAGGGCCCACCGATAGACAGGGGCAATAGTGCGGGATCCCATAGAGGCTCACCATAAGCCTGAACCGCCTACCCTTTGGTGGGGGATTGCGGTGGAGCAGCGCTCCTAAGCACCTGACAGCGGTGCTGCCTACCTTCACCCGACCAGCGCAGCCAAGGTTGGGAGGCATATTACAAGTGGAACGGGTGGGAATAGTCCTACAGGGCCGCAGGTTAATAACCCCGCTCACCTGCGAGTAGAGAGCCAATTTTTCGTCCTTCGCAGCCAGACTGCAGAGAAATTCGGGGATTTGTGGGAGGTCCCTGGGTATTTGAGGGGCCGGGAGGAGCCTATTTTCGATGTCTCTGCAGTCCAGCGCCATCTGGCAGAGTATATCCCAACTGTAAGTATTAGATTTGGAGCAGGACGTACTGTATACTAAGAATAAGGGGGTGGAGATAAAAGGTTGGGTCACAACAAATAAGTACTAAGCATGGTGCCCAATGTTCTTGAAGGATAATATGTGGGGTGGGTGGCCAGGTGACAGGTTTGTCCAAATAGGTGGCTTTAGGGGCACTTTTGAAGGTATTAAGGGTTTGGGGAGTGGTGAATTGTATGATGAAGGGCATTCCAGAGGAGTGAAGTCCTGTAGCTGAGAGCGGGAGGAGGTGATCAAGGTTAAGGATGGGAGCAGATCATAGGCAGAGTGGAGACTGTGCCTGGTTTGGTATCTGTGGACAAGTGATGAAATGGATGAAGGGGCTTGTATGTTAGGGTTGGGGGGCTTGAACTGAATTCTTTCAGATACCGGGGGCCAGTGGAGTGATTGACAGAGAGGAGCAGCAGAGGAAATAGATTATTTGGGGGGGGGGGGGAAGCAGGGCAATCTGCTGCCAACAAATCTTTTAAAGATGATGATCCTCTACCAAGAAAGATAACCCTGACTTCGATGAGCTTTCCAATGTTTAGTTATTGTTGTCCGCCATTATGAAAGCAATCAAGACCAGCATCAATCTGACAATTTCTATGAAATGTAGGCTGGTCAGACTTTTCCATCTTATGTTAATTATTTGCTGTGAACAGAGTTGCATGTTCAGAAGTTGTCAGACCCCCAATAGCATTTTAGGTGCTTTTTTACATCATGTCTGCTCATAATTTGTCCTTCATTGTGGTAAATGTTGTTACTTTCAGACACATTAAATGTTTTCTTTATTTCTCTCTTTAGACTAATCCTGCCCTATGAAAGGCACCTGAAAGGAGAAGAGGACAAACCACTACCTCCTGTGAAGCCGCGCAAACCTGATGCCATTTCTCCAGAGGCGGAGGCTAAAGCCAAAGTGTGCAGCAAAAAAGGGGTTAAACATGAAGGGCAAAAGACCAAGAAGGAAAAAGATCCGGCCACTAAAGCAGAGGAGACTGAGGTAACCTGTGACTTCTATTCTCATTATAAATGTCTGTCTCCTACAAATGTGACATTCTTCAGAGTGACCTCTCTATAGCAGTGCACAATGGAGATGTCATATAAGTTGACTCACAGAAATTGGTGAGGTAATTACATTGTAACACCAGGCACATAGTGGCTATATAATGCAATTCAGCTGGGAGTTGGCCTTGTTACACTGTATAACAGCCAGGCGCATGACTGCTGTTTACAATCTAATACAGCAAGGAGCTTGCAAACTTTTTGCAATGTAATACAAGTCCTGCTTCTTACATTGTGCAGTGAGAGAATAGAGGCAGCGGCTGCCTCTAAGTTGCATTGTATAGCAGCTCCGTTCTATATAGACAGTTGGCCTTGCTACATTACCAACTGTATGTAGCCTCCAAAGCAAACACCTTGTATGCCTGTAATATTTCAGTAAGACACAATTTTTTCCCCCAAACTAAAATAATGTGTCTTATGGTGTGTCTTATGGGGCACATGTGTGTGAGAAGCAAGCGCAACGGAGGACACACACACACACAGACACATGCACCCACGCAATATACACACTATACCTAACCAGCTCCCCCTGCTGATCCCGCTCTTTGACTCTGGAGGGCGGGCATGGCATATTTACGGCTGGCGTCTGTAAATGGACACCGGCCATTCATAGGCCAAGGAACCGGATGGGGGGGGACGGAGTAGGTTGGGTATCGTGCATGTGGCGCGCTGGGCACTGAAGGACTAGCAGGAAAGAGAGCAAGTGTAAGTTTAACTGCTTCCTGTCCGTCAGTCCTCCATTGCACTCCCTGCTCACACACGCAATTTGGGGGGGGGGGGGGGGGGGCTGTGCCCTGCCTGTAATTGGTATGCTGCACACTGTCTGTAATTTTCACATTGCCTGGTATGAGGGGGATTGGGATTTGGTTCTGAATATTTTTTTTCCTATTTTCCTTCCTGTGTGTGTTTTATGGAGCGAAAAATACGGTATATACTTGATGAACAATGCATCTTGTAATAATAAAAGTTAAATGTACTCTGCTCAAACCATGGCACAGCAACCTATTTTAAGAGCTTTCCATTGGACGCTCACATTTTACTGTAAGCGATATACTGGATGTAGGCTGACATTTAAGTTATTTAGATGGCTCAAGAAATTTCAAATCAATCCCCCCCAACATGGGAAATTCGCACCACAAAGAACAAGCAGGGATTTTTAGGGGGGGGGCAATAATTATATTCCTCTTCCTCTGGAAAGGAAAACTCCAATGTTTACCTTTTACCAATTTAGGAGTTTTTCAAGGCGAATGAAATCTAGGCGAGGGATAATGATATGTATGGGAGCAGACAGAAATGCCTGGCGCGGAATGTTTTCATAGCATGTGAATAATGGAGATGTTTAAATTGGCACTGGAACATTGAATACAGATGTAACAGATAAATCTTTAGGAGACACAATTTTATTTAGTTCAGCATGTTCTTAACAAATCCATTTTAAGTAGACTATTCACGATTGCTGAAAAGAACATCGGAGACTTAAGGCTCATGTGTAGAAAACAAAGGCAGCCATGAGCAGGAGATAAATATAGACTCAGGCTAAGCAGCACAACAAACATTTGTTTAATGGTTAACAATACAACACTCACATCTATGTACATTGGTATAAAAAATATACAGCGTTTCCCATTCAAGACGAATTCCATATTTCCTATGTACCAGACTTGCAGGAATTTATTAAGAAATATGAGTAGAATGGATTTTATAAGTCTGGCTAAACATAACCAGAATGCTTACAGTGAATTACTGATCTCTGATGTAGCCTATGGCTGAATAACCAGGGCTGACATATTAGTAATGGATTATAAACAGGACCTAATAGCAGTGTGGATTTAGTGACTTTTTAACAGCCTAATAATGACCTCATTATTCATGATAGGGCATACATACCAACATAAAAAGCATATACTAAGCAGCCAGAACATATTTATCCTTTTAACCTAATTATGGTACATAAGATCCCTGATATGGCCAAGTGTAAAGACTAGTGTTGACCTTACTTTCCTCAGTTCCAAGTTCCTTATCTCCTTTGCTCCAATTTAAAGCTCTTCAGGTCCACACTTGCCTCCTTAGCCAAATTCAAAGCTTTTCAGTTCTACACTTGCCTCCTTAGCCCAAGTTTGAGCCCTTCAGGTGCACAATTGCCTCCCTACCCCAATTTAGAGCCCTTCATAGCCACACTTGCCGCATTAGCCCAATTCAAAGCTTTTCAGGTCCACACTTGCCTCCTTAGCATAGTTTAGAGCTCTTCAGGTCCACACTTGCCTCCTTAACACAGTTTAGAGCTCTTCAGGTCCATACTTGCCTCCTTAGCCCAATGTAGAGCTCTACAGGTCCACCCTTGCCTCCTTAGCCCAATGTAGAGCTCTTCAGGTCCACACTTGCCTCCTTAGCACAGTTTAGAATTCTTCAGGTCCACACTTGCCTCCTTAGACCAATGTAGAGCTCTTTAGGTCCACACTTGTCTCCTTAGCCCAATTTTGAGCTATTCAGGTCCACACTTGCATCCTTAGACCAATTCAAATCTTTTCAGACCCACGCTTGCCGCCTCAGCCCAATGTTGAGCTCTTAAGGTCCACTCTTGTCTCCTTAGCCCAATATGGAGCTCTTCAGGTCCACCCTTGTCTCTTCAGCCTAATATTGAGCAGGTCTTTCTTCAGTCCTGACAAAATTAGACAGACAAAAGGGAGACTGGGCAGCTAACAAGGCAGTAGCTTACTCTGATACGGCACACCGCCAGACTGAATATGGTAGATTATGTGGCTTGGAGCTGCTACCGATTGATGCTATAGGGGTCATACAAATTACTCAAAATAGAGAAAGCTGAAAAAATATGATGTGAAAAGTCAACAATAAAAAACAAGTCTAGTTGCCTTAATTTATTCCTACAGCTACACATTTGCTTGTGTGACTTGGTATAGGTATTCCTTACTACGTGTCTATAACAAAAAGCAAAGGAAAAAAAAGAGGCTCTTTCTTTGTACAGAACGTATTAACACAGCATCCAACAGAAGGAATAGCAGATTTACCCATCGCTATTTGCAGTGGGTGGGGCCATAATATTTGGTACTCACCACCCCTACAGCCAAATATTGCTGTTCTTGTGCTGAAGCGAACCCTTTGAGTAGAGGGTCTCTTTAGCCCCCTTATATTAAGTCTAACATGGTGGCTTCTGACCCCGTTTTGGTACTCACCAAGTCTCACCTCCATAGAACAAATAGGGATTCATGCTAAACTGCTCATTAGAGGACATTTGAATGCACGGCGGCCACAAAGTGCACATTCCTTCCCGTATTTTAGATTTCCTGACTGCTACATTAATTGCAAGGACTGTTATAATTACTTACCAAGTTCTCCACGTCCACATTCCTCACGTTTTTGCCGCGCGTCTGCGCTTAATCCTGACATTCTTTGTAGTTTCCTCTGAAGATTGAGAATAATGAACTGTGAGCTGCCATTGAATTGAAACAAATGGAGATTTTTTTTGTTTTAATACTATTTCATTCCTGGCCTGGTTCTTTCTCTGGCAATTTCCTGGGTAAGGGGATAAGCTCTGGGGACCCCTGATAGAGCAATACTGGATAAACAACTCACGATGGCATTTGGAGTGAAAGGAGCGGCCATTAGGGAGAATCAAATAAAAAGCGAATATGTAACTTAAAAATGTATCTGCTGAAAGACAGGGAAATAAAAGCGCGCGCTGCCAGAGGCAGGTGTAAATCATTAGTTCTTTTATATTCATCTGAAAGTAATGACCAGCGCGACAGCATTTAGAGAATACATTTCTGTTACCTCGCCGCTTGTTATCTTGACAACAGAGAAGAGGAAATAATAAGATTTCTCACAATGCTGCTGGAAAAATGATTTTCTCCCGAGCAAATGACAGCAGCCATTGTTCCTGCTTGTCAGCCTGTGCTGCTGCGGCGAGCGAACAGGGAGGAGCCGTTGGGGGTTAAAGAATGACATAAGCACATATGGGGCACATGGACATCATTAAAAGCATTTCAGAAGGAAATAAAACAAAAATACTCACCTCAGCTGCAGCCCGCCATCAGTCACAGGGGGTTTAGCCACGCCTTCTCCATCCACAACAGTGGGGGAAGTGTCAGGTGTCGGCCCACTGCCTTCATTGCAATTATTAATCCTAATTCCATGTTTGGGCCCCAGATGGTGCGGGATTGCCCAACCAGTGCTCCCCTGGTGAGCTCTAGCCCTGGATTGGCTGCTCATGATCACGTGGTCCAGAATCCTCTTCCATGCCTCAAAGCATGAAAGCAAATTAAGAGACATAATTATAGGCCTCAGATATATTAAGCCTGCTAATAACTGGCAGTTAAACCGGACCTTCACCCTGAATAAGAACTTATTCCAAGTGTGACATACACTCCGCTTCAACTCTTCATGACATTTGGGTTATTCTCCAGTAGAGGGCAAACTTCTGCAGAGATGAAAGCAAAAAAAGAAGCTCCTCCCAGTCCATAAATACCTGGGACCTCCCACCAATTCCCCAGTTTCTTCTCTGCAGGAAGGCGAGCAAGACAGAAGATGAGGACTTCTCTTACTTGCAGGTAAGCCGGGCTCGCGCCCGGCCAATTTTTTTTCCCTATTTCTGCCTGGACCTTTATCTTTTAGTCCTATAGAGCCTCCCAGCCTTGGCTGCAGGTCCTGGTGAGGGTAGGCAACACCTATTAGGTGTTGAGGGAGCATTGCTCCTCCGTGAGACCTCAGGCTGCGTTCTGGGAGGGGGCCGGGCCGGGCCCTCGGCACGGCCGCCCCTCCCCCTCGTTTTGGCGCCCTGCTGCGGCCCAGCCCCTGACTCGCCGGGAGGGGGGCGTGGCCTGGTGAGCACGCATTCTGCACTGGCCCGCCCCCCTTCTCCTCTTCACTCTGAGGCTGTGCTCCGGTGGCCATTTTGACTGTCCCTGCCGGTCTGTGAGTGCCTGTGGGCCCCCTTCCTTAGCTTATACGGGTGGTACCCCTCTCCGTGGGGGGCTGCCCTTAATAATTGTATTTTTGCATTTATACTTATTGGTTTCTCATGGTAATTCATATATATGTATATATATATATATATTTATATGGGTGAGTTTTCATGATGGCTCATTTTCAAATCCTCCCACAGGGGACTTTAAAGGGGCATCCCGGGTTGCTTACCAGCTTAATTCCCTGACCACAAAAATCACCATATGGAGGCTCCGCAGGATACCGGGCTCGGGCTCCCTCTGGGACAATCCCGGCCGTGTGTGGGTTGTGGGGTATCCCTTACGGGTGAGAATGTGCTTATTTGTATACCATGTGCACAAAAGGCCATATCGCGGCATCGGGTGCCCAGCCTTCTGGGTCGGCGCCCCCGCTTCGTTGCCTTCCCCTTCCCGCCTTATCCGTACCCCAAGTGACATTGGTGCCAGCGGGGAGTCGCATTCCGATGTTTGTGCTAGGTTGGCCAGCATCGATAAATTTATGGTTAGCGCGGTGGGCAAGAAGGCCCAGGCTAAAAAGAGATATTTGTTGTCGGTCCAGGCGACTTGGGATATTGATGATGATTCATTTGATATGTCGGATTATTCCCCGTTAGAGGAGCGGGAATTGTATGAGGAGTCAGAGGCTGACTATGTACGGTTTGGTGAGGCTGATGTTGGGCAGGCGCTGGGGGATGCTGTTGACACGGCCACGGTTTTGTCACATCTCCTGGAGGTTTTGGATATTGCGCCGCCTGAGGCGCCCCCTCTCAAGAAGGGGGAATTTTTTGGGGCCCACAAGCCTCGCTTGGAGTTCCCTACCCAGGGTCATTTTGATGCACTGATCCTTAGGGAATGGGAGAAACCTAGTTGGCTTCCGGGTGTTCCTCAGGGATGGGATAAGAAGTATCCTTTCCCGGGGGAAGCGGTTAAGCGCTGGGCTTCTCCTCCCGAGGTCGATGCCCCAGTTTTGGCGTTGACCAACGCCTCCGTGCTTCACACCCCAGATGCCACTTCCCTAAATGATGGTGAGGATAGGTGCCTTGATCAGATGGCATGCCATGCCTTTGCCAGTGTTGGTTCGGCCTTGCGGCCTGTCTGTGCATCTGCGCTAGTGTCGGTGGGTGCTAGGTCTCTGATTAGGGACTTGTTAAATGACGCTCACCTTGATCCGGCCAGCGCTGAGTTCACTACGCTTAAAAGATTTGAATTGTTCATGGATTTTGTCTTGGCTGCTATGGAAGACACTATTGTTATGTGTAGTAGGACTTCAGCCTTATTGGTGGCCATGCGCCGCTCGGTATGGCTCTGTCAGTGGACGGCGGACTTTGCGGCCAAGAAATCGCTCACAGCTCTTCCCTTCTTGGGTACGCGGCTGTTTGGAAATAAGTTGGATGCTGTGGCAAAGGGAGGTAAGTTACCTCAGCGGAAGAAACTGCGCCGTCCCTTTCGGGGGCAGGCTCTTTCAATCCTTCCTTTCGAGGTGCCAGAGCTGGCAGAGGTTTGGCCTTCTTGGGTGTCAGAGGCTCTTCCTGGAACAGGAGCAGAGGTCGGGCCCGTCCCGCTTCTGCCTGGGGTTCCAAGCCCAAGCCTGCGGGTAAACCAGCTCAGCAATGAAGGAGCGCCCTCACCCGCACGGGTGGGGGGACGGCTGCGGCTCTTCTTCCAGGTCTGGGCCCGGGAGGTCACAGACAATTGGATCTTGGAAGTGGTCTCCTCCGGGTACAAACTGGAGTTCGAGTACTGGCCTCCTCCAAGATTTTTTAAGGTCTCGGGTGCCCTTGGACCCTCAGGCTGCACAGGGGCTCCTGTAAGCAGTAAAAAACCTTCTGGACATGGGAGTTGTATGCCCGGTGCCTCCGTCGGAGAGAGGCAGGGGTTTCTACTCCAATCTTTTCACAGTCCCCAAGAAAGAAGGTTCTGTAAGACCCATTCTGGACCTCAAGGTCCTCAACAGATTCATCAGAACCGAGAAGTTCCGCATGGAGACTCTGCGCTCGGCCATCAATTCCCTTCGGCAAGGGGATTTCATGACATCAAGGATGCGTATTTGCATCTTCCAATTTTTCCAGCGCATCAGAGATTCCTCAGGTTCGCAGTGGACGATCAACATTTTCAGTTTGTAGCCCTTCCCTTCGGGTTGACCTCTGCGCCGAGGGTCTTCACCAAGGTTCTGGCCGGCATAATGGCCCTATTCAGAGCTCAGGGAATTCGCATTGTGCCGTATCTGGACGACCTATTGATTTCAGCTTCTTCCCTCCGTCAGGCAGAGCTGGACACCCACCAGGTGGTGTCGACCCTGGAGAGGTTCGGGTGGGTGATCAACCGCCCCAAGTCCTCTCTCTCGCCATCACGGGTGATTTCATTCCTGTGCATGAATCTGGATTCAGGCCAGAGTGTTTCTACCCCAGACCAAGGTGCAGGGGATCCAGGATCTGATCCGCCTTCTTCTGGCCAATCCTCGCCCCTCTATCCGACAGGGGATGAAACTGGTGGGATTGATGGTGGCCTCCTTCGAGGCGGTCCCATTTGCGCAGTTTCACATGAGATCTCTTCAACTTCATCTATTGACGTATTGGGACAGGTGTCCGCTGTCATTAGATCAACCGTTCAGGATGTCTCCCAGGGTTCGGCAGTCCCTTCGGTGGCTGGAGTCGAGCAACCTGTTGAGGGGCAGATCCTTTCTGGTTCCTCGCTGGGAGACGGTTACCAGCCTGTCGGGCTGGGGAGGTTTCTGGAAAAGTCATCAGTTCAGAGGGGTGTGGGGTCCTCAGGAGGCTCACAACCCCATCAATGTCTTAGAGCTCAGAGCCATCCGGCTTGTCCTGTCACGGCTGACGTCGCACTTACAGGGTCTTCCGGTTCAGATTCGTTCAGACAATCGGACAGAGGTAGCCTACATCAATCATCAAGGAGGGACTCGCAGCAGGAGTGCCCTCAGGGAAGTCTCTCTGATCCTGCATTGGGCGGAGAGCAATGTTCCTTGCATTTCGGCAATCTACATTCCGGGAGTGGAGAACACGGAGGCGGACTACCTGAGCAGGGGGTCCTCTCGCCAGGGAGAGTGGTCTTTCAACTCCGGGGTTGGAGAACACGGAGTCTCTGCTCTGTCTGTTTTTCTTCCAAAGATCTTTTGCCTTACACCCGCTGGTTAAGACTTTTTTCCAGGGGGTCACTCATGTTAGACCCCCTCGGAAGGCTATGGTTCCTGTTTGGGATTTGAATTTGGTTCTTTCGGCTCTCCAGGGTCCTCCATTTGAGCCGTTACAGGATATTGCTCTTTCTGTTTTCACTCAAAAGGTTGCCTTCTTGGTGGCTATTACCTCTGTTCGGCGTGTCTCTGAGTTGGCGGCTCTGTCGATTCAGGCCCCTTACTTTGAAAGACACCAGGAATCGCTTTAAGCCAGATTTCCTTCCTAAGGTGGTTTCTGCTTTCCATCTCAATCAGGATCTTGTTCTCCCTTCCTTGTGTCCTAAGCCTAGCAATGACAAGGAGAGGGTTTTGCACAACTTGGATGTGGTTCACTGTGTTAAGTACTATTTGGTGACTACTTCTTCTTTCCGCAAGATGGATGCCTTTTTCGTGGTGCCCTGTGGGCCCAGGAAAGGTTTGGTGCCTGCCAAGTCTACCATTAGCAAATGAATTTGTCAGGCCATTGTTGGGGCCTATTCTGCTAAGGGGAGGACTCCCCCTTTTAGGGTCACTGCGCATTCTACTCGTGCTGTTGGTGCGTCCTGGGCTTTTCAGCACCAGGCTTCTGTTGAACAAGTTTGTAAGGCTGCTACTTGGTCTTCCGTTCATACTTTTTCCAAGTTTTACAAGGATGTTCGGGCTTCAGCGGATGCTGTTTTTGGCCGCAAGGTTCTGCAAGCTGCAGTGGTTTGAGTTGGTGCATTCTTTACTGTTTATGGTTCCCACCCATGACGGACACTGCTATTGGATGTCCCAAATGTCATAAAGAGTTGAAGCGGAGTGTATGTCACACTTGGAATAATACCGTTTGTGAGTACTCACCTTTAAAACGGATATTATAAGTGTGACATACACTCCGCTTCACCCACCCTGTTTGGTATTCTGGATCCTTAATATTAACAAAAAACCAATGGTTCACCATATAATTATATTTGGTTCTTCCTGGTCCCTTTACTGCTATCTTACACTGGGGAATTGGTGGGAGGTCCCAGGTATCTATGGACTGGGAGGAGCTCCTTTTTTTGCTTTCATCTCTGCAGAAGTTCGCCCTCTACTGGAAAATAACCCAAATGTCATGAAGAGTTGAAGCGGAGTGTATGTCACACTTATAATATCCATTTTGAAGGTGAGTACTCACAAAACGGTATTATCTTGTATGTTTCTGCCATCCTGTATGTACAGATTGCTCACATTAAAAATCATCCTACCTACACCTAGTGAATATTTTGTGCCTTTAAACATCCAAGATGGAGCATCAGGCAGCCTGCAGAAAGGAAGTGTCTTCTGACTGTGCCGCTCTGCATTCTGGGATTGCTGCCCTTTTCCTGACCCCCCAACTCTGCTCTGTCTGAAGAGCAGAGATATAACCCACCTCCCCGTACTTTTCACCGCTCTCCTCTCCTCAGTATGTGATGCTTCTGAGGCAAGATGCCCTGAACAGAGTTGCAGCCCAGTGGAGGAAAGAATAAAAAGCGACTAAAAATGTAAAATATATTAATTTTAGATGCTGGGTTTTTTGAGGCAGCCCCTCACAGCCAGCGCAGGGAGAACATCAGTTTAATTTAACCCTTTACACCCCCCCCCTCCAATTCCTCTCTGCATTGGAACAGTTTGTTGTTCGGATCGAGTGCTTTTTACGTGAATCCCAGCAACAGTGTAAAGCATGGTGTGGATCTATGAACCTCTGCTGACCCGGCATTTTTCAAATCCAGCCTTGTTTTGAAGTGCTGACACAAGTGCCCATACCACTGTTGGATAAACAATTTATGTTGTGGTGGAACATTAGGAAGAAATTTCCTTGGGGCTTAGAACTCATGGATGAAGCTAAATTTAATACAAACTTTAAACAAAACTTTAAGGTTCAGCAAAAATGGCATTTTAAAATAAAAGAGGGCAATTTTATTTTCAGCAGGAACAGTCTTGTTAATGTCCACTAAAATAAGATGTCTGCGGTAGACACACAGCTTAACGCATTTAGGGTTTGAAAGAGAAAAAAATATTCTGAACTACATGGTAAACTACCTTCCTCCCAAGAACCTAGTAACAGGAAGTGGCAGAATTACACCCCCCAATTCCCAATTACAAGCAGTGAGCTGAATCCCCCCCAATTCCCAATTACAAGCAGTGAGCTGAATCCCCCCCCCCCCAATTCCCAATAACAAGCAGTGAGCTGAATCCCCCCCCCCCCCCAATTCCCAATAACAAGCAGTGAGCTGAATCCCCCCCTCCCAATTCCCAATAACAAGCAATGAGCTGAATTCCCCCCCCCAATTCCCAATAACAAGCAGTGAGCTGAATCCCCCCCTCCCCCAATTCCCAATAACAAGCAGTGAGCTGAATCCCCCCCAATTCCCAATAACAAGCAGTGAGCTGAATCCTCCCCCCCCCCCCAATTCCCAATAAGCAGTAAGCAGAATCCCCCCCAATTCCCAACAAGCAGCAGTTGTTGAGATAAATCCCCCCAATTCTATATAACAAGCAGTGAGCCGAATCTGCCCTCGACAACAAGCCGAATCCCCCCCAGGTCTCTAATAAGCCGCAAGACAAATCCCCCCCAATTGTCTATAACAAGCAGTGAGCTGAATCCCCCCAATTCCTAATAACAAGGAAAATCCCCCCAATTCCTAATAACAAGGAAAATCCCCCCAATTCTATATAACAAGCAGTGAGCCGAATCCCCCCTCAATAACCAGCTAAATCCCCCCCAATTCTCTATAAAAAGCAGTGAGCAGAATCCCCCCCCCCCCCCCATAACAAGCAGCAAGCTGAATCCCTCCCCCATAACAAGCAGCAAGCCAAATCTCCCCCCTCTTCCCACTATAACAGGCAGTGTGCAGAATCTCTCCAAGCTCCAAGCCGAGGCATGGCGAAGAAGTTGTAAATTAAAAATAAAAAGTATTCAGTTATGCCAACAGCACATGAGCAGAAGTAGGAGCCGGGGCCTGTGCTTGTAGACAGAAGGGGGTCATAGGTGATCTTTTGTCATCTAAGCTAGTGCTGAACGTTTCGATCCAAACGATATACTCTCCCCCCCCCCCAAGAGTGGTCGTCGCATCTGATTACACCCATGAGTGCCGGTGAGGTAAGTGGGCTTTTCTTTTACAATCGCTCCATAAGACGCGCCCCAGTGCATTCACTGCAATGTAGAGGGTGTGGCAGCTCACTGTGACTGATGGCAAGGGGCATCGCCACGTTAGAAGGAGTCAGGAAGAGACTCACGATGGGAGAGCAGCGCTGCATATGGTGCAGGGCAGCGCGGGGCCTGCATCCAGCCCTTCGGGTAAGCGCTGTAGCCCCAGACTAGAAAAGTCTGCATAGGAGAAAAGGCGATTATAGCTTTTTTTTTTTTTTGGGGGGGGGGGGGGGGCTTAAAATGTACTTTAAGTTATGGAGATCCATTTTTAGAGAACCTTTTTTTTGCAGAATTCGCTTTAGTGCAGTTATCTGCCTTGTGGGCATCAAATTGCTATATTAGTCACTAATAATCTGTATATTTGACGTAGGCACAATACAATGTATACCGCTGTTGAAATGCATCTACTTCAATCCACATTTTAAATTGTCCATGTATTTTTTTTTTAGGTTTCTTCAGTGGAAGAGAATAACCTGGATGCAGAAGAGAAACAGTCTCTTGTATCCGATTCAGAGGAGACCAAACTATCTGTAGACTGTCCTAATCTAGAAGAAGAGAAAGAGCAACTCCATGAGGCCATTTCAGATACATGCAGTGTAAAAGAAGAAGAGAAAATGGACTCGGAATCTCTTCCCACTAACTCGCTCAATGACTTAGAAAAAGAGATTATATCCAGCTCGGCAGAGGAACAATCACAAACAATCACAAATTCCACCATCATAAAGCAAGAGCAAAGCCAGGAAGAAGTATCCGATACTATCCTATCCGATGATACTCATGAAGGCCATTTCAAAATATTTCCCACAATCCAACTTCAGCATGAAGACAATATGGATGATGAAAAACTGCCCAACATGCCAGATTATATTGCAAATTGCACTGTAAAGATGGACCCACTCGCCCCAGAGGAACTGAAGAATCCCCTTGACGGCAACATTTTACAAAATGCACTAAAGCATAATCCCAAAGTGTACTTGGTTCAGACTGTTGACATGCTGAAAGAGAAAGACGATTCAACTTCATTAAGCGAAGAATCCTCTTTCTCCTACACCCCTTTGCTGTACTCGAGGGGAAACCCGGGCATAATGTCCCCACTGGCAAAAAAGAAGCTTTTATCACAGGTTAGTGGGGCTGCACAATCTGGGAGCTACCCCTATGGCTCCCCTCCACCTCTTATTAGTAAGAAAAAACTAAACTCCAGAGTGGAACCATCACCCCCTTTAGTACAAACACATCAGGTATCCAACTCGGAACCCATTACATTAAACAGGCCATCCGTTATACAACATGTTCAAAGTTTTAAGCAAAAAAATCCAGAAGATAAAAAGAACTTAAATGATCCTTACAAAGTCAATCCCATTAACAAAACGGACTCCTACCGCTCTGAGTTTTTAAAACACCAACAGAGTGTGCTTGCAGAATCATACTCCTTGAAGTCCAGCATGCTTGAACACAAAGAGCAAATGGCTGAGAAAAGAGCCCAGCACTCCAACTTCTTGGCCGAATTCTACTCGTCACCTCACTTGCATAGGCTTTACCGGCAAACCGAACACCATCTACATGGTGAACATCCATCCAAATATCATCCTCGGGAATTGTATAGAGAATCGGAAAACGTATCCTCACACAAACATCAAGAGAAAATGCATTACCATCATTCTTTGCACCAACAAGACAAGAAACTGAATGTAACGGAGAACACGGACGACCAACCAACAGATTTGAGCCTTCCCAAATCTATGCACAAACACACAGCCAAAAAAGCTGGATCTCACCTCTCTCATCATTTGGTACATCAAGACTGCAAAAGTCAAAGCCCATTCCAGGTCCCAAACAACAAACACAAGGGAATAGATTGCAATCCAAAAGCATGTAGAGTTTCACCAATGACCATACCGCAGTCAAAAAGACCCGCAGAGTCAGTTCACAGGTCAATTAAAACCCACACTATGAGACATGAAAATGTAAGGAAGATGGAGGCCTTGGTTCATCCAGTTGCAGTGGGTAAAGTTAGTCCACAGAACTTTGGGTCTTCACGACTACTAAAAAGAAACTCGGAAGATCTAGAAAGCCCCATCAGTGAGAAAAAAATACGAGCTGTGTCACCTTTAAACATATCCAAGGAAATACCGGGCAAGGAGAGCTTTTCATGTCAAGAGGGTGAAAGCAGCAAATCGGTTCATGACATTCATTCTGGTAGCATGATGGAAAGCCACAAATATGCATTGTCCGCTCCAATGTTTCCTGGAATCTACCCAGCGGGTCTATGCGGTGGGCTCAGTACACGTATACCGGCTGCCTACTCCCATTCCCTGCAGTACTTGAAAAACCAGAGCATGCTTTCACCACTCATGCAACCCTTAGCCCTCCATTCCTTGATGATGCAAAGACAATATCTAACCAACTCCACAAACTCCCAGCAGCTCTATAGACATTTGACCCCAGTAGGAACTTCATATGGTGACCTTCTACACAACAGTATCTACCCTTTAACGGCAATCAATCCCCAGTCCCCTTTTCCTTCTTCTCAACTGTCCCCGGTCCATCCCAGCACAAAACTTTAAAAAAAGAAAAACTTTTGCTGTGACAAAACAGAAAAAAAAATCAGTTCTTTAGCTACATTCCTTGCCTAGCACAATACTCAGCATAAACACTCATCTACTGTGTGAGCCACCATATAAAATGTTATATTTAGAGTGGAGAAGGATTTTAGGTCCCACTTGACGCGTACATTCACAATTTTTGTAATGGGAACTGCTAAGATTTGCACACACAGTTTTATAACATCTTACTCATATACATCCTTAAGTGTATTGCACATGTTGTGAAAGGTGGCTTAAAAAAGTTACAAAAATGTACACCCCTGGAGGATGCGCTTTTGCTTTGTTTTTTTTTTATAATTGTATTTTATTTTTTACTGTCCAAGGCTCAATCAATGCAATGTATAGTAACAAGTCAATCATTTAAGAAATCTTAACACTATAATGGCGGAAAGTAAACACTGTTCAGTCAACTGTACATACCTGCTCTTTGAAAGTCCCCATATCACTGTCTTTTCACCTAATTTATGTGAATTAATCTTTCAGTTGATTTCTGTGCTTTTTTTTATCATTTTTTATTAAACAAATGTGTTAACTGCAAGGTCCTGCTGAGAGCTGGATTATGTTCATGTTCTAGATGGAAGAAAAAAGTAAAACTACAGAGGTGACAGACCTCACAGTGCTATGTATTGAGATCGGAGTTTAAAGAGGAACAACAGACCTTAATAAGACTAGGGCAATTTAACCCCTCCACAGGGCACCAAGTACCTTTTGGATGCTGGCGATCTGCGATTCGCCGACATTCTGTTGTTTTCCAGCCCCCCCCCCCCCCCCATCTTAGCCATTTCTTTAGCTGGAGCTCCCTGTCGGGACAAGCGCAGCCACAAATATTTCAGTGTTTCGTCCCTTCCTAATGTAGGCAACTGCACATGAGTGAGATCAGTGACGGGGGCAGTGTCTGCTGGGAGGGGTAAGAAGAACCAGATGTCGCTGCCTAGCAGAAGGTGCCCCGTGAAGGCTGGACCGACAGGCTTAGCGAGGTGAGCGCAGATGGCCCAATATGTAAACTGGAAGAGAGAAGAAGTTTGGGGAGCTTTCATTAGCTCCCATATTCACCCGATGTTCCTCTAAAAACTTTTTTCACTTTTTTAAAAAACTTTTTTTTAAAACTTTTTAAAAAAGGTTTTCATTATCTCTCCCTTCAGCTGTGACTATAGCAAACAAGATGAGGCATTCTAAACAGCCTACCATCTCCCCAGTGAGCTACATAGTTATAGCCAGGCTGCAGCTGTATCATAATTGTTTCAATTGTAATCAGATGTGATACATTGTAAAGCAGTCATCAGCCTGCTATTGAAACGTAAATAGCTCACAACTTTCTGTAATATGTGCATTGCACTGTTGTAACGGAGAGAACATTGAAGATTGTCTACTCTTTAAACCACGCGTTTTAGAAAAGCAGATTATGGGTTCAGCAAATACAAAATAACAAAAAAATAATCCGTATCAACCTAAAAATCCTAAACCAAGGCTGATCCTAAATATACCTGCTGCATGTGGGTGCTGAATTTTGGAGATACCCAACTTTCCCTCATGGAGACTAGTAAACACCCCCCTACTGGGGATACACGTGTGTACAGCTGGAGCTCTATTGGAGAAAGCAACTGTCTCACTGATGGTGTGAGGGGACAGGTTAGGTCCCTGTGAACTATAGAGACCATAGAGGCTCAGGCAAAGTGGAAGCCTAAAGTCTTACCTAAGCCCAGCTCAATCTCTGGCTACAGCTCTTTTGGTGCCCTGCGTGATCACTCAATTGGGGTTTCCGGGGGGGGGGGGGGGGGGGTGCATTCGCTATATGCACAACCACCTAATGAACCCCATTGGCTACCAGATGCGTCCTATAGACCACAAGAGAAGTGCAGTTTTCTAGCTTCTTAATGTCTGCACAGTGAGGTATCCCAACACAGGATGCCCCTGTGGCGCAGGGCATTATTGACTGGTGGTTTACTGTAAAGAGCATATTTGGGCTCAAAAAGTAATACGTACCTTCACTCAAGCACAGCTGATCCATAGGGGGGAAACATAATTCAGAGTAACAGCTTACTTACCTAGGCACCGCTGTTCACAACTGGCCAACAGAAGCTGTTTCAAGATTTGACCTTTTGGTTCTCATGTTGTCCATCTCTCTTAGTGGTCTTACCTGATGTGGCATGGCCACTGTGGTCCACAGTATGGTCACTTCACACACAGGGTGACAAAAGCCACTGCACACATTTGCCACCTACTAGTTTCCATTTCAGCATGTAGGTTGGCCTCAGGAACAGCCATATACAATAGGCCGAGCAGAAAATAAAATAAAAGACCAGTGAGAGAAAGGACCGCCACTTGCAAAGAAGAATTCTGTGCAGCCCATGTGAATCAGAATGTTACATTCCAGTCTATGAAGGTGATCTTGCTTCTTTTTTTTTTACTTTCTGCTCGGCATATAGGCATTAGACGTAAAATGTATGCAACAGGATTTATTATTGGGCTGGTGGTTTATTTTACAGTGAACTAAAAGAAACAGACATGCCAAGGAATACGTTACTATGGATTTCCACTGCAGGCACAGGCAGTGCAAGAGGGTGGTGTTAGGTCTACCTTAAAGTGCAAGTTGGCCATAGATAAATATAATCTGGGGGCTGCAATACAGAACAAGAGACGGGATATCTGCAACAGCAATTTTATGTAGTAACATGAAAGGATAATTCAGCTGCATGACAGGTAGGGAAACCTTGCTTTGATTTGGTTAAAGACCAGCACACTCCACTCACATGGACTGGAATTGCTAGCGCTGCACCCTCTGGACGCTGCTTGCAAAAGCACATGCGAACGCGCCCATAGGTTACGAAAGACAGCGTTCACAGACGATTTTGTGTTGCTTGCCCGAAGGCACAATTTCACCGCAATCGCACTGGTGTCAACGCAGCCTTAGCCTGGACAAACCTTTTAAAAAGATAAACTACATCTAAAAGGCAAGACCTCAGGCTCGCCTGTTAAAACATATGAGCCAGTGGGGTGCATGGAGTCTGGGGGCTCCTCCAATAGGATGTCTCTGTGCTGAATGCTTGGTGTGTGGTGTGCTAGTTTGTAGAATAATTATACCGGTCTCCAGCGACCAAGGCATCGGTACATCTGGTTGGCCTTTGAGGTGGGCAAGGGACAGGAGATCAAAGGTAAAGTATGCACTGGACCCACTAGGGGAAGGTCCACTTTAATGTCAAGCTTCAAAGGGTAAGTCCTATGGACCCCAAATCAGGAGCACTGTTAAAAGCACATGGTCGCCCTTCTGCCGTGTTCATCTTGCTCCCAAGAGCCCAGTTGTCTTACGCTGATACCGGCTTCTGGCCTCAAGGGGGCATGAGCGAAGTCCAGATGGAGGCACCCATTATTCTTTTAGGGCACCCAGCCTAGCTTCATGCTCTACCTCTGGTGAGACAGAAAGTGTGGGCAACAGAATGATGCACCGGGACTTCAGAAAAACGATAGACACTGTGGCAGGTAAGTAGAGAAGCCTTGTGACACCATGGTGCTCCTGATTTGGAGAGAACTTCCTTTTTACGAGTGCGTTACAAGAGTTAATCAAGACAAATATATAGGGGTTGATTCAGAGACAGGTGAAAATTCTCACTCATTTTTTAGGAGAGAAAATTGCCCTTCACTACTCTCAGTCCTTCCCTGAATTTCAGTACCTTCTATAGGTAGATGTGCTACACGTAAACTAGGGTTACGGGTCCTGTTTTTCATTTTTATATACATTCTTAGTGCACACAAAGAAATAAAACAGACACTTTAAAGATATTCCGTGTTTTAGGATAAGCAAAGTATTGTTCTTCATGGTCAGTCCAGATATTGCAAAGGGTTAAAATTGTGTTTTTTTTGTTATCTCATGTTTGTGTTAGGGGCTGTTTTTCTAATAAATCATTCCTCCAAGTTTTCTTTTATTCAGCAATCTCTTCCTCCCAGCTGCTGACCATGCAGTTCGGGGATGCCGAATATCCCCCTTACTCAAACTCTGAGCAGCGCAGTCAGGAGCTTCTCCAGCTTTACAAAGAAAATGGCAGAAAATGCTTGATTAGAAACACGGCTTCTGACACAAACCTGAGATAACAAGTTAGTGCTCCAATTTCCTTTAGTTAACTTTTTGCTGGGACAGTCCCTTTAACATATTGGGGTCTGATTCAGTGGCAGGTGAAAATTTACCCCCGGTAGGTCAATGTCCGTTTTCTTTCCTGAAAAAAAGAGTGCTAAACCTCACCTGGCTCTGAATTAACCCCTTTGTCCCTATTTGCCAAATCTTCATAGAGTTTAAATAAAGGGTCCACAATTAAGGTATTTACTGCAGTGGTACGCAGTGAATGTCAACTGTCAGTTCAATATGGAGAAGACACTTGCCAGGTTTTACCCTCAACAGTTAACATACAGTATGAAGGAACACCTGCTTGCCCCCAGAGAACCTTCAATGTGTAAGTAATGGCCCTCTATTTGTGTATGTATAAATTAAAACCACCTACCCTTTTGTTATTTCTCTCAGAAATCTGAGAAGCCCAGTATTAGAAGGAGCAAACACTATAATGCTGATCACCGTTTTAGAACAGTCCTAGTCTCCACGACTTTTCCAGAAATATTGTACAACCATTCTAATAGCAGCTTGTATGCTTTTTGTAGCATCTGGAAGCGAGAAGATGCCAGAATGTGCATTGCTGTGAACCAACTCTTAATTCTCCTCCTCAAAGCCCGATGACGTCACTATATTGCAGACGAAACAAGCGTCATCATAAAAACTTGTCTGTGAAACAAGAGCAATTCATTAGAAATTTGATTTGACTCTATTTTAAATTCTTGAATGATCAAAACAAATAGGTTCTGTGCTGCAATTTTACTTCTGCAGAGGACATGAGATTGTCTAACCTCCTTAAATACAGGCGTAGTTTCAAAATATACACGCATATATATATACATTGGCAATACTTACACAGTGCTCTAGCAGGATAGCAAAAGCTCCGTCAGATATCATCAATCAGAGACTTACCAGCCAATGTCATTTGAACTGGCAGTCGACCAGCACTTCATGCCCTACAAGGCGGAAGTGTAAATTTTGGATTTGTTGGAATATGAAAATTTGGAAAATTTAATATATTGTAGAGGGCCAAAAAGAATTCTTGGTTTTTCACGATTCCTAGGGGGCATCTTGATTTGGGGTGTCCACGGTCCACACTTACCAAGTCTCAATCCAGCACTATACTTCTATGCAGCACCTTCCCACTCCCTTTCTGTGCTCACTCTCCATATGCCCAGATAGTCTTCCTAACAGGAGCATGCACAGCAGGGGATGCTGCCCGGTTGATGGTAGGAGGCAATTTTGACTGGTGCATCCCAAATCAGAATGCTCAATGGGTGTAAGGGAATACCGGACACCCTTCTCTCTTAAGCCAGGTAATCCCTAATCTCCACCGCCTCTTCTGCCTTTAGACAAGTCCCCGCTCGCTGGAGACGCGGATTATGCCTCTCCAGACTCGGTTACCCCCAGGTCTTATTTGGCGCAAAGATTACTGGCTTAAGGTGGAGATGGATGAACAGCAGGGTATCCCAAAGCTGGATGCAAGAGTGGATCAGGCAGAGACGTAGTCAGACAGGCGAATGGTCGGGGCAGGCAGCAGACAAGGATGATCAGAAAACAAGCCGGATAATAACTATAAGCACGGTTCAGAATGCACACCCTATAAACCAGAGGCTATAACAGGCACTGGAGGATGGGGCCGAACAGTATTTAAGGGAATACTGGCCAATGGGAAGGGGAACCTGGTGATTGGTTATCGGGGGGGGGGGGGGGGAATGTGCTGATTGGTGCCACTGTGATCAAATTTCCAATAGAAGTAGTCCCAGGGACTGGACCGCCCAGGCCAGAAGAACTGTCCAGTCCCTGGGTCTATCCCCCACCCAGGACAAGGTGATAGGCCCCTATAAACTTGGCCCCGGTGGATGCGCTGGGAGCAGCGTCGCCGAGGGGCAGAAACAGCGCGCGCGCTCCCTGCTGGGAGGGAAACACCCGCGCCGGCTGAGGAGACCGAGGGGCCGCCCGTCCCCACCGAGAGACCCCCAGAGAGGCCGCCGAGCCCAGCACCTCAGAGCGGCGCGCGGAGACAGTCGGCCGACGGGGCCGTCGGAAGACTGGAGGCTGAGATCCCCTGGATGACGCACCGCAGGACAGAGGACGGGGAACAGGTAAGATTCTAACAATGGGAACCACGAGAACCAGACCGAACGTCATATATTAAGAATGTATAAGCATAGGAGGATTTACTAACACAACCGATATACTAGTCCCTGAGACCAGGGCATTTTACCACGCAGCACCGCAATTACAAGTACAAATCCCTGTCTTGGGAGTGGGGGGGACTAAGTGTTTGGCCAATGACTCCCCTGGGATTGGCATGGCCAGGAATTTAAACATAGAAGGTTGATGGTAGGAGGAGAGCACATGCTACATTTAGTCTGCCCTTAGGCGTTTACTGAATGTTCTCTGTCTCGGGATAGATGGATGCTTATGCCATACAAGTTTACATTCACTTACTGTAGATTTCTCAACTACCTCTCCTGGAAGTTTGTTCCAAGTGAACTTTACATTGCAAAGCAAATCACGATTACACCGAACCGGCTAGGCGGAAATGTAGCCTATATGTTGCTGGCCTAAGGCTATTGCAGAGCAGCAATAACATTTGTTTTGTTTCTTTATGCTGGTAAAATACATTTACTGTAAATAATGTTTTATACAACATGGTAAATTGTATTCATGGAACACAATGGAGATTCCATTTTCTTGGAAAGTATTGTGTACAGAAACAAATTGCTCTGCACGTTGTTTTCTCTCTGCCTTAGTAAACAAGGTTTCTGTGTGCCGACCTGAAGGAGGATTCGGCATGCTGCCATCTTGGTGTGATTACGGCACACTTAAAAGTTTAAGCCAATCATTTTCATAGACACGTTGGAAAGAAGATCTCAAGAATGTGATGAAATACTGTAGATTATGCACATTTCATTTGGGGCATCTACCGTACAAAGTATGCAAATATTGTACCTTTAGATTGGCCAAGCCAACTGGACCGTAGACGTTCATACTGGATCCACGCTATACACATTGGTGTGATAAAACGTGAAAGCACCGTACTTTTGCACTACAAGGCACACCTAGGGTATAGAGTAGGAAAATAAGAAAAAAAAATATTCTGAACCAAGTGGTTTGCTAAAATATCCCCTCCTAATCACCACATTACACCCCCCTGCTCAAAATCTAATTTCCACATTACAGGCAGTGTGGTAGAATACCCTAGTACTCCCATTATAGGCAATGTGGCAGTATATTACCTCACCATATCCCCCATTATAGGCAGGATATTTCCCTGCCATTTTCCTTACCAAAATTATTGTTAGTAACGCTGCCATGTTCAATGAGAAGGATGAATGGAGGATAGCTGTTAAATGAAAATGCAAAACTATACAGTTACTCAGTCCAGTTGTGTGTCTATACTTTACTCATTGTGGTGTACTCATGCCACCACCGCATATTAAACACTAAAACACCACCTCGCTTCCATAGATGCAGGTAATAGGAATTGCTCGAACTGGACATTCCATCGCGGCTTTACTGAAAGGTAAATTGGAAGCTCGGTTTCCTCTCTTTATAAAACAGGAAATCCTGCAGCCTCCAGACAATAGCTAAAGATCTTCATTTTTGTCCTTCACACTGCGCAGCAATGCTTTCAATCAGTCATTCAATAAAAACCACACACTATAGAGTGGGAACAGATTACGGAGAAAGTAGAAGCCCTTGACCTAGAGATTCCCTATAAGATGACAAAGTTTTCCCTCGGCATGGAGACCTAACTGCGCCTTGGGCTCAACTTATTGTGGCTAAGGAGGACAAGAAATGATTACCCTGAAAGACTCCCCCTTGGCTTTTATCACCCCTTTCAAAGTTTCTCTCCAGGTTAAGGGTAAAATCTTCTCTACCTTCAATATTGCTGATACATCCTGCTGATGCCTAGTCCCTGTTCTATAGCCACACACCTAGTGTTTCTTCCTCACAGACCGTGTGTAAGCAAGAAAATTAAGGGGACAGTCCAGGCAATGGCAATAATGGTGCTCCCAGTTAGAGCAAGCCACAGAGGTCACATGACTGGCTCTGACCACAATCACAGGACACGAACATGACTTAAATAAGCTCCATGACCCAACCTTGCCCAAGAGTGGAAGCAAAGCAAACAGCTTTACTTAAAACACATAAAGGTACTGTATTTACATAAACTTAGAGACCTTACAATGCCTTAAAATGGCTAATTTTGCACACTTACCGGGTCAGGGACTTCAGCTGGGTGTGCAGGGGGTGGTTTGCTTTAGTTTACCACTAGGAATGAATTCTGTTACTTGTTAATTTTGCTGAGAGTATAGTATGCAGGTGACTGAAATAAAACAGATAGGCAGAGCCCCTCCACACACTTAGTTGCACTGGGAAAACTGAAAAGCATGGCTGTAAATTGGGGACAAAAATTCAAAAAACATCCCTTTTGAATAGACCACTTAGAAGAAATCAGTTGTCTGGGAGGTAAGGTGTATTTGCTTTGATTTTACACCTAGCTGGGAAAAGTTTCCAATTGGGGCACAGACCATGCCCACTGTTTTAGCATGAGACTCTCCTACTTACCTAAACCATATATCTTGCTTCTAAGGCATGCTGGGCCTGCACTTCTAGTTCCAGCCTCACTAATTCTGCAGTACACATCCAATGAAACTGAAGCTAGAATTGTGAGACCCAGTGAAAAGCAACTGCCAGTGCATTGCCTCAAGCTGCAACGGCAGTTCTGGTCTAGGGTTTAGAGGAGGAAAATAAGATAAACAATATTCTGAACCAAATAGTATGTGAACATACCCCCACCCCCCCAGAACCAAACAGGCAGAGGGCAACCCCCCCCCCACCTCCAAGAACACCATAACAAGCAACATGCAGAATCCCACCAATTACCCCATAACAGACCGTGCAGAACCCCCCTCGCTGAGGCACTTTCCTAAAACGGAAAGTATTTAGTACCCAACACAGACAAATAGCATTACCCATCAATCCATGCAGCAGGCGGAGCAATGCAAATCATCTCTGTCGCTGAGCAATCCAAGGCCCTGAGAAATGCTAATGGTGCAATTCCAAGAATTATCTTTACATTTACACAGCCAAACACATCCAACTAGTAGACGTGTGTTTCGAGCTCTAGGCTCTCATCAGCACTAGGCCTGATGTTTCTGGCTGTATGGGAAGTAAAGCTAATCCTTGGAATTGCACCCTTAGCCGTGGCTGTATACAGTTGGGCAATTTTAGAAAAATGCTTCAAAAGTGGTTTGTGGTGTATTTCATTCATACCTTATACCAGACCTGGGCATTGTACGGCCCCCGGACCACATACGGCCCTTTGATTGGCTCCGATCGGCCCGTGACCCGCTGATCACTATGATATAGGAGGCCTCGGGGGGCGTGGCTAAGATGGCGGCGTGAACAGTTGCATGTTAGTGGGGATCCAGCAGAAATCCTGACCCACCTCATCCTGTAAGCGATTCCTGGGTGGTGAGCTGCTCCCCGGACCCCTGGTGTGTGGCTGAGCTGGCTGGCGGAGCCCGGGGCCAGTGATTCGGCATCCCTTTGCTTGTGCTGCCTGCGAGGGAGTGAGGAAGGGAGAATGCACCAGACCCGACGCGCTGACCCGCTGCGAAGAGGGACGGGCGGGCAAGAGACAGTGAAGAGGAGCCCAACCAGGGGAGGAGAAGGAGGTAGGCTCCAGCGCTATCTTGCCTGGGTGGGGGGCAGGACTCATAAGTGCCCTGACTGGAAGCCATCCTCGGGCTGCTGCTAAGCTTCAGGGGAAGAAGAGTAAGGGAAGTGGGGCTGCTGACATCTGTGGGGCCATATCCCCCCTTTTCATTATGTTTACCATTGTTTTGGGAAATTTTATTTAATAAATTAAAAATTTTTGTAAGGCAACATCACTTTTTCATTGTTTAACTATAACATATACTCGTACCAGCTTGTCCAAACAATGCTATTTACTGCTTTTTATAAGGAAATACAATTAATATTATGCAGAATTGAGTTCAGCCTTTTGGCGTGGCCCTCCACAATATTTTTAGTTTCTCATGTGGCCCCATGGAAAAAATAATTGCCCACCCCTGCCTTATACTGTATGTACATATTAAACTTCATACACACATAATGCCAGAAATGTAAATCATAATCAAATGTAAGAAAAAACATCAGTTATATTAAAATGTGTGGTACTTGAAATATAATACAGTTACAATATATACAAATCAATATACAATTCAATTGGTAACACAGGAAAGGTGGCGCACTGTGTCATCAGTCGCATGTTACAAAGTGGATTCCATGGTATTGATGAGAGTCAGAGTACCAGCTCTATTCATTAGTATTTGGGTTATTTTTGATGAATCTGTATCAACCTTGATGAGTTTCGCCTATTGAGGCTTCATCAGAGGGTTAAATTGGGTAATCTCACTGTATTGTTGAATTAGCCGAATCTGTGAGGATTGCACTGCAAATAAGGTGTGATTCAGGTAGTATTTATGTTATATGCCGATAAGTGGTTCTTCTCCCACAGGATAATGGGCAGGGCAAAAAAAGGGGGAATTAAGGCTTGTGTCCTGTCCAGCAGGAATCTACTGGTGGTGGTCTGTATATTTAATTGTAAGTTTATAATAAGATGGCTGTGTATTTCAGTCCCAGTGGAATCCCGTCTGATAAACGTCCCTGCTGCACAGCTCAGGTCCAATGTGTAGTAGCTGGCTACTACACAGCAGACCTATATTATACCACAAATTATAATATAACTGAAGTTTTTATTACATTTGATTATAATTTACATTTCTGGCATTATGCATGTATGAAGTATATATCCAATTTCTAATTCTAATTTCAGTGGAAATCTCAAAACTCTTAAAAAAGCAAAAGTGGGAAACCCCCTAGGGCATAAATGGATGTGTTAGTAGGTAGGCGCTGCCCCTTAAAGCAAATATAGGGCGCCCAGCTAACCTCAACGTATATTAAAAATACACAAACCTGCCGACAAGTGGTTATGTGCTGGGCTGGCCAATACAGATACTAATCCAATAAGCAAAAAAGAAAAAAATTTCCAGAGGTTGTACATAGGCTCAATGAAAAACTATATTGGGCACGGGAAGAGAATTTGTTAACACATAAGGTATTTGAGTACCTGAGGATAGATGAGTATAGTATTCTGGTACTCTACACTATCCCGAAAATACATAAAAACCCCATGGCCCCTCCTGGCAGGCCCATTGTTTCAGGGAATGGGGGTCCATTGGAAAGGGTGGCTCGTTTCATTGATGAAAATGTAAAGCCTTTAGTACGGGTACTTCCATCATTTGTTCTTGATAGTAGTGATCTGCTCCGCAAACTTCAGGACATCCGTATTGACGGCGATTGCCTATTGGTGAGCGTTGATGTTGAAAGTTTATATACTTCAATTCCGCATTCAGTAGGCCTACAGGCCGTGGAGGATTATTTGCAAGAACTGGGCCCGGGGGAGGCAGCATACAATGAATTCCTGGTTGAAATGTTGGATTTTGTACTTACCAATAATTTCTTCCGTTTCAATGGAGTGTTTTATCATCAGGTTCGGGGGACCGCCATGGGGGCGGCGTGTGCTCCATCCTACGCCTGCCTACACCTCGGGCGGTGGGAGAGCGCCGAGGTGTTTGGGAGAGCGGAGTTTCGGGCACACGCTGCCCTGTGGCTAAGGTACATCGATGATGTCCTTCTGCTGTGGAAGGGCACTAGGGTCCAACTAGATGAGTTTATTGACTCCCTCAATCACAATGATCGCAATATAAAACTTACTTACAAAGTGAGCCCTGATAAGATTGAGTTCCTCGACCTCAATATTTCCAAGGAAGCAGATACCCTGATCACTTCTACATATCGGAAGCCCACAGCGGGGAACACTCTCCTTCACTTTTCCAGCCATCACCCGGGCCCTCTGCGCCGGGGCATTCCGCTGGGACAGTTCCTTCGTATCAGGAGGAACTGCAGTACGGTGGAGGCCTTTGTCAGGGAGGCCCGGGGCCTGACTGCGAGATTTAGGGAGAGGGGATACCCCCACCACCTTTTAAGAACGTGCTTTCACAAAGCCCTTGAGATCCCCAGAGGTGACCTGTTCAGAGGCGGGAAGAAAAAGCGAATGGAAGGTGAACCACCAGTACGCCTAATTACCAAATATAGTACACATTGGGATAGATTTCGTGGGATACTACAATCTCACTGGCATGTGCTGCGTTTAGACCCAAAGATAGCAAGAATCGTGGGATCCGGTCCATTGTTGACGGCTAAACGAGCAAGCAATATTAAAGATCTATTAGTTCGAAGTGAATATAGGGCCCACCAAGCAACTAGGAACATCATAAATATGGTGGGCTCATTTAGCTGTGGCCACTGTAAGGTATGTCCATTTATTTTAAAAACAACTAGTTTTAGTGGACCGAAATGCAAGAATCCCCGCCCCATAGGTGCCTTTATAAACTGTGCCTCTAGGTATGTTGTTTATCTGATTACATGTCCCTGTGGGCTGAAATATGTTGGCAAAACCAAAAGGGAACTACGTATACGCATAGGGGAACATGTTGGCGATATCAAGCGCAACAGTGATAGGAGCCCTTTAGCTGCACATTTTCATCAGTATCACAACGGGGACCCTACGGGATTTTTAAGTTGAAGGGCTCCAACAGAGGGGGATCCTGGGATACACGGCTTTTACAGCAAGAAGCAAGGCTAATTTATGAGCTAGGTACCATGTTCCCGTTGGGCTTAAACACTGATATGGGTCTGAAAGCATTCCTATAGACTAGACTGTGGTTATGGGCCTTTGGTGGGGTTGGCGACATTTGGGGCTTCTATTCTCCACACCTTTTTCCTTTTTCTCTTTCTTTTTCTTTTTCTTCTGTTCTCCGTAATTGGACGTCTATAACGATGCCCAGGATTTAGGTCCCAAAAAATACTGCATGGCCAGGTACATAACTTGGCCTTTTTGTTGATTGTCTGCGCAGAAATAAAATAGGGCCCAGGCATTGATGATGCATTGCCCAGGTAGCAATGCACTCTAATATGGTGGCCTACAGTAACACAGGTTTTATTTGATTTTGGATGTTTATTCAGCCTAGCCATCTGCCCCTCTTTAGCAATCTAAGGTTCGGGGCCCGGATGATTGGGGATGTGAGGATTTGAGATAGAATTGGTCAACATCTGTCCGGTTGGTGGTTTCATGTATATATTCAAGCCATGTCACATATATGAGTGCCGAATGTGTGATGCTGTACTAAGAGAGTGTGATATAAATAACCCTATAGAATAGTAAGTATTTCATATATATATTGCTAATAGCTATAGGTGGCTATTAAACTGGCGCTTGAATTGGATTGTAATTGCACTGTAGATATCAAAAATTAAACATTGTTGGAAGCTGTGCAACGCTGGGAGAACCAGAGATTCAGTGCAAGTGATGGGCGGCGAAGCGAAATCTATTGCGCAGGAGCGCGCTGTGAGTGGTCAGTGAGACTACGTTGGTGTGCTTTGTGAATAACAAGCTGGCGTAGGCACTACTAGAAGCAAGTACCCTGGCCGGCGCACTGCGCAGCTGCAAGCCGAACCAGACATTCAGTGCAAGTGATGGGCGGCGAAGTGAAACCTATTGCGCAGGCGCGCGCTGTGAGTGGTCAGAGTGTTTACGTTGGTGGGCTTTGTGAATAACAAGCTGGCGTAGGCACTATTAGAAACAAGTACCCTGGCCGGCGCACTGCGCAGCTGCAAGCGCAGCGAAATGATTGGTTCTTTCGTTTTTCAAGACCGCCTATAAAGAGGATGCGTCGAACGTAGCCCCTCCTACCCTGACGAAGCTCCCGAGCAGGAGCGAAACAGCTGTCGGTCGGGGCCCCTGACCACGCCCCTCCGCACGTGCTCGCTCATAACATGGCCGCCCATACAAGGAAGCTCTAGTGTGGATACTTTTCCTTTTGGGGATGTTTTGATACATTTATAAGTGGCGATTACGCTGGCGGCGCTGCTGCAGGAAGGCGCTTGGCAGGCTAGAGGAACTTTCAACGGAGCAAGGATGAGGACATCTGCTACACACTGGCACCGGCCCACATAGAAGAGCGCAAGTATCTTGATTATTGAGTGTTGTGTACCATGCACCTCAAGTTGGAGGGACTTTAAGCGTTGTTATGATGATGTCAAATATTTACCTGCCTGTATTGGATTGCCTCTGAAAAAAAACCCCAAGCGCTGTGCCCTGTCTCAATCAGCCTGGCATTTTGCCACAGTCGCCCACCATCTACTCACGCTGGACAGTCACACAAGGCTGCATTTAAGTGCTCTGTGTTTAGAGCCTCTGTTCAACTAACTTAAATATTTGTGCCTACCAACGTGTTACACAGTGGATCTGGTGGACAGCATCTCTATTCTGGTTTCCCCAGCAATTAGGATCCCCACATATGCTACAGCTTGCCCTAATTTTGGATAGAGTTTGTCTCCCCACATTATATGCTGGCCAGCATTGCGTGTTATGAGTGGAGTGCCTGTGGTTGAGTGTGTGGAGTCCAGGTCGGCCTGGCAGGGGCCTCCATTTATGTGTATATATATGTTTTTCGCATTGCGATTTTAACCAGTGAGTGTCTGTAAGTCTTGTATGTCATTGCATTGCAGTGCCCTTGTGCACCATCATTAAAGTAATTTTTTTCTTTTTTGCTTATTGGATTAGTATCTGTATTGGCCAGCCCAGCACATAACCACTTGTCGGCAGGTTTGTGTATTTTTAATATTCAGTGGAAATCTCTTTGCTCATGATGCGTGTTAATGGATGTTTGTTCCATGATGTTGGGCTGGGGAACATAGTTCCTGCTTTTGCAGCAAGAGAGCGAGCTGCTATAAAGGAGCACCTCTCACAGCTCAACATGATGGTACAGACAAACGGCAAAAGAAAAGAGATTTTTTTTAAACCAGAGAGAGGTAATTGATTTATGGCAGTGCTATGTTTTAGCTGTAGGAGCGCAGCAGCAACAGGTTGCAGGGGTTGGGAATTCCAAGCATCTGATAAAGTCATGGTTGGATGGGGCAGGGCCATGAAACATGGATTGGGATGCTTAATGCAAAGTTTGTTTTCACTGTCAGCCGAGGGTTCATCTTCTCTGGGCATCTTTTTATAGTGCTTTCTCTCCCTCCCCATGTCCATCGTCCTCCAGAGGTGTTCCTTGCCTTGGATGATGTACTTTTTTGAAAAATGTGTTGTTCCGAGAGCAGGGGAGCATCCCCAATTGTGGATGTCTCTGCACATGTTACTAGCACACAACGGGAGATCTCTTACCTTACTGCTCAGTCCCTCTGAGAAATCCAGCACTCTGATTGGCTGGGCGGGCAAGTGGCTCCCAGCACTCAACCAGAAGAGAGTAGTTTCTGCAACTGTTCTGTGTCTTTGAGCAACTAGCTCTCACTATACAACTTACTGCCTCAGCAGAGGATGCTACATCTGCTACAGGGGTTATTGCTAGCTATTGCCAGGTGGAGGGCTGCCCTGGGCAAACTAATTCAGTGGCATGGCTCTGTCCTAGGCAAAATAATTCTGTAGCTGTCCTGGGCAAAATAATTCAGCGTCTGCGTTTGTCCTGGGCAAAGTAATTCAGCATCTGCGTTTGTTCTGGGCAAAGTAATTCAGCATATGCGTTTTTCCTGGGCAAAGTAATTCAGCATATGCGTTTGTCCTGGGCAAAGTAATTCAGCATATGCGTTTGTCTTGGGCAAAGTAATTCAGCATATGCGTTTGTCCTGGGCAAAGTAATTCAGCATATGCGTTTGTTCTGGGCAAAGTAATTCAGCATATGCGTTTGTCCTGGGCAAAGTAATTCAGCATCTGCGTTTGTTCTGGGCAAAGTAATTCAGCATATGCGTTTTTCCTGGGCAAAGTAATTCAGCATATGCGTTTGTCCTGGGCAAAGTAATTCAGCATCTGCGTTTGTTCTGGGCAAAGTAATTCAGCATATGCGTTTTTCCTGGGCAAAGTAATTCAGCATATGCGTTTGTCCTGGGCAAAGTAATTCAGCATATGCGTTTGTCTTGGGCAACGTAATTCAGCATATGCGTTTGTTCTGGGCAAAGTAATTCAGCATATGCGTTTGTTCTGGGCAAAGTAATTCAGCATATGCGTTTGTCCTGGGCAAAGTAATTCAGCATATGCGTTTGTCTTGGGCAAAGTAATTCAGCATATGCGTTTGTCTTGGGCAAAGTAATTCAGCATATGCGTTTGTTCTGGGCAAAGTAATTCAGCATATGCGTTTTTCCTGGGCAAAGTAATTCAGCATATGCGTTTGTCCTGGGCAAAGTAATTCAACATATGCGTTTGTCTTGGGCAAAGTAATTCAGCATATGCGTTTGTCCTGGGCAGAGTAATTCAGCATATGCGTTTGTCCTGGGCAAAGTAATTCAGCATATGCGTTTGTCTTGGGCAAAGTAATTCAGCATATGCGTTTGTTCTGGGCAAAGTAATTCAGCATATGCGTTTGTTCTGGGCAAAGTAATTCAGCATATGCGTTTGTACTGGGCAAAGTAATTCAGCATATGCGTTTGTCTTGGGCAAAGTAATTCAGCATATGCGTTTGTCTTGGGCAAAGTAATTCAGCATCTGCGTTTGTTCTGGGCAAAGTAATTCAGCATATGCGTTTGTTCTGGGCAAAGTAATTCAGCATATGCGTTTGTTCTGGGCAAAGTAATTCAGCATATGCGTTTGTTCTGGGCAAAGTAATTCAGCATATGCGTTTGTTCTGGGCAAAGTAATTCAGCATATGCCTTTGTCCTGGGCAAAATAGTTCAGTAGCTGCATTTGTCCCAGGCAAAATAATTCAGCATCTTCATCAGTCCTGGGCAAGGTAATTCAGCATCGGCATCAGACCTGGGAAAATTAAACATGTGGCTGTCCTGTGTGAAATATTTCAGTGTCTGCATCTGTCTTGAGCAAAATTATACTGAGTATGTAAGCATACATTGAATGGTCAAGGCAACCAGAATGCCGATGTGGCCCTCGGTAAAAAAAAGAGTTTGACACCCCTGATCTACAGTATGAAGTGGCCTGCTTAGGTGTCATGGTGGGCCAGGTGCATTTAGCCAAGCACGTCTCTGAAAAGCCAACAATACCTTTATTCAACTGAAAGTCAGTTATCCCATAGAAGCAGTTAGAACTTTATAAATAATTTGCTTTGTTCCCTATGGTGGTGTCAAACGTCATTCTGGAACAGTCGGCTTTTAGATGAAAATTGCTATTTCAGAACATTCTATTCATTTCTTAAAAGAAAAGGGATGAGATGGAATCAATATTATTGTAACAAAGGGATGGTTTGGGCTAAAATAATAAAAAGAAAAACAATTACTAACCTGCCAATCCCCAGGCGGGATTCCATGTATATTGTGGGCTGAGCCAGTCTTGTGTGTATCAGTTCTGAAGCTAAGAGCGCGCTCCAGACTGGTCCCTGCACCAGAGCATCTACCAATAATATCACACCAGCGGATGCTCACATGACGTGCAATCAAAATCTGTAGGTAATACAAAAATACAAACCATATTTTATTACTCATACACAATAGACATTACATAAACCAAGTTAAAAAGCCCAACATACATAAGCACAATGGGGCCCCATGGCAATTCAAAAGAGTTCAGAATCAATCTATATACAAAATCCTACCTAAGATCCGAATCTTCTAATAAAAAAAATGCATGAATACATTAAATAACCATCCAAATGCCCAGTGTAACATCAAAAAGATACTCCAACTGTAAACATATCAAAAATAATTACCCATTAATTAGAAATATTAATAACAAATATCATTAGTGAATAGACCCTGGGGGGGGAGGGGGGTGGACTGATGGCATCTCGATTGTCAATGGTCACTGCACAATACCCAGTAAAAGCCTAAGTCTTAACTCTCAAATCGCTCCCACAGCGAATACGAGACTCATTTGACAGGTAGGTTTTCCTGTACTTACCAGGCTTGGAGGCAGCGGCAATCAGGATGGGGTGTCTAAATGGCACTATATTTGCGATTTAGGTGGCCTTGCCTGCCCACTACAGGGAGTCCCATGGGTGCACAGACAAGCCCTGCAAGCAGCTACATAACACCATAATGCAGACCTTTGTTTTCTTGTTAGGCAAGATTGTAGAGTACCTGCGAAGGGGACATGTTCTGGTGTTAGGCAGACAGAATAGTCGTCTGTCTAGCTAAGCTGAGATTGCCTGTAAGTCATAGGCCTTGTGGGGATTGGGGTGGAATATAAAAGGGAGACTAGTATGGTAAAAAAAAAATAGGGAAAGAGGCCAGGGAAGTCTGCATGGGGCAACGTGGAGGAAGGACATGGCTAGGAGATCCTAAGCTGGAAAGGCCTCCCTTCTCCTGCACTTTCCCCGGTTAAAATTTCGATCTCTTGTTGCTCGGGATTGCCAAGGCCCATAGCCCCAGAACGTTATCCCCAACACAGTCTGGTAAGTAGCCCCACCAAACCACCCCAGCAGGATCTGCAGAGGATAGAGCTCCACCCCTACTTCCTCAGGAACAGCGAGGTCTGCCACACCTGAGGTAGTGGGTCACTGAACAGGATCCCCCCACTACCTGCTGGCGCCTGCGGGATTTCAAGTAACCTCTGGGTGCGGTTACCGGGCTCTGTGTGGAACAGACCCGCAACTGACCCCCAGCACCTCCCAGGCCTGCCAGCTATGAGGAAGGGTCCCCCCTTACATTTAACTGTGAACCCTTCTTCAAGATAAGGGCCAGTTTGTGCCACCTTGAAGTGGGGTGAGGGTGCACACCCCACGGCTTCTCTAACCTGTCTCCTTTGTCGGGCTGCCCTTGAAGAATTGTGTATGTGTTGTCTGATTTCTGAGGAGGGTCCAGGGAAGCAATATTTTCTCATCCACAGGTTAAAGTGCCATTTCAAAGAGGGTCATAACACAAGATAAATACTTCCAGTGTCTAACCATAAAAATCTTCCTCTGTCACCACCTTTGTGCTATATATGGGAAACCAATGTTTGTGTTACCTCTTCCTGGTATACTGTGTTGCTGATGTTCTACCTCTAGTTTCCAGCTCACTTGCTGCAGTCTTGTTTTTTTCCCAGTGTTCTTTGTACATTAGCAGTCAGTCAGGAGGCAATGATGCTTGATCGAAGGGCTGACAGAGGAGCTTGTTGCTTAACAGATAAGACGTAGTTAATGTAGTTACACGCAGTGTACATTGTGTCAAAGTTCAGCTCCCTTGAGTGCCAGGAAAATAATTATTAGTGAAGCAACATTACATTCAGCCTTTCTACAAAGCAGCTCCTAATTATGGTCTTTTGTCATAGCAACATTTGTGAATGCTACTTAACAGTATCACGGATTTAAATATATATTTTAAAGCACAGATCTAGATAAAAAGTACAGCCATTCCAAAACTGAAACTGGAACTTCAGCATCATTTAATGAAAAGCCCAAACCCTTAAAAAAATATTCCCCAGCATCTAAAAATACAATTCTGTGATTACTCACCTGTAGAATCGTTTTTACGGTGTACAGCATGGCTTGCTTCATTTCAATTCTTCACATTTGGGTAATCCGCCACAAGGTGGCGCAGTTGACTGCAGAAGACTTGTGGCTCCTCCCGGCCCATAAAAAGGGCAGGAATTACCCAGAGACACCAGTGTTTGAAAAGCAGTAATGCAAGAAGCTGGGAGGCAAGACCATGTTAACAAAAAAACACAGCCCCACTAAAAAATAACTCTCTCAAGAAAAATCACCATAACAAGGCAAAAGAGGATAACAAGGGAGGGATGAAGCAAGCCGTGCTGTACACAGTAAAAACAATTCTACAGGTGAGTAATCACAGAATTGTATTTTTCCTGGTGTACAGCACGGCTTGCTTCATTTCAATTCTTCACATTTGGGACATCCAACAGCAGTGTCCATGAAGAAGGGTGGGATCCCCAGTGAGCAACAGCAGGCAGTTCAAGACACTACCGCCTGCAGCACCTTGCGACCAAAAACAGCGTCAGCTGAGGCACTAACATCAACCTTGTAAAACTTAGAAAAAGTGTGAACGGAGGACCAAGTAGTGGCCTTACAAACTTGTTCAACAGAAGTCTGGTGCTGAAAAGCCCAAGAGGCACCAATAGCCCTAGTGGAATGAGCCGTAACACGAAAAGGGGGCTCCTTCCCCTTAGCAGAGTACGCTTGTACCACCGCCTGTCTGATCCACTTGCTGATAGTGGATTTGGCTGGAGGCAAACCCTTCCTAGGTCCAGCAGGAAGGACAAACAGAGAATCCAACTTCCAAAAGGACTCAGTGGCAGTCAAATAGTATTTGAGCGCCATGACCACATCCAGAGAATGAAGGCTTCGTTCCTTAGAATTAGAAGGGACAAGACACAAGGAAGGCAGGACAATGTCCTCATTGAGATGAAAGGCAGAAACAACCTTGGGCAAAAATTCAGGTTTAAGACAGAATACCACCTTATCCTGATGCCATTCAAAATAAGGAGACCTAATAGAAAGCGCCGCCAGCTCAGAGACGCGACGCACCGAAGTGATAGCCACCAAAAAGGCCACCTTAAGAGTCAAAATGGAAAGCGTAGCATTGCACAAGGGCTCAAAGGGAGGACTCTGGAAAGCAGAAAGCACCAAGTTCAAATCCCACACCGGCAGCAAGGGCTTACGCGGTGGACGTACATGAGTAACTCCTTGGAAAAAGGTCTTGACAAGCCTATGATTGGCGAAAGATTGTTGGAAAAAGATTGCCAAGGCCGAAACCTGGCCTTTGAGGGTACTAAGTTGTAAAAACTCCAAAATCCTATAAATGGAGAAAGTGCGACAAGGAAAAGATTTAGACTTGCACCAGGCAATGTAAGCATGCCAGACCCTATAAAAAATAAAAGAAGAAGATTTCTTCCGAGCCTGAATCATAGTACTCACTACTGAGGCCGGCAATCCCTTATCCATCAGGATGGAGGTTTCAGCAGCCGTCAAAGCCAGCACTTGTAAATGTGAGAAGCCCTGGAGCATCGGGCAGGACGAAGTGATCCACCGCCATCTGGACATCGTCTGCAAACCATACTCTCCTCGGCCAGCGGGGGGCCACCAGAATGGTTGGTACCCCCTCCTGGGCTATCTTGCACAGCACCCGCCCCAGGAGAGGAAATGGAGGGAACGCATAGAGGTGCCGGAAATCCTTCCAGGGAATGGCTAGAGCGTCCATGGCGAAGGCCAGCGGATCTCTTGATGAATCTTGGAAGCTTGTGACGGGACGCAAACAGGTCCACGTCCAGCTGACCCCAGCTGCGACACAGGGCATGAAAGATCTTTTTGTCGAGGGACCATTCCCCTAGACGAGACGTCCCCCTGCTCAGGGAGTCCGCCTCCTGGTTCTCCACCCCCGGCATGTAGACCGCTGAGATGCAGGGAACATTCTCCTCTGCCCAAGACAATATCAGAGACACCTCCATGAAGACTTGCTGCGAGTCCCGCCCTGATGATTGATGAAAGCGACAGCCGTCCCACCAACTGCATCCCCAGACAGATGGAGGGATGAGGACACAACAGCAGGGCTCGCGCCTGCATCTGAAGGCCCTCCACCTTCTGCTGAGGAAGAAACGCCTTGACCTAAAAAGTATCCAGCGTCATGCCCAGGAAGGACCTAACTAATGACGGAGTGAGCGAAGACTTGGGATAATTGATCACCCAACCGAAGGACTCTAGGGTGGACACAACCACCTGAGTATCCCTCTCGGCCTGATGAAAAGATGGGGCAGCAATCAACAGGTCGTCCAGGTAAGGAAGAATGCGAATGCCCTGGCTCCTCAGGAGGGCCATGACACCCGCCAGTACCTTGGTGAACACCCGAGTGGACGAAGTGATACCGAACGGGAAGACCACAAACTGGTAGTGCTGATCCCCCAGAACGAACCTCAGGAACTTCTGATGCCCTAGGAAGATAGGAACATGCAGGTAGGCATCCTTGATGTCCACAGTGGTCATAAAGTCGCCTGGCCGAAGAGAGCTCACCGCTGACCATAAGGTCTCCATGCGGAAGTGTTTGAACCTGACAAATCTGTTGAGACCCTTTAGATCCAGGATGGGTCTCAGGGAGCCGTCCTTCTTGGGCACCGAGAACAGATTGGAGTAGAACCCCCGACCCCGTACTGGAAGGGGCACCGGGCAAACCACCCCGGATGACAGGAGATGTTGGACAGCCAACCTCAGGCCCTGCGCTGTCACGAAATTTGGGGAGATCCAGGACCGGAGGAATCTTGGGGGCGGCTAAGCTGCTAGCTCTATCTTGTAACCGGAGGACACCAACTCCTGAATCTACCGATCCGAGACGCGTTGTCTCCAGACGTGAGCAAAGAGCCGAAGCCACCCCCCCACCCGGATGGGTGAGGGTGCCCCCTCATGCCTGAGGAACCTTGGTGGGGGGCTTGGGCTTAGAACCACAGGAGAGACCAGGGCGACCACGGGATCTACCCCGTCCCCAAGAATCTCTGTGGCTACCTGTGAAAGAGGATCTGCGTCCCCCACGGGAAGGGCGAAATGAAGAGGACCCCCGAAAGGGCCGAGAATGCTTTCTACGCTGTGGGAGCTGACCATCCTTGGTCAAAACATCAAGACGTTCCCCAAAAAGATGGGGTCCCGTGAAGGGAAGCCCGGTGAGGGACTTCTTAGCAGCAGCATCAGCCGCCCACTGACGCAGCCAGACGGACCTACGCATGGCAATCAACAGTGCAGAGGCCCTACCACCAAGCTAGACGGCATCATCCATGGCAGACAGTACAAAGGCAATAAAGTCAGAGCAAAGTAAAAGGTCCTTGTGGTCATCCTCTCACTTGTGAGATCTGGCAGCTTCGGCAACGCGCCTAACCGTCCTCTTAAGCGCAATGGCCACAATAGCCGCGGCACAGACCGGGCGTAAGCCCGTCCCCACAAAGGTGAATGCATGACAGGCTAGTTGATCCATACGCCGGTCGGCATTATCGCGCAAGGTAGTAGTGTCAGCAGAGGTGGTTTCTCCTTACCCCCATCTAGGCTCACCATAAGCCTATTGCCGGCTACCCTTTGGGTACAGGGTCTGCGGCCCACCCCAGGTGTTCCCCTACCTTCACCTGATCCGTCAGCCGAGGCTGGGAGGCAGAAGGGTCCGGAAACAGGTGGGAGGGCCGACGGGCTCGAGTTGCTCTGCTCACCTGCGAATAACCAGAGAGAGAATTCTTCTGTCTTCGCAGTCAGGACTGCAGAGAAACTCTGGGGTCTCTGGGTAATTCCTGCCCTTTTTATGGGCCATTAGGAGCCACAAGTCTTCTGCAGTCAACTGCGCCACCTTGTGGCGGATTACCCAAATATGAAGAATTAAAATGAAGCAAGCCGTGTTGTACACCAGGAAAATTAATATATTTTAATTTTTTAGTCACTTACTTATTATTCTTTCCCCCACCAGGCTGCAACTCTGTTCAGGACTCTAGGATACGGGCACCGCCACCTTCCCTGAGAAGCATCACATATTGAGGAGAGGGGTGAAAAGCAAAGGGGGGGTCGGGTTATAGCTGTGATTTGCACAGACAGAGCAGAGCTGGGGTCAGGAAAAGGAAGGCAATCCCAGAATGCAGAGCAACACAGTCAGAAGACACTTGGCCTGAGACTCCATGTGCCATCTTAGATGTTTAAAGGCTTAGAAAATGCAGTAGGTGCAGGTAGGATAATTTTTAATGTGGGCAATTTGTATATACAGGGTGGGGAAACATATAAGATATGCTCGTATTTAGGGTGAAGGTCCGGTTGAAGTCCAACGACTAAAATATATTTTTTAGGGAAGGCCCAAAAGCCAAACAACATTGAATCAGCATCTCATAATGTACCAGAGGCTCCCCTTTAACAAAACAATAGACTGAGGGAGAAATAATACCGTTTTGTGATTACTCACCTTTAAAACGGATATTATAAGTGTGACATACACTCCGCTTCAATTCTTCATGACATTTGGGTTATTCTCCAGTAGAGGGCGAACTTCTGCAGAGATGAATGCAAAAAAGGAGCTCCTCCCAGTCCATAAATACCTGGGACCTCCCACCAATTCCCCAGTGTAAGATAGCAGTAAGGGGACCAGGAAGAACCAAATATAACAATACTAACAACCAAGAAAACAATGGTTCACCATATAAAGGATCCAGAATACCAAACAGGGTGGGTGAAGCGGAGTGTATGTCACACTTATAATATCCGTTTTAAAGGTAAGTAACCACAAAACGGTATTATTCCAAGTGTGACATACACTCCGCTTCAATTCTTCATGACATTTGGGACATCCAATAGCAGTGCCCGTCATGGGTGGGAACCATAAACAGTAAAGAATGCACCAACCTAAACCCCTGCAGCTTGCAGAACCTTGCGGCCAAAAACAGCATCCGCTGAAGCCTGCACATCAACCTTGTAAAACTTGGAAAAAGTATGAACAGAAGTAGCAGCCTTACAAACTTGTTCAACAGAAGCCTGGTGCTGAAAAGCCCAGGACGCACCAACAGCACAAGTAGAATGCGCAGTGACCCTAAAAGGGGGAGTCCTCCCCTTAGCAGAATAGGCCCCAACAATGGCCTGACAAATCCATTTGCTAATGGTAGACTTGGCGGGCGCCAAACCTTTCCTGGGCCCACAGGGCACCACGAAAAAGGCGTCCGTCTTGCGGAAAGAAGAAGTAGTCACCAAATAGTACTTAACACAGCGAACCACATCCAAATTGTGCAAAACCCTCCCCTTGTCATTGCTAGGCTTAGGACACAAGGAAGGGAGAACAATATCCTGATTGAGATGGAAAGCAGAAACCACCTTAGGAAGGAAATCTGGCTTAAAGCGAAAGACCACCTTGTCCTGGTGTCTTTCAAAGTAAGGGGCCTGAATCGACAGAGCCGCCAACTCAGAAACACGCCGAACAGAGGTAATAGCCACCAAGAAAGCAACCTTTTGAGTGAAAATAGAAAGAGCAATATCCTGTAACGGCTCAAAAGGAGGACCCTGGCGAGCCGAAAACTTTGAACTTTGAATGAAAACAGACAGAGCAGAAACCTGCCCTTTCAAGGTACTAAGCTGGAGCCCAAGATCCAGACCGTGCTGAAGAAACTCCAAAATCCTAGGGATCGAAAACACCCTGCAAGGCAAGGCCCTAGCCTCACACCAGTCAATATAAGACCGCCAAGCCCTATAGTAAATCCCAGAAGAGGACCGCTTCCTAGCTCTAATCAAGGTCTGAACCACAGCCTCAGACAAACCATCCTCCTTTAAAATGAAGGTTTCAGCAGCCAAGCCGTCAAAGCCAGCGTTTGCAAATTGGGGTAACGTAGTTGACCCTGAGATAACAGATCCGGAAACATGGGAAGCCGGTACTGATCTACCGCCAGCCTTACAACGTCTGCGTACCAAACCCTTCTTGGCCACCTTGGAGCCACCAGAATTGCTGGTGCCCCCTCCAGAGCCAGCTTGCAAACTACCTTGCCCAGCATGGAGAAGGGAGGAAACAGGTACAGAAACCCCAGATCCTCCCAAGCAAGGGACAAGGCATCCAATGCCAGAGCTAGAGGATCCTGAGATAGAGACACAAAGGCCAGGAGTTTGAGATTGTGCCGTGAGGCAAAGAGATCCACCTCCGGACTCCCCCACTTGCGACAAAGAACCCGAAAAACCCCGGGGTTGAGGGACCACTCTCCTTGGCGAGAGAACCCCCTGCTCAGGGTGTCCGCCTCCGTGTTCTCCACTCCCGGAATGTAGATTGCCGAAATGCAAGGAACATTGCTCTCCGCCCAATGCAGGATCAGAGAGACTTCCCTGAGGGCACTCCTGCTGCGAGTCCCCCCTTGGTGATTGATGCAGGCTACCGCCGTCTGATTGTCTGAACAAATCTGAACCGTAAGACCCTGTAAGTGCGACGTCAGCTGTGACAGAACAAGCCGGATGGCTCTGAGCTCCAAAACATTGATGGGGTTGTGAGCCTCCTGAGGACCCCACACCCCGCTGAACTGATGACTTTTCCAGAAACCTCCCCAGCCCGACAGGCTGGCATCCGTGGTAACCGTCTCCCAGCGAGGAACCAGAAAGGATCTGCAACCTCAACAGGTTGCTCGACTCCAGCCACCACCGAAGAGACTGCCGAACCCCGGGAGATATCCTGAACGGTTGATCCAATGACAGCGGACACCTGTCCCAATGCGTCAATAGATGAAATTGAAGAGATCTCATGTGAAACTGCGCAAACGGGGATGCCTCGAAGGAGGCCACCATCAATCCCACCAGTTTCATCCCCGCCGGGTAGAGGGACAAGGATCGGCCAGAAGAAGGTGGATCAGATCCTGAATCCCCTGCACCTTGGTCTGGGGTAGAAACACTCTGGCCTGAATGGTGTCCAGATTCATGCCCAGAAATTAAATCTCCCGTGATGGCGAGAGAGAGGACTTGGGGCGGTTGATCACCCACCCGAACCTCTCCAGGGTCGACACAACCTGGTGGGTGTCCAGCTCCGCCTGACAAAGGGAAGACGCTGAAATCAATAGGTCGTCCAGATACGGCACAATGCGAATTCCCTGAGCTCTGAATAGGGCTATTATGCCCGCCAGAACCTTGGTGAAGACCCTCGGCGCTGAGGTCAACCCGAAGGGAAGGGCTACAAACTGAAAATATTGATCGTCCACCTCGAACCTGAGGAATCTCTGATGCGCTGGAAGAATTGGAACATGCAAATACGCATCTTTGATGTCTATGGATGTCATGAAATCCCCTTGACGAAGGCAACTGATGCCCGAGCGCAGAGTCTCCATACGGAACTTCTTGAATCTGATGAATCTGTTGAGGACCTTGAGGTCCAAAATGGGTCTTACAGAACCTTCCTTCTTGGGAACCGTGAAAAGGTTGGAGTAGAAACCCCTGCCTCTCTCCGACGGAGGCACCGAGCATACAACTCCCACGTCCAGAAGGTTTTTCACTGCTAACAGGAGCCCCTGTGCCGCCTGAGGGTCTGCGGGCACCCGAGACCTTAAAAATCTTGGAGGAGGCCAGTACTCGAACTCCAGTTTGTACCCGGAGGAGACCACTTCCAAGATCCAATTGTCTGTGACCTCCCGAGCCCAGACCTGGAAGAAGAGCCGCAGCTGTCCCCCACCCAAGCGGGTGAGGGCACCCCTTCATTGCTGAGCTGGTTTACCCACAGGCTTGGGTTTGGAACCCCAGGCAGAAGCGGGACGGGCCCGACCTCTGCCCCTGTTCCAGGAAGAGCCTTTGACACCCGAGAAGGCCAAACCTCTACCATCTCTGGCACCTCGAAAGGAAGGATTGAAAGAGCCTGCCCCCCGAAAGGGACGGCGCAGTTTCTTCCACTGAGGTAACTTACCTCCCTTTGCCACAGCATCCAACTTATCTCCAAACAGCCGCATACCCAAGAAGGGAAGAGCTGTGAGCAATTTCTTGGCCGCAAAGTACGGAGCCATACCGAGCGGCGCATGGCCACCAATAAGGCTGAAGTCCTACTACACATAACAATAGTGTCTTCCATAGCAGCCAAGACAAAATCCATGAACAATTCAAATCTTTTAAGCGTAGTGAACTCAGCGCTGGCCGGATCGAGGTGAGCGTCATTTAACCAGTCCCTAATCAGAGACCTAGCACCCACCGCCACTAGCGCAGATGTACAATCAGGCCGCAAGGCCGAACCAACACTGGCAAAGGCATGGCATGCCATCTGATCAAGGCGCCTATCCTCACCATCCTTTAGGGAAGTGGCGTCTGGGGTGTGAAGCACGGAAGAGTTGGTCAACCCCAAAACTGGAGCATCGACCTCGGGAGGAGAAGCCCAGCGCTTAACCGCTTCCACCGGGAAAGGATACATCTTATCCCATCCCTGAGGAACACCCGGAAGCCGACTAGGTTTCTCCCATTCCCTAAGGATCAGTGCATCAAAATGACTCTGGGTAGGGAATTCCAAACTAGGCTTGTGGGCCCCAAAAAATTCCCCCTTCTTGAGAAGGGTGGCGCAATATCCAAAACCTCCAAGTGATGTGACAAAACCGTGGCCGTGTCCACAGCATCCCCCAGCGCCTGCCCAACATCAGTCTCGCCAAACCGTACATCATCATCCTCTGACTCCTCATACAATTCCCCCTCCTCTAGCGGGGAATAATCTGACATATCAAAAGAATCATCATCAATATCCCAAGTCGCCTGGACCGACAATAAATGTCTCTTTTTAGCCTGGGCCTTCTTGCCCACCGCGCTAACCATAAATTTCTCGATGCTGGCCAACCTAGCACAAACATCGGAATGCGACTCCCCGCTAACACCAATGTCACTTGGGGTACGGATAAGGTGGGGAGGGGAAGGCGATGAAGCGGGGGGCGCCGACCCAGAAGGCTGGCCACCCGACTGCCGCGATATGGCCTTTTGTGCACATGGTATACAAATAAGCACATTCTCACCCGTAAGGGATGCCCCACAACCCACACATGGCCGGGATTGTCCCAGAGGGAGCCAGAGCCCGGTATCCTGAGCCTCCATATGGTGATTTTTGTGGTCAGTCGCAAGACCGCAGGGAGTTTAAGCAATAAGCAACCTGGGATAAAAGTCCCAGTGGGAGGATTTGTGGTGATCTATATTAAGGCTAGGGACCCCAGGACTAGGAGGAACCCCTTAACATGCACATAAACAATGCAATCTGAAATACACAATGAAGCATCCAAGTCAATAATAGCCTCACAAAACATATATATACATATATATATATATACACACATGTAATCACATATATAATAAAATGTCCATGCACACACAAGCGAAAAAACAGGAGGCCCCCCTGCTGAAGAGGGGCCCCCACATAAGCTATGTAAGTGGCCAAAAGGCCCTTTCCGGCCAGGAGCACCCAGGGTCCCGCAGCAGCACCAAGATGGCCCCTGGAGAAGAGCCTCGTGAGAAGAAGAGGAGGGGAGGCGGGCCAGTGCAGAACACGTGCCGCAGGCCACGCCCCCTCCCAGCAACGCGGATCCAAGCCATGGGCTGGCCCACAGCATCGCGCCAAACGAGGGGGCGGGGCTACCGCGGCCGCGCCGAGAGCCCGGCCCCGCCCCCTCCCCGAACAAGCCTGAGGGGGAGAAGCTCCCCAGGCTTGAGTGAAGGAGGCCAGCATCGTTATGGCCCTGAGTATAATGCAAACATCCTGTCAGCACCCAACACAAGTAAAAACACTCACACACAGTGTCATACACACATATAAACCAACAGGGTATACAGGCCGACCCCCCCCCCCCAGAGGGAAGTAAGGGACCCAGAAGGGGGGAATCCCAGCCAGAATCTGGCCAAAGGAATGACAGGGACAGGGCATCCCACACCGGGATCACCAAACCCGGGCAACCGCCTACCCCTTGTAATGAGGTCTCACGGCGGAGCAATGCTCCTTGCGCACCCATAAGGTGCTACCTACCCTTACCAGGACCCAAAGCCAAGGCTCGGAGGCTCGCATAGGGATAATATAGGAAAGGTCCTGGAAGCAATAATGGTAAAAAATGGCCGGGCGCGAACCCGGCTTACCTGCAAGTAAGAGAAGTCTTCATCTTCTGTCTTGCTCGCCTTCCTGCAGAGAAGAAACTGGGGAATTGGTGGGAGGTACCAGGTATTTATGGACTGGGAGGAGCTCCTTTTTTGCATTCATCTCTGCAGAAGTTCGCCCTCTACTGGAGAATAACCCAAATGTCATGAAGAATTGAAGCGGAGTGTATGTCACACTTGGAATAGTATTGTTACCATTTAAGAGTTTGTGACATTGGATGACACAGGTGTTCCAGGTTACAAGTAAAACATGAAGGTCATTTTATTTGTATTGGGACTCCTTCCGGAAGCACAGCCTGACTTTTTACACAAGCTATAGGCTGACCTATCCTAGCCTCCTTAGTTTCTTTGTGCTCCCTGGGACCCTTAGTCTCCTTAGAATCCCTCTTGGATTCTTTAGTGGCTAATACATACAAACACATTACAATATATAAGAAGGTACTCAGGGAGACCGTACATAGGAAACCAACACAAATTATTATAAAATATAATTTATAAGGAGGCTTACCCCTTCCAACAAGTCAGCCCCCACGCGTTCCCACATTCCCACTAAGCCCGTTGGGGAGAAGGGAGAGCCTAGCCCAAAAATAGGTCCTACCCTGGAGACTGCCGCCCAGACTAGCTCCAGGAAAGGGAACTCCCGGTTGAATGGTGGAGGAGAAGGGAGGGGAACTCCTTACCCTGACAGCAGTGGGTTACCTGGGCTGCCATAAAAAAACAAAAAAAATCAAGACAATGTCATACAGCCTGTTTTCTGGGAGGGGAAACACTGAGGCCCGGGAAGAAGGGTTGGGCTTTTAATGTTGTCCAGTTTGTGTTCCTTCTTCAAGGTGAGAGTCCTACTCAGCTAGCCATCCTGGAGGACATTTGGGGAAACATTGTATTTTAGTACACACACACCACTAAATTACTTAGCTCCCACTGGAGACACAGTTCACATTCACATAACACTGGGTTAAAGTGGACACTATACCGAGTGGTATAGAAAGAGTCAACGGTCCCCACCATGAAACAATAAATAAGCTTTTTCCCCAATTGTCTTTATTTGTCGAATTCAAAGTGGCCTTTCGAATAAACATTTACGGTGCTCATGTAAATACTCTACATTAAATACCCCAGGAACCCAGCTGGAAATAAGCTGCGGCATTAAACTGCAGCTCATCCATTACATTTCAAAACATTTACGATTGCAGTAATCTCATTTCAATTATCTCACATCAGAGCAAATCGCATTGTTTCAAGCAGCACGCGGCAAAGGTAAAGTGCATTCTATTCACTTTTTTTACGGCGCTATGTTTCATTTTCCTCCTTTACTTTGAAAATAATTTCAGGTACAATCAATAATTTACAAAGGCAGCAGCAGCAGCAGACAGACTTTTAAATGAACACTACTGGCACATAAACACCACCGAGCGAGATTATTTGTTTAAAAAGGGCTTACAGGAATCTTGGCCACAGTTCAGAAAGGACAGTTGAATTCCTGTTCGGCTAAGAGCAGATTAAAATAATGTTTAAAAGAGGTTTTGTTTGCATTGGGCGAGTTCAAGAGGATTGAAACAAGAATTGCCCAAGACTTTATACTGCAATTAAATCACTGCAGTCAAAAGATTGCATAGAAGAAAACCTAATTGGCGATGCCCATAAATCTATGAAGGGAATTCTTTTCCAAGACATGTTGTAAGAGAAATCTGCTGTGTTAGACATTCATTACAGGCCTCCAAGGTTGCCGGATAAAACATTCATGGAACCTCAGGCTATACTGGGAACAGTTTGGGTTTACTGCATTTTAAGCACAAGTTCACCTCAAACATGTTTGGCCTGTATCAGCCTTTTGTTTGTTTTGTTGTTCACAATTATGTTTAAGAGTGTTTTTTAGGATTTGCTGGCTTCCATAAGAATTTACTGTACATTGGTGAGGAGTGAGCACGCTCCTGTGGCCATGCGGGGAGAGATACTCTGCTGTCCTTTAGCTGGATGCAAGCTAGTTTTCTGGTTATACACTGTACATATACAATACTTTTTCATTCTAAAAGACGCACGTTTCCCCAAAAATTGGGTAGAAAGGGTATGCATGTCTTATGGAGTGAATGTGCATTCACATTGCTGGCACTTCCACCCCACAGATTGTCCTCCCACAGCCCTGGTTCTGGCAGGCTTCAGGACAGCAGCGGCACAGGAGTGCCAATATGGTCAGTGGACAGAAAGGGGGGGGGGCGACTAAAAAAACTTCTTACCATACCCAAGCATCCAGCAACAGTCCCGACACCAGGAGAAGCAAACAGTTTTTCTGCACAAAAATGGCTTACCCCGCTCTGTGTGCTTTCCCGTCGGCCCAGACAGCTGTTGCCATCGCTGGATTCTGGTTCCCTAGTGAGGTAAAAAGTTTTTTTACTTTATTAATCCGTCAGCATGATGATTTGGGGGGGTAGGGGGGATATAGAAACATATAAACATAGAAGGTTGACGGCAGAAGGAGACCTTTAATTCCATCTAGTTTGCCCTTATGTGTATACGGTTTGTTCTCTTTATCTTAGGATAGATGGAGGCTTATCCCAGGCATGCTTAAACCGGACCTTCAGCGTGATTTAATGAAAAGCCCAAACTCTTGAAAATCGGTTCCCCAGCATCTAAAATTAATATATTTTACGTTTTTAGTCACTAATTTATTATTCTTTCCCCCACTGGGCTGCAACTCTGTTCAGTAATTTAGGATATGAACGCCGCCATCTTGACTCAGAAGCATCACACTTACTGAGGAGCGGAGAGTGGGATAAGGTACAGGGGGGCGGGTTATAGCTGTGCTTTGCTCAGACAGAGCAGAGCTGGGGTCCGGTAAAGGTCAGCAGTCCCAGAATGCAGAGCAGCACAGTCAGGATGCACTTCCTGTTTGCAGGCTGCCTGATAAGATGGCGGCTTCCATGAGCCGCCATCTTGGATGTATAAAGGCTCATAACATGCAGTAGATGCAGGTAGGATGATTTTTAATGTGGACAATCTGTATGTACAGGGTGTGGGAAACATATAAGATAGACTTTTATTCAGAGTGAAGGTCCGCTTTAAATTCAGTGACTGTTGATTTTTCAACTACCTCTGCTGGAAGTTTGTTCCAAGCATCTACTACTCCTGATCTTCCTTCCGACTAGCTTTAGGTCGTGCCCCTTATTCTATCATTAAATATTCTGCCACACAGTGTGTTACAGGGGGGAGACTGTCATACTGCCTGGTATAGGGGATTTGGGGGGATTTTGCCAAGTTGCCTATTATAAGGGATTCTGCCACACTGAATGGTAGAGGGGATTGGGCGGGGTTCTGCCACACTGCCTGGTGTAGGGGATTTGGGGGGGTTCTGCCATACTGCCTTATATAGGGGACTGGGGTGATTTTGCCACACTGCCTGCTACAGGGGGGGTTGGGGGTATTCTGCCTCACTGCCTGCTACAGGGGACTGGGGGGATTCTGCCACACTGCCTGCTACAGGGGATTGGGGGGATTCTGCCACACTGCCTGCTACAGGGGATTGGGGAGATTCTGCCACACTGCCTGCTACAGGGGATTGGGGGGATTCTGCCACATTGCCTGCTACAGGGGATTGGGGGGATTCTGCCACACTGCCTGCTACAGGGGATTGGGGAGGGGTTCTGCCACACTGCCTGCTACAGGGGATTGGGGAGGGGTTCTGCCACACTGCCTGCTACAGGGTATTGGGGAGGGGTTCTGACACATTGCCTGCTACAGGGGATTGGGGAGGGGTTCTGACACATTGCCTGCTACAGGGGATTGGGGAGGGGTTCTGACACACTGCCTGCTACAGGGTATTGGGGAGGGGTTCTGACACATTGCCTGCTACAGGGGATTGGGGAAGGGTTCTGACACATTGCCTGCTACAGGGGATTGGGGAGGGGTTCTGACACATTGCCTGCTACAGGGGATTGGGGAGGGGTTCTGACACATTGCCTGCTACAGGGGATTGGGGAGGGGTTCTGACACATTGCCTGCTACAGGGGATTGGGGAGGGGTTCTGACACATTGCCTGCTACAGGGGATTGGGGAGGGGTTCTGACACATTGCCTGCTACAGGGGATTGGGGAGGGGTTCTGACACATTGCCTGCTGCAAGGGATTAGTGGCAGTCTACACAATGCTGGTTATGGTTAAAAATTACCTCTGTAAAGATAATAGTTATTTAACTCCTGTAAGTATAATTAGGTGACACTAATCCTATGGGGAGCCTATGGTGACAGTAAGTGCATTCTAAATAGCGGCAGCACCTAATGCCACAATTACTTGAGTTTCCTGACAGCACACAATGATGCAATTACATAGAATTATTTATACAGTTAGGGGGACCGAGACATTTTATATTAATGAATCTCAACCCGTTGCTTATCTGCATCTTCATATTGGACTTCCAGCAGCTTGCAAAAATACCACACTGACAAAAGAGAAAGAACGCGTTAAAACCCATTGCCTGTCAACGATAATTGAAAGACATTAGGTCAATACCTACACATTTTAATTACATTCAATCAAGAATAGAAGTTGTTTAAATTGACAAATTAACAATCATTACACCTAGGGAAATGAAATGCTATTCTGTAATAGGCTATAGAAAAGAACTTTATTTAAATCCACTTTCATGGAATCTTGCTTCCATGTTGGACAAGCAACAATGGATAAACGTCCAAGCTAAATAATCTAATTCAAGAGAGTACATGGTCATTCTGCCCTAAACAAAAAGTCTGCAGGGGGCTACCGATACAAATGTGGTACCATCGTAATAGGGCGAAATGGGGCTTTCACATGCAATATGGTTTTCTTGAATAAAATAACTGGTTTATTTAAAACAAACAAGATGAAAATGTTTTTAAAAAACATTTTTTTTTACATAGCGCAAAATGATGAAAAAAATAACTGGGTGACAACATCTCTAGTAGAGTGGCAGTTACAAGTACCTACACATGTTGGTATTGTTCTGTTCAGGGGACCTTGCAGTTTCAGATTTAGCTTGTTTTTTTGTTTGTATAGTGATATTTTAGAATTTTTTAATACTTTTTTTTAAGGGAACCCAGTGCAACCAAAGAATTCTTCGAGCTGGGTACGCCTAGTTAGCTTAACGTGTACATTTAAGGAATATATGGTTTGTGAGGTGTAGTCCAAGGGGTTGTTTTGGGTGAAAAAGTGCAAGGTGTGCACTTTGCAGAGCTAAAATTTTCAAGTAAAATTACCCTTACACACATGTGTGCATGACAACTCTTCCATTGACAGTACCTATGCATGTTGGGTATTGTTCTGTTCGAGGGACCTTACTATTTTAGAAATAATTTTTTTATCTTGTTTCTATATTGTTTTTTTAGGAAAATTTGGCTTTGACTCTTTTTTATTCTTTTTTAGGGAAACACCGTGCAATCAAAGAATTCATTGAGGCATTACTTCCAGAAAACTGTGCCCATGTCAACAAGCCTGGTACGCCTAGAAAGCTTGAGGTGTGTACTTCCAGAGAATATATAGTTTGTGAGGGATATTTTAAATGTAAAGGGTTGTTTTTCTTGAAAAACTGCAAGGTGCGCATAATCTCCTTAAGCGCTGTTTGTTTGGGGGGAGTCTCCTGGGCAGGAAAGGGTGTCCACCAATACATATGTGGTACCGCTGTAACCAAGAGAAATTGGGATTTCATAGGCAATAAGATTTTATTGACAAACTTAAATTTTTTATTACAAAAACACACTACAAGTTGTAAAAACACAATTCTGTGAGTACTCACCTGTAGAATAGTTTTTTTCTGGGAATCCATTCCAGACACTCCTTACACTTGGGATTACCTCCTTGCTGATTGGATGTGACTGCAAGACAAAAAAAGGCGTGGCCCCTCCCAGCCCTTTAAGTAGCAGCTGCCTCCTAACCTAGATCAGTTACTTAAAAAGCAGTAAAACATAAAATACAGGCAGGCCGGGAGGCCCTATATAGGAGTCCATGTTACTTCACACCGAACTCCGCCAGAATACTCTCAAAACAATAAATAATAAACGAGTAAATAAAGCTCTCCTTTTTTTCCCATGCCAATGAAATAAATGGACTAAACACCATCAAAGAAACATCAAAAGATAGATCATGACCCAAAAACGGGTGGGCCGGAGTGTCTGGAATGGATTCGCAGAAAAAACAATTCGACAGGTGAGTACTCACAGAATTGCATTTTTTCTTCCAATCCATTCCAGACACTCCTTACACTTGGGATCTCCAAAAGCAGTGCCATCTATGGGCGGGATCCCCAGCGCAGAACAGCAGGTAGTTCATTTCACTACCGCCTGAAGAATCTTTCGACCAACAACAGCGTCAGCTGAGGCTCTAACATTCTTTGTAAAACTTGGAGAATGTATGAACGGAAGACCAGGTGGCAGCTTTGCAATCCTGTTCCACCGAAGCCTGATACTGAAAGCCCAGGAAGCATCAATAGCCCTAGTAGAATGGGCCGTGACCCGAAAAGGGGGTTCCTTCCCCTTGGTCGAGTAGGCTCTTACCACTGCCTGTCTAATCCATTTACTGACAGTGGCTTTAGCTGGCGGAAGCCCCTTTCTCAGCCCTTCCGAAATAACAAAAAGAAAATCCGTCTTGCGGAAGGAATCTGTAGCTGCCATGTGATTTCTTACGGCTCGGACTACATCCAAAGAATGAGGCGCCCTTTCCTTAGCATTAGCCGGAACAGGGCATAAAAAAGGTAGAATTACCTCTTGATTAAGGTGAAAGGGAGAAACGACCTTAGGTAAAAAATCAGGTTTAAACCAAAAAACTACCTTGTCTCTGTGTAACTCAAAATAAGGAGATGTCATACATAAGGCGGCTAACTCAGAAACACGCTGCACCGAGGTGATTGCCACCAAAAATATCACCTTAAGTGCAAAAATGCTCAATGGAGCGTGAATCATAGGTTCAAAAGGAGCACCCTGAAGAGCCGATAATACCAGATTCAAGTCCCACACCGGTAAAATAGACTTGCGCGGTGGTCGGACATGAGTGACTCCCTGAAAAAAAGTTTTAATGAGCCTATTGCTAGTGATAGACTTCTGGAAAAAAATAGATAAGGCCGATACATGCCCCTTTAGGGTGCCTAATTGTAGGCCCATTTCTAAGCCCTTTTGTAGAAATTCTAGAATTCTAGAAATCAAATACTTTCTACATGAATATTTCCTAGCCTCATACCAGGATATGAACGCCCACCAGACCCTGTAATAAATCATGGAAGACGACTTCTTCTGGGCCTGAATCATGGTATGAATAACCTTAGCCGATAAACCTCTCTCTGCTAAGAGAATAGCCAGGCCGTCAAAACCAGCATCTGTAAATTCGGGTGCCGAAGCGCCCCCTGTGTGAGAAGGTCTGGATCGACTGGCAGGCGCCAATGATCTACCGACATACTTGCTATGTCTGAAAACCAACTTCTCCTTGGCCAGCGAGGAACCACCAGAATGGTTGGTACCCTCTCCTGAGCCATCTTTCTTAGTACCCGGCTCAGGAACGGGAGCGGGGGAAAAACGTACAGGAGCTTGAACCTTGCCCAAGAGGTTGACAGGGCGTCCGTTGCTATGGCCAGAGTGTCCCTTGACAGGGACATGAATTTCGGCCACTTGTGATTGTGTCTGGATGCAAAAGGATCCACCTCCGGACACCCCCAGCAAAGGCACCGGGCTTGAAAGATCTTCTGACTGAGGGACCATACTCCCCGACGCAGTACCTTCCTGCTCAAAGCGTCGGCCTCCTGGTTTTCTACCCCCAGGATGCAGGGAACATTCTCCTCTGCCCAAGTCAGAATCCGGCTTACTACCGCTAGAGCACTCTTGCTCAGAGTACCCCCCTGATGATTGAAATAGGCTACCGCCATCTGATTGTCTGACTGGAGCTGGACAGCCTGTCCCCTTAAACTGGGGGTAAGATACTGAAGCACTAGCCGGATTGCTCTTAATTCCAATATATTTATGGGAAGCGGATTCTCCTTCGGACCCCATTATCCCTGGATCTTCTAGGCTTGCCAGATGCCCCCCCAGCCTGTAAGACTGGCATCCGTGGCAACGATCTGCCACTGCGGTGTCAGAAAGGACCTGCCTACTGATAGGTGCAGAGGGTCCAACCGCCACAGCTGAAATTGCCTGGCCGAGGGAGTCAGAATAAAGACTTGATCCAGCGACTGCGGGGCTTGATCCCAGCTTGCCAACAGATTCAACTGGAGAGGCCTCAGGCCTCGAAGCAGGCCACCATAGGGCCTACTAGTTTCATCCCTAGCCGAATGGTCGGCTGTCGGCAGGCCAGTAAGGACTCGATTTGATTCCGAATTAGCAGAGCCTTCTGCTCTGGTAGAAACACCTTGACCTGAACTGTGTCCAGCGTCATTCCTAAGAAATTCCTTACTGGCGCCGGAATGATATGGAACATCGGATAATTGATCACCCAGCCGAAAGAGTTGATAGGACCACTGCGTATCCTTCATGATCTGCTTCGGAGACCCGGCTGAAATTAAGAGATGGTCCAAATATGGGAGGATGCATATCCCCTGGCTTCTGAAAATGGCCATGAGACCTGCCAAGACCTTGGCGAATACTCTTGGAGCCGAGGATATCCCGAATTGAAGTGCCACAAACTGGAAGTGCTGGCCTTCCAGGGCAATCCTCAAGAATGCCTGATGCCCTGGAAAAATTGGAACCTGAAGATATGCGTCCCTTATGTCTATTGTAGTCATAAGATCCCCGGGCTGGATTGATCTTACCGTTGACCTTAGAGTCTCCATGCAGAAATGCTTCACCTGGATATACTTGTTGAGACCCTTTAAGTCTAAAATGGGACGAATCGACCCGTCTTTTTTGGGAATTGTTAACAGGTTGGAATAAAATCCCTGACCTTCCTGAAAGGGTACCTGACAAATTACCCCTTTTTGAAGTAGATGCTGAACAGAGGCTCTCAGGGCATCTGCTTTTAGCTGGTTCCGGGATGCCCCTGACCAACGGAACCTTGCAGGCGGTCTGGCTGCAAACTCGATCTTGCAGCCTGATGACACCACCTCTTGGATACAAAGATCCGCCACATGGCGTCTCCAGATAGGAGCAAAATGCAAGAGCTGTCCCCCCACCCGCTCGGGTGAGGGCGCCCCCTCATGCTGGAGTGGGCTTGGCTGGAGGCTTGGGCCTACTTCTCCAGGCCCCTCTTGTCCTATTACGAGCTCTGCCCCAAAAATCTCTAAGGGAGCATGAAAGGAAGGCACCTCTGCCACTCCGAAAGGGCCGATATGATGAAGGCCTCTGAAAAGGCCGAGTTGCCCTCTTCCTTTGAGGAAGTTTGCCATCCTTGACCATATGGTCCAGCTTTTCTCCAAAGAGTCTGCTCTCTAAAAAAAGGTAGATCTGTAAGAGCTTTCTTAGCGGTGGCATCCACCGACCATTGTCTTAGCCATAAGGAACGGCGCAAGGCAACAAGAAGAGCAGAAGTTCTAGCAGGTAGCCTGACCGCATCATCCATAGCAGTGATAGCGAAAGAGTTAAAGTCCAAACAAACCTTAAAATCCTTGGACTCTTGAATAAGCCTGCGAGACTTAGCCCTGGCCATAATTTTCTTCACCTTCTTTCTTGAAGCCAACGACACAATAGCTGTGGCACAAACAGGGCGAAGAAAGGAACCCAAGTGTAAGGAGTGTCTGGAATGGATTGGAAGAAAAAAAAGATTGTTTTATTTTGCACATATTTCAGCCAAAAAAAATGTGAATACACCTAAAAATGGCAAACAAGACATTCTATGTCAACGCCCAGAATATATAATTTTCCTGAGAAATCCCTTCAAAAATGAAACGCTAAATAGTGAAAACAGGGTGAAAAAAACTCTAGACTGGCACTTAAAGGGTTAAAGCTTGTTACAAAGGCAAAGGGCTATATAATGGGATGGGCATTAAAAATAAAAAATTGATGCATTATGTCTACCGTCTGCTGTGACTATAAAACTAAACAAGAGGAGTGATTCTGAAAAGCCTGCCAGCTCCCTGGTGAGTTACACTGTTACATTGTTATAGCTGAGGAGCAGCTGATAGATCCTAATTGCTTCTATTGTAATAAGCTGTGATACACTGTTAAGCAGTCAGGAGGCATGCTACTGAAATTGAAATAGCTCACAGATAGCTTACAGCTTTCTGTGATGCATGTATTGAGCTGCTGTGATGGAGAGAACACTGTGAAGATTGTCTCCTCTGTATGTCCATTACCAGACAGTGGTCTGAAACAAGAAATGGCTCAGCAGCATGTGCAGTCAGTGCACATATAGTTATTCTCTCTGATCTTCTCATTTCTCAGAGATGATAAGCCCTCACATACTAAAATGTAACTGAGAAACCTAAAGTTAAGCAGGACCTAAACCCCAAATAGTGCTGAGGAATAGGCTTCACTTTAGTATCTCCTTTTGCCATTCATAGACTGGCTGGGACTTAAAGTGGACCAAAACCCAGGATAGTCAAAAGTTTTCACTATCCTGGGTCTTGGTCCTTTCCCCGTGGACACCCAGATCAGGGGTGCCCCACTGTCTGAAACCCCCTCAGATCGCTGCAGCAACTCACCTTTTCCTGGGACCATGGCGTGCGTAAGAGCAGCGGCTCTGTTGGCCGCATCCTCCGGTCATTCACAAATGGCTGGCGCAGGCACGTGCACTGCTACAGAGAAAGTGGAGGATGCGGCCGTCGGAGCCGCTTCTCAAACGCGCCATGGGGCCAGGATAAGGTGAGTTGGCTGCGGCGACCTGGGGGGTTTCACACAACGGAGTACCCCTGATCGGGGTGCCCCCAGGGAAAGGACCAAAATCCAGGATAGTCATAATCCTGGGTTTTGGTCCACTTTAAAGGTTGCAGCACACTCTGCAGTCCACAGCTACTTTTATTGGAGGAGGTGCCAGCAGCTGTGATTTCTGGTCTACTTTCCCATGGAGACCTTACCTGGGGGGGGGGGGGGGAGAAAATGCTTCGGAGTCAAAAAGGACAGACTTCCTAGAGAGGTTGTAGGTCTGCTTTGATCATGGTCTGTATAATATAAGTATAAATGAAAAACAAAAAAATCTCTGCTCACCTTTTGTCCCCTGCAGCTGTTCGACATAGCTCTGGTGGGTTATTTCATAAGGATTGCCAAGATATGATCCACTGATGTCAGTATCTATTCATGAGCAAGCTGCAGGGGAACTGTCAGCCCCTCCAATATAGATACCCAACCCTCTGCATATCCAGTATATTCATTATATTCATGCAAGTCCTCGGCACACCTGCTCCATTGCAGTGAATGGGGTAGACTGCTGCCTTGTAGGAGGTGGGCATTGGTTTGCAACTTGTCAGGAAATGGAGACTGGCACGGAGCAGCAGGAGGCTTGATCTTGACACACAGGAGCAGGATGGGATGGGATGGATATATATATATATTTTGTGGTAAATTGTATCAAAATGTCTATTTCTCCCCTGCTTGGCTGTATAAAGCACAATCCGGGCCGGGTTTTCAGGACCCAGGTGACTTCCCCAATTCCCTAAAGGGTTGTTACATGTTCTAAGGCCCTACACAAGTGTGCACGCTGATTACAGGAGAAGCCTGTATAAGAAGAGAGCACACGGCCTTTCCTTTGTCTATGACCAGCCTGTTGGAGTGAGCCCAGGCTGAGCTGCACCGTGGTGAAGGATAGCACTGGACATTGAGCAGAGGGCTGATACGCCCTGTAAAGTGGACTGGAATTGATCAGCTTGCTGGAGTACACAGCCCAGGACTATTTGGTTGGTGAAGTAACCCTGTTTTCTTACTGCATTTATGCTGCAATCTTTTGGACTATCTACTGAACTTTGCTGAATAAAAACCGTTTTTGCCGTTCAAATCCGTTGTCCGTCGCTGCTCACTTACGATATATATTATATATATGTGTGTGTGTGTGTTTTTGGTGCTTGGACAGGGACATCAAAATGGACCTAACCACTATTTAACCAGCCCTAAAGTATAAGACTCCAGAGTTTAGTGAAAGCCCCCCCACACGGCACCCAGACGAGAGGTGCCCACCAGCATGAATTGCTGTAAATCTTACCTTGTTCCTTGCTCTTATGGTACACCCAGCACGCTTCCAGCATACTTAAACCGTGCCAACACCCATTACTACTTTAACGGCTGTTGGTCTCGATCTCTCACCTTTGTTACGAGCCAGCGCCGGGAAAGGAGTAACGCATAGTAGCGTCCTCTGTGCCGGATGGACCTGCCCACGTGATCGCCCGGTGGCCAATCGCATGGTTCCTTTCCCAGCGCTGGCTCGTAATGAAGGTGAGTATTCGGCGCGATCTCTTCAGTTAGGTGCGAGGGGGATCCAACGTTCTGGATGCCCCCCCGAGCTCCTTGCAATCTGCAGAGAGAGGGACCAACACCCGTTAAAGTAATAACGGGTGCTGGCCCGGTTTAAGTGTCTGGGGGTGGGGCAGCAAGCTGGATGCGCCCCAGCAACTCATACATTCATAAAAGGGTTTTAAATATTAATAAACTTGGGAATCTATTGCAATTGGAAGAGAGCCTGCACATGTATTGTGGGAGCATGGATCGAAGTAAGATTAGCGGTGATCCTCAGGGTTCACATACAGGGGTATTCCAAGTCCGGATGCCCCTGTAAAGCAGACCACCACCCTGAACAGTCACCCTTCTGGGTTTTGATAGATTGGTCCAATAAGAAATGTAAGTACATCAAAATAAATGAATAGATCGTCTCTCTTTCAATAGAGCAACAAAATCATAATGTCAAATGAGTTTCATTGGTTTCCCAAACTTTAGATGAGCACATTTCTAATGCTGTTTTTCTCATTCTTAATTACTTTGTGCGCTGCTCTTTAGCTTTCTAAATTAAAGAAGAAAAATATTTGCCTAGTAAATGTTTCTCATCTGCTATAGCTTTTCATAAACGCATAGACAAGCGATATATAAAGCAGATGCATATCACTCTTAGCACGCTGAAATACAACAAAGCCATAATGATAATGTAAAAGAAATCACTTACATAAATCAGCCGGAGAGAAACACAATTAACATGTTCCTCCTGCTTTCCACAGGCCATCTGTGTTTTCTCCCCTGTAAGAAACAAAAATGGCATGTGAATAATACAGCGCGCGTCAGCCAACAATACATCAAGAACTGCGCTAATCAAGACAAGGCGACATGGGCATCTACTAGGGAAAAATATCCCCTAGCCATACTGTGCAATAGATTAAAGCACCTCTGTCACCAAACTTGCCTCTCTGATAAAACATACCTCCTAATGAACAATTAAAGAGGACCCAAACCCACCCTCGAGTCTATGAGACTCCGGGGCAGGCATACTCGCTCCGCCCAGGGAGGGCCCTCTGTGTGAAACCCCCCAGGTCGCTCAAAAACTCACCTTCATTACCGGTCCATGCGCAGTACATGCGCGAGCAGAGGCTGCAACCCCGCTAACCCTTTAGCAGGGCACATGTCAGTGCCAGGTATTTGTGAATGGCCGGCGTGGGCAAGCTCCCTGTTAAGAGGGTAGTGGGAGATGTGGACAAAGGGGCTTGAGTGGATCCGAGTGCACTGATTGGACGAGCAACCACGCACGAGTCATAGGACCGGGAAGAGGCGAATTTGTCCAGGCGACCTGGGGGGTTTCACACAGGAGAAAAGGACCAAAACACAGGATAGTCAAAATCCTGGGTTTTAGTCCACTTTAATAATATACTTCTGCTTTAAGAGCATACCAACATACTTTTGATTTAAGGAGGAACACACAGGAATTTCCAGAATAGGGATGATCCACATTGTATTCCATCACCTTCCTTCCGCTCCTATGGCGCAGACTCTGACTACAGCGAGTGTGCCGATTGGCTGACGCTGCTCATTCAGAAAGGCCGTATGTGGGCACGAGGGGATGCCACCGCAGCACAGAAGCGCGGTGAGGGCTTGGGAGAAGGTGAGTGGATCTGGGGGTGTTTTACACTGTAGGGCAGCGGTACTCAACTGGCAGACCGGGGTCCAAATGCGGACCTCGGTGCCAAATTTCTGGAGCCCTGACTTGACAGCCCTGCACTTAGTTGCTTCTGTGTTGCCATGCTCAGCGCTGCCCCTTTACAGATTGGCGTTGTAGTTGTTTGTCTCCCTGCCAGTTGTCATGACTCCCTGGCACCTAGCATTGCAATATGAAGTACTGCACAGACAGGAAGTGGCATTGCAAGGTATAATCCCACCCCCAGCCCACCCCCAATGTGCTGATTTCTAACTATCCATCCCCCCTGACAGCGCCCCATTCGGACCTCCGCCTCTCACCAGATGCCTGTAAATGGACCTTTACAAGAAGTGGTTGAGTACCCCTGCTGTAGGGCATACCAATTTGGGAAGCCCCAAGGACAGGAACTCGGATGGCCTAGGACAGCTCCAGGGCCTACGATGTTGAAGTTGAAAAAGAAAGGTAGCCATCTTGGAGCTTCCTCTTCCAACTGACATAACTGAAATTGACAGTAACTGGAAGTCCAGCACGACTTCCTGTTTACAGGTGGCCTGCAAGACCATGAGCGGCCATTTTATTTTTAAAATTATCCCAGTAAGCGTTAGAAAAAGGTAAATTATTTTTTATGTTCAGCATTCTAAATTGCCATGGAGAGGGATGCATATGAGCACTGTTTTTATTGGTCTAATTTAATTCATTTTTGACTGCTGGTCCGCTTTAAACCAGACCATTGGCCATATGCTTCCCTCCCCAGGACAATTTAGATTGCTGCACATAAAAATTCAGTTACTTTTTTCTAACTCCTGCTGTATTGAATTTTAGAAACAGACTGGTGGCTCATGCATTTGCAGGCCACCTGCAAACAGGAAGTGCTGCTGGGCTTCCTGTTACTGTGCATTGTCAGTTATGTCAGCTGGGAGTAGAAGCTCCAGTATGGCCACTACCTTTCTTTTCCAACTGTGCCAGGCTGTTTGTCCGGTTTAAGACATTTTAAGCATTTTGCACTATATATGTTATATAACTGAGTTTTGCAGGAAATTCCAGGAAAATTATATCATTTTTGGAGCTTTAACATTCTAAATTTTTCAGTACTGTCTCAATATTTTGGCTGAAATATGTGTAGAAAAAATATAAAATGCTATTTTTTAACTTTGTATATTTTTTAATAGAAGATGTAAGACACCCATTCCTACCCCAAGTGGACCAACAGTCAAAAAAGGACTTAAACCAGACCGACACAAGAAACCAAGCTTATATGCAAAATGGCGGCTCATGCTTTTGCAGGCCACCTGCAAACAGGAAGTGCTGCTGGGCTTCCTGTTACTGTGCATTGTCAGTTATGTCAGTTGAATCCAGGCAGCAGCATGGCTGAGATGCTGGGAGAGGAAGCTCCAAAATGGCCGTTACCTTTCTTTTCCACCTGTGCCAGGCTGTTGGTCCTGTTTAAGAGTTCTTTGTGAGATTTTCAAATAAAATACAACTCAAACAGGCTATTCTGCATCCCCCATGAGCAGGGGGTTTTGGCAAGTGACCTGCCGGCCCCTCCTGTCCTCTGAACAGGTAGAGGGGTCTCAAGGACCGCTTACCAGTTCACAAAGGGTTAAGTGAAACACACACCTGAAAAATTCCTTCATTAATTTTTTACAAATACTTACCCCTACCAGTCTTTAGTGGATGGTGGAAGCCGGGACGCTTCTGGCTTCCACTACTCACTCAGAAGGGAGGGGCTTTTTATGTACAAATTGTGCAAACATCAGCTCACTCCACCGGTATATAAGGACCCTTCCTCTGGCGGAAAGTGAGCTGTAAGAAACCTAGTGCGGGACAGAGAATCAGTGCTCTCTCTCTCTGAAGACACTGGCGGGGGACCAGGCATTGTGGCACCTAAGGGCTATGATAAAATTCATGAACTGAAACACTATCAGTAACGATAATGTACAAAAATCAAACTATGGTAAAAGATTACCTTGCCCCCTAAGGAGCTGTAGTATAGGTGGTCAAATCCACCCCTCCCGGTCAACAGAACATGCGATGATAATATTGAATGAGCATCTATTCCCATAAAACGAAGGAAGCCTTATACAGTACAATCCTACAATACAGGCAATCAAGAGTGTGCGGCAAATACTGGAACATAAACAGCAATTCATTTAAAAATACATAACATAACTAGCGATGAATCAAATCTGCCTCTAGCGTGTTCTGAAGCAGCTCTACTGAATAGTTTGCAGTATTCTGGATCTCCAATTAAAGGCAAGGCAATATTCAGGATGTGCTTCTGGGTCTATGGAAAGGAACAAAACCACTAAATGCCCCCTAATTGCATGATTGGAAGAGCACATCTGGGGTAATTAAAACTAAATCAGGGGGTCACCTTAGTCAAGTCATTTCTTGGGGGTTCCTTTAGAATACCTATATAAAAAGCTATACTGATTTGGGATGCCCCACTGAGTGAAACTGCCCCGGATCATCATGTAAAACTCATCTTTATCTGATCCTCTGCATATTAAATGTTCGGACGCATCCCTGCCCTGCCTGATGTTCTGCGATGCATGGATGGGGTCATTCACAAACTAGGGCATCCCGATTTGGGTTTCCCCCGGAAGGGAAGGGCCGGTCCTGGAATCTCAAATTCCAGGGCTGGCCGAAAAGTTATAAAAAAAAAAAACCTTACCTTGCCCACGCTCCAACGCAGCTCACTAGTTTCTGTACACTCGCCGTAAAGGAAGATACAAAGCACCACCAAGTGAACGGGCGGTGGGTGTGTGCACAGAGCTGGGGGGTGCTGCTTTCTGTCTACCTGTGCCTTTCTGTGCTGTTGCACCACCCGGCATGTGTCCCGCAGTGGGGGGTGCTACTTTGTAGAAGCAGAATGGGCAAGTGATGCTGGACCGCGGATAAGGTAGGGTTTTTTTTTCTTTGTAACCCCCCGGTCCTTCACAGTACCAGGAGGTGGTGGAGGTTACTTTTGACTGGAATTCGGCCCCTACTTACCTTTTGGATGTCGCTGCTGCATGCCGCAGCGACATCCAGCTGATTCAGGGCCCGATACTCACCTCGCCGTCCGCTTAGCTGTCCCTAACTGAGAAGCATGGCCTTACCTGTGCTCATCAATGTCCCGCGGCGATTGTGCAGCTCAGCAAAGTTTCACAGGATTTTGGGTGGCTCCATTGCATACCATTTATTGGGCACTGTGCCAGTGCAGGATCAGGGGTCGCGTACAGTGCTTGATGGGATGGAAGATGCGCCACCCGCTGGGGGTCGTCCGGAATCCGAGGGACCCAGAACATGGGTGGCGAGGTGAGTAACAATTGCCCAATGGTAAAACCGGAGGGGGGGCAGTAGATCGGTGGGTTTGGGGAAAGTTTTAACCTCCCCTGACCTCTTGTCATTATCTACAGATTGATTACTGGTGTTCATTTTTTTTTTAATGACAAAACTAAACTGCTCAAATAGGAATTTTGCCAATATTCTGTTTTGCACAAACTAAATTTGAACAATTCTGATCGCATTTACCTTTCACCACAATCCAAAGCCCAACAATAATCACAACATCCATATTATACATATGTGAATTAATATTCACAAGCAGAAACAGTATAAGGGCAGGTAAGCAGCACGTGCGGATAAATAAATTGACCGCTTAGAACATTACCAACGTTTCAGGGCATCAAGAGTATTAGTCATTTATATTGGTTTTTATTCTTATAACAAAATTTATCTTTATATAACTTAGCTGTTATGCGACTTTCCTTTACCGTGTCCTTTACCAAACATTTGAATTAGCAAGCTGTTGGCAGTCACCCCTATGAGGGGAAAGCAGTGTATTATGTAATTTAGTTAATTGACAACACAGCAACACTTGCTTCACGAAAGTCGCGCTATTGCTAAAAAATCACGGTAAAGATTTTTAGGCAACATTGTGTTGGGAACACACAGCATGAGAAGGAACAGCTGGGCCTTAAACAGAATGTTTTACATCACCACCATTACAGGACAGATAGATTTTCAGCAAAAGAATGCCGGTCTCGTCAGTACAACAGTAACACTATAAAAGAGAGTGGAAACATTTGCTGCAGACGAGGGCATGAATGTAACTTTATTGCTCATTAATATAAATATATACACAAACCAGACCGAACCCATCTGCAGGGCAAAGACAGGGTAAGACGTTGGTGTTCTCATATGATGGCAGCTACATGTAATGCAAACACCATCACAGGATACACACTGAAACATGTAGTGCAATAAAGAACCCCAGAGACATGGTTAAAAGGGCAGTTAAAGAAAAAAATCCATCTGGACAGGAAGTTTTGAGTGATCTGTAAAACTTTAGGAGAAATTTGAACCTAAAATGGACTAATATAACATGATAAAAAAAAAACTGTCCAAAAGTCCCTTGTCCCATCTGTATGCACGATTCTAAATCATTGTATGCACTTACATTTGCTCCTGCCTCCACTCAAAAGCAATGATTTCCCCTAGTCGCAGCCATCTTGGAGCTCCTGGGAGGCTTCCTTTCCCAGCACCCCAGCAGTGCTGCCTGGATTAAGAAAATATAGCTTACTATCCACAGTGTTGTGAAACCCAGCAGCACTACTTCTTTGCAGGCTACTGGCAGATCCCATAGGACGACATTAAGAGGGGCAAAATCAACCCCAGCAGGAGTTCCAAAAGATACATTAATTTTTATGTGCAGCAGTATGAACTGCTGTTAGCAAGGATGCATAGGAGCATGTTTTTTGTAAGGGGTGTTGGTCCGGTTTAAAGTAGAGAAAACAAAGGTGAACCGAGACCATTGGATTTAAAGCAATAAACACAAACGTAAACAAGGGGCCTTTATGAAAAATTAATATTGTTAAAATATTATGTAATGTTTGAATGTATTTGTATCTCTTGTTATGTATAATCAGTTGCTTTTGACCAGTCATACATAGTCTTACAAGTCAGATCCTTCAGGCTGGCTAATGTCCCTCACAGGCCCAGAGGCATGTCAGCCCACATTCATTTCCCACCCTAATAAAAAGAGGTTTTCATCAACAGAAGGTATTCCACCCAAAACCATAAACAAACAACCGGTCTATAAAGTTATATAAATTCCTAAAACCAAAACCATAATTTAGCAAAACCGGTTTTTAGGGTCTGGGGAAAAGCCCAAGGTTTTGCGGGTTTCCACAAGTTTCAGGCTAGCAAAACTGGCAGAGCAAGTCTGGACATCAAATTAAGATTGGGGTATAACAGAAAAAGGGCCTGGGGAGGGAAGGAGGCCCTAGAAGTGGCCCGAGAGAGCAGAGGAAAGGGGTTCTAGGGGAAAGAAAGGAGGCCAAGGCTGCCAGCTTGACGGTCTGCTTGTGGGATCCCCTGACTGTAGGGTAATTGTATCAGTTGCTGGTCAGGTAGTGCTCCTAAGTTTGCCTTAACCACTGTATATGTGTATGCCAGTCATATAACTCTGAATCATAGTGTGTGGATCTTGTTGTTTTGTAAGATTTGATTGCATCTTGTGTTATTTTACCAACAATATATCTCTTTATTTACCATTTGACAACTGGATTTAAAGCAATAAAAACAAATACACAAACTCAACAAATCATGAGTGCTGCATGGATTTGCGCCTTTGAGGGCTGGGGGCATTATTAGCTATGCACCCAAAAAGCTTGTTTGTGTAAATAGGTTATTTTTGCCAGATATTTTAGTATGCTACTGGGAGACCAAGACGTATTGTATCCTGATGGGTTGTGGCCATGTTGAAACCAGAAATCCCACAGTGCATGGGTGGGCCTTTTCCAGATAGCATTCATTGCAGTGGACTGCCATGAATGTAATAGTGCCGAGCACCTTGCCATTCCTTTCGACTGTGCCCCCCCCCCAGCCATTTAAATATGGCACAGGTGTGCAGAGGATGCCAGAGCAGCAGAGCCGAAGTGTGAAGTGAGGGTCACCAATTCAAGGAAAGCAACAGGCAAACCAGGGAGGGGGGGCTCACGCACAGGGGTATCCCAAATAGAGATGCTTGGGCTGGTTTCTAGTCCACCTTAATGGGAAGTACATTCCCTCACCATTCAAAGGCTTCACCTCTAGCTGCAAGCCCAGGACTGGGCAGCCCCGTACTTACTATTGCAGTGGTCCATCGGAACAGGTCAGCCTGCTAGCAACCAACTGGGTTAATCGTGTGGGTGGGCAGGTGTAGTGCATCTCTTTTGGGAAAGCAGATTGGTCACTAATGGCTTCTATTATTTGCGGGGGGGGGGGGGCGGTGTAGGGGAGACATAGTGGAGCATTTAAAATCAAGTCAGGACACCCAACAGTCAGGATATGGGTGGCCTATAAAATTTACCGGCATGAGTTTCCTTTAAAGATAGGAAATGTATACTTGTGCTGTACCATATACTCATACTAGGTATGTGACGTGTAGGGACCTGAAGTCTGGCCAAAATCGAGAATCCTGTACATCTGTATTAGTGCGGGATAACAAAATGTTCCTACATCTCAGAGCAACTTGTGTTTTATGCCTCATTTTTTACAAATTTCATCATTAAAATAGTTCCATTAGAGCATTAAAATATATTGCAAACAACAGCTGTGACCATATAGTTGATTCAATATATTTGATTCCACTAATACCGTTTTCTATATTATCTTGTTTATTTCTCCTGAGGGATTCTATAACATGCACTGAATCACTTGGCAGCCAACTCCTGTTTTTATAGAGGGAACTGCGGTGGCCTATTATTCACAAAAAAACACACGGTTGCCACGTGACGGCATGAAAAGGAAAGAACAGGTTGTAACAGAGCAACACTTGATAATAAAAGCTTATGCTTAAAAACTATTTTTGAATGTATTTTTCATTGGTAAAATTGTGCAAACATTTTATGGAATATAACACTAAAACACACAAAACCCTGTATCTAAAAAGCACCCGCCAGCGCTCCCCTTTTACAGCTCCACAATATATATTTTTGTGTTACTGCTGCTATTTTCACTAGTCCTTTCCTTAGTGGCTGCTTGCATATGAAAATAAAGCTATCATTGTCCTATTCTAGGCAGGCGTCCCAAATCAGAATGCCCTGAAAAGGGGAGGGGGGTTAGAAAACACATTGTAATTGTCAGGGAACCGCGGGTCACGTGATCCCACTATCAATCAGGGACCTCCGGACACAGAGACCGCTTTCCCAAAACCCCGTCCGAGCCCGCCTAGCAGGACTACCAAGCCCAAAGCCTGCGGACACTCATATTCTTGGCTAGGGCAAAAAGATTGCTCAAGTTAAATATAGGTTTTAATGCACTGAGCGCACACTAGGCAGTGATAACAAACATTTGGCTATGATGGAATATGAAATAATGATTTACACACAGAGATATAATAGTCAGTTACCTTAACATGCAGATGTATAGTGGTGATGAAGAGCTCCCACAAGGGGTATGTCAAGAGCTTATAGATGGTTTGGGCACCTCCAGCATGCTGCTGCGCAACCCCTTTCCAGAGAATGACCCTGTTCTCGTCTCCTTGGCCTACCTTTAAGCGCGGTCTCTGCCCCTTCCACCCTCCGTCCAGACACAGGTCCTGTGCAGTTCTTTTGAACCCCCATGTGCTATCACACCTCCCCAGCAAAGAAGGATCATGGCTCCTGTCTAACCGAGGTGTTAGGGGAACCACAGGGGGCCTTTCATCCTCAAACTGCATTTTCTGAGTGTCAGAACCTCATGCCCATAGACTTTTCCTGCTAGCCTTGTAAGAGTGACATGTGCTACGTACAGAGATTCTTAAAGGGGGATGCCGGGCATCAGCGATAAAATAAAATGTAATATTTTCCCTATTTCTCACAGTAAACTTATAGAGGATCATAACTCACTAGAATCTAAAAGACTCAAGTTTTTTAACTAAGTCTTTCCTCGATTTGCAATGTGAAACTCCACGGTTTCACCTGTATGCCCTCCACGATCCATAATCCCACAGCCTCTGGCAGGATCCCCTCTCTGTGTGCTTGCCGCGCCCAGTGGGGTTAAATGTCTGCCGGCAGGAGCGGGGCGCTGTTGGCTGCTTAGCGCAGCTGTGTGCTTGAGGTAAGTTAATGGAGAAATCAATGGAAACTCCACTGCAGTATATCCCAAATTGAAATTTCCCTAAGAAAATCTCTTAAAGGGAGTGACTCCCCACAGTTTTTTTTGGGCCCAGCCTGTTTATTACCTGGTAATTGATGTAAAGCAGCACTTTGTTTTTAGGCTTCAATTGGTGCCTGTTTCCTAGCTGCACAAATCTGTCTCTTTGCTATGCCCCAGTAGAGTCTGTCCACTAAATGTAACATGCTGCTGTACGTTCTCCCTTCTGCTCATTTGCATACCGCCCCTGCTGGTCTCTAAGTCGCGTCAGACAGTCAGGAATGTGCAGCCTTCTCAGCTGAGCCAAGTTAGCATACACACAATGCCATTTAGCCCTCTTCTATGCTAATGTAAGCACTATAGTCCTCAGTAGGTGGGCCGCTGATGGAAAGGGACAGCCATGTGACCATGTTTGGAGCATGGTCGTGGGAAAATGGAAAGGAAGGAGGGACAACATTTAGCAGCCCTGCCACAGCATCTAGCGTGCGCTTTAGAAAATAGATGAGAAGCACATGGGGCAGGCTTTGGGTAAGCGCCTTGATGCCTTATTATATGGGTAATCGCTTAAAGAGGGCCAACTCATTTTTGGGAGTTTTGGTCCAATAGCACTGAGAAGAAACTTCTGATGCTGAGGTTACATTTCCTAAAACAACATTACAGGGTCTCCACCTCTCACTTCCATTCGAAACGAAAAAAGTTTTGCCCCCTGTTCAGACACTTTCCTATATCAAAATGAAGGGTTCAGCTCCTACCAGAGTCCCAGACAGCTCCTACCTGTCTTTAAAGAGTCTTTGTGTATTACAAAAACACGTTGTCCCCCAATACAAAAAACACGTGACCCCCAATAAAAAAAAAACATGCAGCAGAGTGGTGGTTGTAAAGATACACTGGGCTTTAAACTGGACCAACCCCATTACAACAAACAGCACTCATATGCGTTGCTCTTCAGGGCAATTCAGATTGCTGCACATAAAATTAATTTACATTTCTGTAACTTCTGCTGTGATCGATCCCCCCCCCCCCCCCCCCCATGGCATCCTATGGGCACAAAAAAAAAAGAAGTGTTGGTGAGTTTTCTGCCGCTTTACATTGTTCGTTATGCTAGTTAAATCCAGGAAGCAGCACGGTTGGTGTACCTCTGTATGGGGCGTCCTGAATTGCGATGACCCGCTATGTAAATCTCCCTTGATAGACCTTAATTATTATGGTTTATTTATCAGCAACTTACAATACATGAGCATGAGTCAGATGTGACAGAAATAAACAAATACATAGTCATTTTGAAATACACTAGGAGATAGGCCCCTGTCTCTTCCATGAGCCCGCACAGCATCCCCAGCATACCTCTAGCTGTGGGCACACACCATCCAGGCCTTTCTGTATTAGTGGCGTGGGTACGCACAAAGTTAGGGGCAGGAGCAGGGATGCAGCAGGCACGCTCACTGCATTCAGATTTCCTTTGCTGCGTGCCAAACTAAATTTAAATAGGACAAGCACCGATGATTGCCTGAGCGACCAACGTGGGAACCAAAGAGGTGAGTTTTCGGCCGATCTGGGGGGATACACACAGTGAGGCATCCCGTCAACCCCTTGACAAAACCAAGGGGCAGCATAGTACTTATACCTTTTGCAACCTCCCTTCATCATCTCCATACCACTTACCTCTACCAAGCATCTGGCCACAAAGAGCAAGTAGCCAACTGCACTGGTGTAGATTGATGTTTCAGCTCTGATGTCCTTCTTTTCTTCAGCAGTAGACCTCTCCCCCCCCCCCCCCGCAAAGCATCAGCAGCCACCGGTTTCCCCTATTAATATATAAAAAAATAGTGGCAGTGGTCACCATAAATGTATGCAAATTAAAATAAATATGCCTTTTTTTTCTATGTAGGTCTATTAATGGTGGAGTGAGAACACCTGCAAGTGTCTTGTATTTTGTGGGGCAACAACAAGATACTTTATCACACCTTATACCCTAGTGTGAAAAGTGCCAGATAACTTCATGTTCATCTGCTGGGCCAAATAACCCGACATGGAAAAACAACATAAAAACAGGTCTAAGAACATTAGAATTGGGCTCCCAGTTTCTAAAATATGCCCAAGTTGTCTTTTTTCAGGGCCTCAATTGGCTAAAATAATTGGATGCATATCAAACTAATGGCCATGGTTCTCCTCCAGAGGTAGTTGGCCCTAAACCCTAAGGATAAATCCTTTTTAATCCTCCTTAGTCCCCCCTGATAACATACTTAAATTGGAGTGTACTTTTAGACTAGTTTGCCTAAACCGGGGAAACTTGTTTTTTTTTATCACAGTTACTCCACCAATAATTTTTTTTCTAAATATATGTATTTATTTAATACATTCATTAAAAAAAAATTAATGCTTTACATCAAACCAATATATATATATATATATATATATATATATATATATATATATAGCCTTACTGGTACATCTTCAATACATCCATGGAGGCTGGCTATGGCTGCAGGGCGATCATCTCTCTCCGGGCACTGAGGAGGGAATACAGCATGGTGGCCGGTTCCAACAAATCCCTCCTATCTAGCTCTGGGCAGGAAGATTGAATCACCCAGCACACACAACAAGGAAACACATGATATCAAAAGAAGGTGCTGATTCAATCTCCAAATAAATGTATTAGAATGGACGCAGCTATATAATCATAAAACATAACAGCATAAAGATCTATAGGGGTGCACAGTTCGCGATAATTTATACTCTATAATACGGTCACCAAGTTAATACATCAATTCATAGTTACAGATATATCACATTTTCTCTGAAAAAGCATACAAATGAAATACATTGAAGATGTACCACTAAGGCTATATCTGGGTGCACACATGGGGATTATATAATGATGTAATGTAATACGTTAATGTTTTTTTTAATGAATTTATTAAATAAATGAATATATTTAAAAAGAAACATTGGTGGAGTAACACTGATTAAAAAAAAAAAATATATATGTTTTTTTTTTTGCTTTCTTTGTTTACTTTAAAAAGCCTTTAACAATGTGTGCGGGGCAGAATTTATGATTATATTATAATAAAGCAATAGACCTCTCACAGGAAAAATAAAATCAGGTCAAATCTTAAAGGAGCACTATCGCGAAAAGTATATATAAACACGTCGGCTAATGAGAGGAGGGGTCACGTATACACCTGAACCGAATAACACTCCTGCCAAGCTTGTGGTTTATTCTCTCCTGGTAGGAATAAAATCCAGGGGTGACCGGTTTAGTCTATCAGGGGTGTCAGTTTCTGTCACCCTGGGTGTCCTTTTCCTTCTATTAAAGGAGCACTATCGCGAAATTGTATAATGTTAAAAATCCATATTCGCCTTGGCGAATGAGAGGAGGGGTCACTTACATACATACTTACATACACCTGAACCGAATAAAACTCCAGCAAAGCTTGTTTTCTTCTTATGCTAGGAATAAAATCCAGGGGTGACAGGTTTAGTCTATCAGAGGTGACCTTCCATTAAAACAAGAAAAGCAAGCCTGGCTGGATATTTCTTGATGCCGGGTGTATACGTGACCCCTCCTCCTGCCATCCAGCATATTTAAATGGATTTTTATCATTGGGCCATTTTTTCACGATAGTGCTCCTTTAATGACATCTTTTTTATAGTGAAAACGCAGTATGTTTTCTGTAAGAAGACTGTTAAATCTAGAAAGAGCAGCAAATTTCATTGAGGCCACTAGATGGAACTGTGTGCACTGTACTCGCTCAATGAACAATACTTCTAGTGTGATCTATGACATTTCATATCACAACATGAACATGTATTATGATTGTTCATTTATAAAGTGGCATCATATTCCGTAGCACTGTACAAGGTAGAAATTACAGGGGGTAAGACTAGCAAAATAGTTATAATAGAACAATGACAATGCATATAATACACATGTATTAGGAGTCAGATGTAACAGAAATGTAACTAAACATATAGATGCAAGAATACATTAGGAGAGAGGACTTTGCCTTTGCGATTTTACAATCTAGTTTACGGAGAGTTTTTCATGTAGCACCTTTCTTTTGCTCAGCTATACACAACTCCATTACAATGATTGTCACCTAAACGGTGATAAACACATGAAATGCACATACATTGTTTTTAACACAGGCTTGTAGTCAAACTCAGTTAGAAGTGTATCAGGTTGGGGTCAAGACTGGTCAGCAGTGGATCAAGTTGGGATCGAGACTGGTCAGCATGGGATCAGTTTGGGACGGAGACTGGTCAGCATCAGATCAGGTTGGGACGGAGACTGGCCAGCAGAGGATCAGGTTGGGATTGAGACTGGCCAGCAGAGGATCAGGTTGGGATTGAGACTGGCCAGCAGAGGATCAGTTTGGGACGGAGACTGGCCAGCAGAGGATCAGGTTGGGATTGAGACTGGCCAGAAGAAAAACAGGTTGGGATTGAGACTGGCCAGCAGCAGATCAGGTTGGGACGGAGACTGGCCAGCAGAGGATCAGGTTGGGATTGACACTGGCCAGCAGAGGATCAGGTTGGGATTGAGACTGGCCAGCAGCAGATCAGGTTGGAATTGAGACTGGCCAGCAGCAGATCAGGTTGGGACGGAGACTGGCCAGCAGAGGATCAGGTTGGGATTGAGACTGGCCAGCAGAGGATCAGGTTGGGATTGAGACTGGCCAGCAGAGGATCAGTTTGGGACGGAGACTGGCCAGCAGAGGATCAGGTTGGGATTGAGACTGGCCAGAAGAAAAACAGGTTGGGATTGAGACTGGCCAGCAGCAGATCAGGTTGGGACGGAGACTGGCCAGCAGAGGATCAGGTTGGGATTGACACTGGCCAGCAGAGGATCAGGTTGGGATTGAGACTGGCCAGCAGCAGATCAGGTTGGAATTGAGACTGGCCAGCAGCAGATCAGGTTGGGACGGAGACTGGCCAGCAGAGGATCAGTTGGGATTGAGACTGGTCAGCATCAGATCAGTTTGGGATTGAGAATGGTCAGCATTGGATCAGTTTGGGATTGAGAGTGGTCAGCAGCGGATCCGGTTGGGATTGAGACTGGTCAGCAGCGGATTAGGTTAGAGTCCAGACCGGTCAGCAGTGGACCAGGCTGGGATCAATACCTGTCAGCAGTGGATCATGCTGGGATCGAGACTGGTCAGCAATTGAGCAAGCTGGGGTTGAGACTTAAAGAGGAACATTACAGGTCATGGTGCGTTAGTAAAAACTCCCCAGACCTGACTTGCCCGGCCGCACTGCTCCTCCAGTTTACAAAATAGTTAATGTAAACTTACCTCTCCAGTGGCATTGCGCTTGGCCTCCCTCTGCTCCCGTCGTCCAGCACCATCTTGGAACTCCAACACGCACTGCTCCGCTCCTCAGATCTCACACATGCATTGGCTGCAATGACACACAGCGCAGAAGAGCGTTAGATCTGAGGATCGGTGCGGAACATTAGAAGAGAGGGAGGCTACAGGTAAGGAAAGCTAACCCTTAAGCTTTCACTCTGGGACGGCTAAGGGTGGGTGGAAAGAGGTCAGGAATACTGACGAAGGTCTGTGTCTTAAATAACGCAGATATCCAGAAGCCAGTGAGGGAGGGATGTTTAGAGAGGATCATCAGAAAAGGTCAGATGTTCCTCTTTAAGGAAGCAAAATAATGGGTGACTGTAGCGATAACCCTTATCGCCGGAGGGCTTCACCGCCCGAGACGTCCTTTTCCCAATCATAAGAGGTGCTGCTGGAATTCCAGAGTCGTCCGTGAGGAAAACAGGAACAGCCCTTACAAGGGCTAGTGAACTGTAATATAGCGTTTCCCCCAATAAGAGACAGAACTTCAGTATTGAGGGTGAAGGTGAAGTGTCTTTATTAGTGCCACTCTAGGCCTTATATACACAAGTCTCCTATTGCATGACACACACACCGACCAATGGCAGCAGGGCACACAATCCCTCAACTCTGCCGGTGACGCAATCAGCAATACAATAGAGACGTCTGTAATACACTCAATCCGAACAATGCCATTGTCTGTGACGTAATCAATTAACACAATGGCAGTTTATAATACAATCCAAACTACAATGACATTGCCTGTAACAGTATCAAAATACAATGACATTGTCTGGAACCTAATTAAGAAAAGGCCAGTGAATGACCCGGTGGGCAACTGAATAGTGATGACATCCAAAAGACAGAGCCTCTGTCACAGTGACATTTATAAAGTAAGGAAAAAAAAAGCCAACAGCATCCAAACCGTAAAAAAGTGGCTAGAATTTCTGGTCAAGGGTCTATAAATATGGCCAAAAAACTGAAATACCTCAAAGTTCTCAAGATAAGTTGAGTTAGGTTTATCTTACTAAAACATTTAGCCAATCTAACTTTATTTTCTACGCCAACAATGTAATCTAGCTGCCGAAGCATGTTGACAAAGTCATTTTAAAATTCCTCTAAGAAAGAGATGGCAGAACATCAACATAGAAAGCCAAACACAGCAGTGTTCAATAAAAGATGCCAACATAAATGTACAGCGAAAATATCAAAGATTATTATTGCAGCAACATTTTCGAGTTCACTTTTTTCTAGTTTAATGTTGGATGCATAACTCTATTTACCACATTGCCTTCCTTCAATGTTTAATAAAATTACCTATTGGCATTTATCAAATTATTCAGCAATTCTAAAAATATATAAGGATTTATGAGATTGTTTTTCATTCCTTGGCATAGCAGTGCCCAGAACTTTGATGTTTTGCCAAACCTTGAGAAAAATGTATTTTATAGGTTTAACATGCGGAGAAATTAAAAATAAAAATCCTTTTTTGGAAAATTCATTAGGGTCCATGGAGGCCACCCAAACCAACAGCAACCATGTTTTCACTGAAAAATAAATAAAGTCTGAACATGTTCTGTTATTACAGATTAGATGCACTGTATTTAAAGTTGAAGTTAAGAAAAAGTCAAGAAAATAAGTTATACTAATTTACTCCCCTAACCCCTCCCCCCCTTTGATAATCAGTGGTGTATGTGGTTTGAGAGGGCATAAACCCATACAGATGTTGTGATATAGCTCCTTCAATTACATAGGAGTTGCCATTTTTGGATCGCACCATAAACCGGACCAACAGCCTGGCACAGTTGGGAAAAAAAAGGTAGCGGCCATTTTGGAGCTTCCTCTCCCAGCATCTCAGTCATGCTGCTGTCTGGATTCAACTGACATAACAGACAATGCACAGTTCAGCAGCACTTTCTGTTTACAGACGCCCTGCAAATGCATGGCCACCATTTTGCTTCTAAAATTTACTACAGTAGCAGATAGAAAAAGGTAAATACATTTTTATGTGCAGCAATCTAAATTGCCCCGGCAAGGGACGCATTTGAGCACTGTTTGTTGTGTTGGTCTGGTTTAAGTCATTTTTGACTGTTGGTCTGCTTTAAAGATCACATAAAGATCAGCATGGCTACAGTGTGCCTGTGTGATATTGTTTATTCACACAGGGCAAGCTGTCTGGAGCTTGGCATTTAGCTATAAGCAGCCCACACCAGAGATATGCCTCAGAAAAGTAATCAGTATATCTGCCATATTACACAGACTTATACAAACTGCTTAACAGCTGCATGAGGGGATGACTGGAACTATGTATGAATGAAGGTCAATGGCCTCATCTGCCACACAGCATTTAATCAATGGTTGACATGTTTTCTGAGCATCAATTCATCACAGCTGATGGCTCTTTACTTCTGGCTAGAAATAAAGCATTATTCAAAGATATTTAAGGTAAATTTGACTGCAGGGCTAGGTTCTTCAGAAGCAGGGCTGTCAGAAGTGTGGCAGGGTGGCCGCTCCCATGCAGTTCAGTAGTATAGAATCTAAATGCTATTCCATAACATGTGCATGAAGTTAAGTCCTCTAAAGTAGCTTACATCACTGATTGTCAGGTCCGCCTTAAACCGGACCAACACCCGTTTTTACTTTAACGGGTGTTGGTCTCATTGTCTGGTGATCACAAGAAGCTTAGGGGGGCATCCAGAATGCTAACAGCACAGAAAGCTTGTAATGCTCACATTCATTACGAGCCCGCGGCGAGAACGGAGTCCCACAATTTGCCGCAGTCGCATCCTCTGCACATCCCCTGCCGCCAATCACAGGACTGCATTCTCGACGTGGGCACATAATGAATGTGAGTATTACATGCTTTCTGTGCTGATAGCTGCGAGGGGTGCTCCAGCATTCTGGATGTGCTCCCAGAGCTTCTTGCAATCACCAGACAGTGGGACCAACACCCATCAAAGTAAAAACAGGTGTGGGTCCGGAACTGTTTTCTGTCAGATTCGGATCACACTGACACAGTAGGCATGGTTGTGACCAGTACATGGGTCGATGGTGCCGCTTCTACTGTATTGTAAAGTGTAGCGTAACTTTTAAGAATTCCAAAAATAGTGCCATGCTAGTGGCAAATGTGAAAAACCTGTGTTGTGCTCTGTACAAGCTACTTTCCTTTACCCCTACCTTCTTAACATTTAGGCCAATGGCGTGAATGTGAGGGATAGAGGGAAGGAAGGCACCTCCTCTTTCAGTCTGCTGTGCTCCTAGCACCATTGTAAGCTCTTGGGAGAGCTAATGCGGTGTGGGACAGGAACATGCTGCATACCCACTTTGCACAGAGGTGAGTATGTGCAAATAGAGTGGAAAGTGCAATGAGAATTAAATGCACCCTGTCTGGTATGAATAGATTTACATGATATGGCTGGAGTAAATTGGAAAAGGTAAGTGAATATGTTAATGGATAAGTCACAGTAGTTCTGCCTCCCAAAAATTACATCTGGAATATTAGTGGCCCAGGGAAAACTAGGCCCAAAATTTCGGGTCAAGAAAACAAATTCAAGCAAGTAATAGATTTTCACTTATCACTGTTTAGATATCAAATCCTGACAAAATTCATCAATTGACAGATAAATCAATGAGTAAATGATTAATTAAATGCATGAACAGGGGAAATTACAGGATATCATCTATATATCTAGCATAAAAGAGCATGTTTGATAAAAGGGGGTTTCCCCAAAAGATGTGTCGCTCCTCCCACCAACTCATATACTGTAGATGTTAGTCAGTGAGGGTGAAAAGAGATCCCCATTGATGCGCCACACCTCTGAAGGTAGAAGACCCCACCAAACATGAAATAATAACGAATCAACAGGTATTGTGTTGCCATACACAAGAATATTATTTGTTGTGCGTTTATGCAACATGCCCTAAAGCGCCTCAATAGCCAACAAAAGATGTGTCGCTCCTCCCACCAACTCATATACTGTAGATGTTAGTCAGTGAGGGTGAAAAGAGATCCCCATTGATGCGCCACACCTCTGAAGGTAGAAGACCCCACCAAACATGAAATAATAACGAATCAACAGGTATTGTGTTGCCATACACAAGAATATTATTTGTTGTGCGTTTATGCAACATGCCCTAAAGCACATCAATAGCCAACAAATGGGGAATGAAAGAGAATAATGACTGGACATCAAAATGTAGCCCATTGTGCATCGTTCTCCCATTTGAGATTATGCATGGCTATGAGTGTGTTGAAACCTTAATTGATTTGGGCAGTGACAATGAGAGGCTGTAGCTGGGAATCTACCTATTGACACAGCCTCTTGTGGAGCCCGCCAATACTGGATACAATGGGATGACCTTTAGGGGGAATATGCCCTTTGTGCACCTTAGGGAGATGATGGAAAATTGGTACAGAAGGAAAATCTACACTAATCTGCTCTTCCAGCCCATCAGTAAGTAAAGGGTAAAGGACTCTGTGGATTCTTTAATTAAATTAATGTATACAAATTTGTCAGAAAGCTTCCCGAATGCAGTCAACATGATCTATAAGAACAATGTTACCCACTTTATCCGCTGAGTGGATCACTATGTTGCCCGTTGTCCTTTAGATCAATGTTGATGAGGGAGTGGAAAGTAGCTTCTATAGAGCACAACATAGCCATGGGGGGTGTGGTCTTTTGCTCTTCTGCCGCATTAGTTACCTAATGGGCCCAATAACCCCCAGTGGGGAGGGACCTGGGGACCTTGTTCACGGTCTTCGGAGAGTATCCATGCCCTGGTATCTTCTCTGCTGTCACCCCATCTGATTGGCATGTCTGGGAGGGTGTGGGTCAGGGGGAACCTTTTCACACGCAGGTGTCACCCGAGGCTGCCATTTAGAAGTGTCTTAAGATTTTATCAGGTATGACTATGGGGCAATGACCACGAAACGCATCACCTGTTGGGGTTTTTCAGTAGCATGGTACTATTAGAATTCTTAAAGAAGCCGTTAAAAGTTAAATTTTTAAAGTATCTACACCACAGCTGGCAATTCAAAAAGAACAATTTTCAATATTTGCTGTGGTCTTCCCTTCCCCCTGGACATCCTGGGATAAAGTGACCTGGGCTTTCTTCTTTTAAAGGACATCTTCTACTATAGGTCACACATTAAAGCAAAGGGTGCTTCATAGCCTAGTAAAAATAACAGTAGCACACTGTTACATAAGCAAAGTGTACATTTTATATTTGAACTGAGGAGCCTGTGTTGCTGAATTTACGGTAACTGTATTGACTCCAAATGGATATGTAAACACGTTTGACTTTGGTCACACTAATTAAGCAGCTAGGAAGCCACCATGTAATGCAATCACTTATGGAAAAGGAAAGTCATGCTCTACCGTATTTAGAAAAACCAACAGCAGCTACCCGAGTGCCAAACTCGGCTCTTGCATCAAAGCTGCAAATTATATACTACTCTCACTGGTGGTATTTGAGCTTTTCTCTGGTGAGATTCAGGGTCACCTAGAGTGAAAAGCAAAGGAACATTAATAACTTCATACAAGAAACCAATAGCATGAGCCGGGTGACAGTCAATAAGCAGCAGATGTGCATCTTCAAGAGGTGATGGTTTGCACTGTTGGCCCAGCTGATGTACTGTACACACAGGACCTCCAGTCTCAAGGGACATTCTGTATTGTACAACTGTAGTACTTGAGATAACAGGAAAGTGAATTTTCCCCTGTCCGGACTGCCTGGCTATACTTTTAGTAATCAGTATTCACACCCCCTCCCCTTCTTCCAAGGTTACAAAGGTTAAAACCTACAAGGTTTTAGAAAAGTTACAGCAGCACTTTAAAGTTGACTGGGCTGATGCGAGTACAAACAAGGAACACAAAAACAGAATGTTTTGCAAGACCTGGGGAATCATACTATGCACTTTGACATCAGACAAAAACACACCAAAGTTTTAGAGACAAATTGGTTTCTTACGGGAACTTGACGTGCCACCACGGCTGCCTTCCTGCCTTAACAAGGAAATAAAGATACCTAAAGTAATATTGTTAATCACCAAGTTCCCTTTACATCAACTCACTATACCCCTATAAAAAAAATCTTCAAATCTTCTATGCTTTAATATTTTGCATTTGAATTGTATACACTTGATTTATCTCAACAACAATTCCTGCTTGTGTTTAAGGAGACTGGCTAATAAGGCTCCTGAAAGCCAGGTTTCTACATTGGTTTTAACTGTCAAAGTTCTTTCAACTACAGTCATTTGGCCACACATTGAAATCCTCTAACAAATGTTGCCCAGACCCAGAATTTCAAGGCAGTCGTGGCCTAGCGGTAAGGAAGTGGCCATGGGACATGACTGAAGGGCTCTTGAGCAAGGCACGTAATCCCCCCAACTGTGCCCCAAGCATTGTAATTAAAGTGAATCAACACCCTCCGCAGTGTGAGTGTTGGTGGCGGCAGCACCACTATCTGTGGGGGGGGGGGGGGGAGCATACTGAATGAATTGCAGTGAATGACAGCCATATGCTAATTAGCTCAGTTACAACCAAACTGTCACATAAATGGCAGTGAGGTTGAAGACATCCAATGTCCAAATTTATGTCAAGATTTCTGCCTCATCCCCAGCATTCCTACAAACATCCTATAACAAAATAAACAAAACTTCCTGAGCACAGGTCCATAAATTCCTTATAAGTAACTGTTACAACCACTGAGAAGGGAAGGTGGGGGAGTGCAGCTTGGAGAATAGATTTATTAAAAGGGCAACTACAAATAATTTGTCCCCCAGCACCCACCCAGGGGGGACGGCATCTGTCTTCCAGCCCCCTGGAATCTAGCATAAATCCAGGGGAGAAATGGTTTTCTATGTCACATACAGAGGGTCCGATCCATGATCGTGGTGTGTCTGACCCACTGCTCCTCCAACCCCCTGAAGCTGAAGACTTTGTATCCCTTTATGAGGTATAGGATTTTTGGTGTTTTTTAAAGTTTCCATTTTGCACAGGCCTACCTTTTGTCAATTAGAAATCCTCTAACCTGGTTTACTTGGAGCTCTAAAAACTACCCTGGTTTCTGAAGATTGTATGACCGCTCGCAAATGTGTATTAGCCCATAGACTGTAATATCGATTGTAACTAATCCATTGTATAATTGGGAAAGCGTAACTAATCATATAGTGTTACAAGGGTGAATGACTTGCAATTGACTTGGAGTGCTGCATGGTGACTGTGTGTGAACCAGCAGATTGCAAGCTGATTGTATCTGAACGTTTGACAGCAGAACTGATTAGACTCTCCACAGGGTAAGTGTGGGACGGAATTAGTGTGTATCGCCCGTGCCCAGCTGGTATGTGGATAGGAGAGTGTAGGAGTGTGTGGTGACTGTCTCGATTATTTGCCAGCAGAGTTTGATCGGATGGTGATTGAGGAGGGTTCCACCAGCCCTATTTAATTGTTTAAAGTGTAGTTACAGTGGTGGTGGCAGCTTGTTGTAATTGGTGTGTGGGTGTTTCTGGTGTGATTGCTCTCTGTGCTGGAAGCAGCCCACACCCACGTTGCAGATCGCTCGATCAAACAGACGTTGAGCGATCGATTTTGTGACACTGTACCCCATTGAAGAGACTGCCAGGGAGAAATATGGCCAACCGTATGCAGTTTGTGTTATGAATATTGGGGCACTAGGCTGGGGATAGAAGGTAATGATGTACTTCCCTCTAACTATAGGTGCACTTAAACTTCATTTGCTTTGTTTTTTTTCTGATAATCTCAGCTAGTGCTCTCCATATCAACCAGAATCAGCCCACAGTTTAGAGTGTTGCATTTTGGTTTCATCAACATCTTGAAAGCTAGATTAAAATAGAGTAAGTAAATTCATATAAGAATATTTGCCTATAGTAAAACTTTCTTAAAACAGAAAATACAATTCTGTGATTACTCACCTGCAGAATTGGTATTATATGTATGCAGCATGTCCTGTTCCAGAAGATATTCCTTACTCTTGGGTTATACATCCAGTAGATGGCGCTGTACTGCAGAGACAGAAAAGTGGCTTCTCCCGGCCCCATATATACCAGGGACCTCCCACAAAATCCCCAGTATTGAAAAGGAGTTAAAATGAGACTGGGAGAACTATAACCAATATATAAAAATTTTAACATAAGAACAACCACCATAAAGAGGTAACTAAAGATAATGATAACAAGGGTGGGGTGGAACAGGACGTGCTGTATACATATAATACCAATTCTACAGGTGAGTAATCACAGAATTGTATTATTCTAAGTATACAGTGCGTCATGTTCCAGAAGATATTCCTTACTCTTGGGACATTCAATAGCAGTGTCCGTAAGGTAGGGTGGGATCCCCAAAAGTAGCAGCAGACAGTTTAAACCACTGCCACCTGCAGAACTTTGCGGCCAAAAGCAGTGTCAGCTGAGGCCCTAACATCAACCTTGTAAAACTTTGAAAAGGTATGAAGACCAACAGAAGACTAACAGAAGACCAAGTAGCGGCCTTGCAAACTTGTTCAACAGAAGCTTGGTGCTGAAAAGCCCAAGAGGCACCGATAGCACGAGTAGAATGAGCAGTAAGGCGGAAGGGAGGCTCCTTCCCCTTAGCAGAGTAGGCCTGTATCACAGCCTGACAGATCCACTTGCTGATAGTGGACTTAGCCGGAGCCAGAGCCTTCTTAGGACCAGACGGGAGCACAAAGAGCGTCAGTCTTCCTGAAGGATTCAGTAGCCATCAGATAGAACTTCAGAGTCCTGACCACATCCAGAGAGTGTAAGACCCTCTCCTTAGAAGAACTAGGATTAGGACACAGAGAGGGCAAAACAATGTACTGATTGAGATGAAAGGCAGAAACAACCTTAGGCAGAAAATCTGGCTTAAAACGAAACACCACCTTGTCCTGGTGTCTCTCAAAATAAGGAGGCTTGATAGAAAGCGCCGCCAACTCAGAAACACGCCTCACAGAAGTGATAGCCACCAAAAAGACCACCTTAAGCGTAAGAATGGACAAAGGGGCTGCTTGCAAGGGCTCGAAGGGAGACCCCTGCAGGGCAGATAAGACCAAGTTCAAGTCCCAGACTGGTAACATAGGCTTATGTGGGGGAAGCACGTGAGTAACCCCCTGAAAGAAGGTCTAGACCAGGGGATGCTGAGCAAAGGATCTTTGAAAAAAAATAGCCAAAGCAGAAACATGGCCTTTCAGAGTACTGAGCTGAAGACCCAGATCCAAACCATGTTGCAGAAAGTCCAGAATCCTAGGAATGGAAAAGACACGACAGGGAAGTGAGTTAGACTCGCACCAGTCAATTTAAGTACGCCAAACCCTGTAGTAGATGGAAGAAGAGGACCTCTTCCTAGCCCTGATCATGGTATTTACAACCGAGGCAGGCAGCCCTTTTCCATCAAGATGGAGGTTTCAACAGCCAGGCCGTCAAAGCCAGAGTTTGCAAATTGGGGTGGCGTAGGTGCCCTTGAGTGAGCAGATCTGGAACCCGGGGCAGGGCGTACTGATCTACTGCCAGCTGCACGATGTCTGCGAACAACACTCTTCTTGACCAACAGGAGGCCACCAGTATGGCTGGCACCCTTTCCTGAGCTATCTTGCGCAGCACCCTGCCCAGCAGGGGAAAAGGGGGAAAGACATACAGGAGCTGAAAACTCGACCAAGACATTGCCAAGGCATCCATGGCCAAGGCCAGAGGATCCTGGGACAGAGAGACAAAGACTGGAAGCTTGTGATTGTGACGGGACGCAAACAGATCCACATCCGGCTGACCCCAGCGATGGCACAGGGAGCGAAACACTCTGCTGCTGAGGGACCATTCTCCCAGACGAGAGGTCCCCCTGCTCAGAGAGTCTGCCTCCAGATTCTCCACCCCCGGGATGCACACAGCTGAGATGCAGGGAACATTTGCCTCCACCCAGGACAGTATCAGGGACACTTCTTTGAGGGCCCTCTTGCTCCGGGTCCCTCCCTGATGATTGATGTAGGCAACCGCTGTCTGGTTGTCCGAGCTGACCTGAACAGCCCGACCCCTCAGGTGTGGGGTTAAGTGGGCGAGAACCAACCTGATCGCCCTCAATTCCAGAATGTTGATAGGGGCATGGGCCTCCTGAGGGCCCCACTGACCCTGGAATTTCAGGGACTTTCAAAAGCCCCCCCAACCTGTCAGACTGGCATCCGTGGTGACAGTTCCCCAGCAGGGGGCCAGAAAGGATCTGCCCACCAGCAGGTTCCTTGAGTCCATCCACCATGATAGAGACCGCCTGACCAGAGGGGACAGGACAAACACCTGATCCAAGGACACAGGGTCCCGATCCCATACTGACAGGAGGTGAAGCTGAAGAGGCCTCATGTGAAACTGAGCATATGGAACCGCCTTGAAGCAGGACACCATCAGGCCCACCAGCTACATTCCCTGCCTGATGGATGGATGAGGACAAGAAAGAAGGAGCTAAGCTTTCTCTTGAACACTCTCCACCTTCTGCTGAGGAAGAAAGATCTTGACCTGAGATGAATCCAGAATCATGCCCAGGAAGGACTTCACCATGGAAGGAGACAGGGAAGATTTGGGGTGGTTGATCACCCAGCCGAATGACTCCAGTGTGGACACCACCCACTGAGTGTCCAGATCTGCCTGATGGAAGGACTGAGAAGCGATGAGCATGTCGTCCAAGTAGGGAAGAATGCGAATTCCCTGAGATCTCAGCAGAGCCATAACTCCTGCCAGCACCTTGGTGAACACCCTGGGAGCCGAAGTGGGACGGAAGGGCAAGGCCACAAATTGGTAGTGCTGATCCTCCAGAGCGAACCTGAGGAATCTCCGATGACCTGGAAAGATAGGTACGTGAAGGTAAGCATCCTTGATATCTACAGAGGTCATGAAGTCCCCTGGGCGTAGGGAAGTCACAGCTGAGCGCAGAGTCTCCATGCAAAAGTGTCTGAATCTGATAAATTTGTTGAGCTGTTTCAAATCCAGGATGGGTCTGATGGACCCATGTTTTTTGGGGACGATGAAAAGATTGGAGTAATAGCCTTTGCCCCTTTCCCTTAAGGGCACCCGGCAGATGACACCCAGATCCAGAAGGCCTTGGACAGCCAGGAGCAGACCCTGAGCTGACAGGGGGTTTTGAGCTAACCGAGATTTGATGAATCTTGGGGGCGGCCAGGCTGCAAACTCTATCTTGTAACCGGAGGATACTACCACCTGAATCCACCGGTCTGAGACATGACGCCTCCAGACAGGAGCCAAGAGCCAAAGCCGTCCCCCCCACCCGGATAGGTGAGGGCACCCCTTCATGCCTAAGGGGGCTTGGGACCCCAGGAGGGGCCAGGGCGGCCACGTCCTCTGCCCCGCCCCAAAAATCTCCACGGGCTCCAGCAAAGGAAGCTCCCCATCCAATTCTGAAGCCCCTGAAGGAAGGAGAAAAGGCACCTGAACACCGAAGGGACTGGGGCTGCCTTCTACACTGAGGTAACTTGCCTCCTTTAGCAAACAAGTCCAGACGTTCCCCAAAGAGGCACAGCCCCTTGAAGGGAAACCCAGTGAGAGCCTTCTTAGCAGCGTTGTCAGCTGCCCACTGGCACAGCCAGACCGAGCGGCGTATAGCCACTAACAAGGCAGATGCCCTGCCACACATTTTAATAGTATCATCGATGGCAGAGGACATATGCAACAAATTCCTCACAACGCAGAAGAGCTCTATACTCTTCACTATCTGCATCATCAGGGGTCCCATCTAGGAGACTCCTCAGCAGGCTTTTAATAGCATCAGCCGTAATGGCAGAGGCACAGACCGGACGCAGCACGGTCCCCACACAGGCAAAGGCATGGCAAGCCAGCTGATCAATGCGCCTGTCCTCCCCATCCCTCAGTGTAGTAGAGTCAGGGGAATGCATGACGGAAGTGTTGGACAATCCCAGAACTGGTGCATCCATCTCGGGAGGACATGACCACCATTTAACCATTTCAGCAGGAAAGGGATACCTCTTATCCCAACTATTTGGCACCCCGGGGAGCCGGCTAGGCCGTTCCCACTCCTTAAACACTAAATTATTAAAATGAGTTTGTTCAGTTAACTCCAAGCGTGGTTTAACCGTATGAAACAGCTCCCCCTGCTGCCGCGGAGCCACGGCAGGAGGAGAGATACAGAGTACTTCAAAAATGTGAACTAAAATCCTGTCAGTATCATCTGAAGCCCATGGGTCAGACACAGAATCGGCACCATACACCCTGGATTCTGAATCAGAAAATAATTCCCCCTCTTCCAGGGGGGTATAACCGGTAACGTAAAAAAATTCCTCAGCTTCCATAGGAAAGAGGAAAACACCAGGCATGAAATGCCGCTTCTTAGCAGAAGCCTTACGCGGGCCAGAGTCAGCAATATGTCTCTCAATGCTGGCCACCCATGCAGCTAAATCAGGTTGAGACTCCCCACTGGTATGCACCTCACTAGGAATAAGATGTAAGCGTGGGGGGGTAGGCGAAGCCCGAGGGGGCGCAGGCCCAGCCACCGGTAACCCAGACTGCAGTGCAAGCGTCTGCTGGGCACAGGGAACATACACCCTGACATCATCACTTATAGGGGATACCCCACACACAGCCGGGCTTGTCCCAAAGGAACCCCGAGCACATAATCCTGAGAAGCCTCCATATGGTGATTATTGTGGCACAATAGGGATTTACGCCAATAAGGCTACCTGGGATGCCCCAATAGCCCGCTAGGGAAGTGGGAGTGTAAGGGAATACAATAGCCCTCGAATAAGAGTTAACACTAAACAGAGGGGATTGGACCGGGAGAAGTTTGACCCGCCTGCAAGACATAAGTAAAAAGATCCCATAAGCAATATGCAATACAGAGAATACAAATAAATCAGCCCGCAGGGGCACTTACGGACTGCGATAGGGAGACGCCAGACACACGCAGCAAGAGCTAAAAATACAATTTTGTGATTACTCACCTTTAAAATGGGTATTATAAGTATGTCACACACCCCGCTTCCACTATTCATGACATATGGGTTATGGTCCAGTAGAGGGCGAACTTCTGCAGAGATGAAAGCAAAAAAGAAGCCACTCCCGATCAATAAATACCTGGGACCTCCCACACATTCCCCAGTATATGACAGCAGTAAGGGGACCAGGAAGAGCTAATAAAACATTCTTAACCATAAAAAGGTTCACCATATAAAGGATCCAGAATACAAAAAAGGGCGGGATGAAGCGGGGTGTGTGACATACTTATAATACCCATTTTAAAGGTGAGTAATCACAAAATGGTATTATTCCAAGTATGTCACACACCCCGCTTCCACTATTCATGACATATGGGACATCCAATAGCAGTGTCCGTCATGGGTGGGGATCCAAATACAGCAAAAAATGCACCAATTTAAACCACTGCAGCTTGCAGAACCTTGCGGCCAAAAACAGCATCCGCTGAGGCCCGCACATCAACCTTATAAAACTTTGAAAAAGTATGAACGGAAGACCAAGTAGCAGCCTTACAAACTTGTTCAACAGAAGCCTGGTGCTGAAAGGCCCAGGAAGCCCCAACAGCACGAGTAGAATGAGCAGTGATCTTAAAAGGAGGAACCCTCCCCTTAGCGGAATAGGCCCCAACAATGGCCTGACGTATCCATTTACTAATAGTAGACTTGGCGGGCGCCAAACCTTTTCTGGGCCCAGAAGGCACCACGAACAAGGCGTCCGTCTTACCAAAAGGAGAAGTAGCAACCAAATAGTACTTCACACAACGAACCACATCCAAAAAGTGCAAAACCCTCTCCTTGTCATTGCTAGGCTTAGGACACAAGGAAGGGAGAACTACATCCTGATTAAGATGGAAAGCAGAAACCACCTTAGGAAGGAAATCTGGTTTAAAACGAAAAACCACCTTATCCTGGTGTCTCTCAAAGTAAGGGGCCTGAATAGACAGAGCCGCCAACTCAGAGACACGCCGAACAGAGGTAATAGCCACCAAAAAGGCAACCTTTTGAGTGAGCACAGAAAGAGCCACATCCTGCATCGGTTCAAAGGGAGGCCCCTGGAGGGCCGACAGAACCAAATTTAGGTCCCAAACGGGAACCAAAGGCTTTCTAGGGGGCTGAACATGAGTGACCCCTTGGAAAAAAGTCTTGACCAGATGATGCAAAGCAAAAGACCTTTGAAAAAAGACAGCCAGGGCAGAAACCTGACCCTTCAAAGTACTGAGCTGGAACCCCAGATCCAGATCGTGTTGAAGAAACTTCAAAATCCTAGGAATCGAAAACACCCTGCAAGGTAAGGCCCTAGCCTTCCTGTCAATACCAGTCAATATAGGACCGCCAAGTCCTATAGTAAATGGTATAGGAAGACCTCTTCCTAGCTCTAATCAAGGTTTGAATAACAGCCTCAGACAAACCTTCCTCCCTCAGGATGAAGGTTTCAGCAGCCACAGCGTCAAAGAAAGCATTTGTAAATTGGGGTAACGTAGTTGACCCTGAGAGATCAGATCTGGAGACAGGGGCAGCCTGTACTGATCTACTGCCAATCTTACGACGTCTGCGAACCAAACCTGTCTTGGCCACCTTGGGGCCACCAGAATTGCTGGTGCCCCCTCTAGAGCCAGCTTGCGCACTACCTTGCCCACCATGGAGAAGGGGGGAAACAGGTACAGAAACCCCAGATCCCTCCAGGCAAGGAACAGGGCATCCACTGCCAGGGCCAGAGGATCCTGAGACAGAGATACAAAGGTTGGAAGCTTGTGATTGTGCCGAGAGGCAAAGAGATCCACCTCCGGAGTCCCCCACTTGTGACACAGGGCCTGAAACCCCTTGTGGTTGAGAGACCATTCCCCTCGGCGAGAGAATCCCCTGCTCAGGGAGTCCGCCTCCGTGTTCTCCACTCCCGGAATGTATACTGCCGAGATGCAAGGAACATTGCTCTCCGCCCATGTCAGAATCAGAGAGACTTCCCTGAGGGCACTCCTGCTGCGAGTCCCTCCTTGGTGATTGATGTAAGCTACCGCAGTACGATTGTCTGATCGAACCTGAACCGGTTAACCCTGTAGGTGAAGTGTCAGACGCGACAGAACCAAGCGGATAGCTCTGAGCTCCAAGACATTGATGGGGTTGTGAGCCTCCTGAGGACCCCACAACCCCTGGAACTGATGATCTTTCCAGAAACCTCCCCAGCCCGACAGGCTGGCATCCGTGGTAACCGTCTCCCAATGAGGGTCCAGGAATGATCTGCCCCTCATCAGATTGCTTGACTCCAGCCACCACTGAAGGGACTGCCGAACCCTGGGAGACATCAGAAATGACGGATCCAAGGACTGTGGACATCTGTCCCATTTCAGCAATAGAAGGAGTTGTAGCGACCTCATGTGGAATTGAGCAAAGGGGACTGCCTCGAAGGAGGCCACCATCAAACCCACCACAGTCATCCCCAGCCGAATGGAAGGGCGAGGGTTGGTCAGGAGAACACGTATCAGATCCTGAACCCTCTGCACCTTTGGCTGGGGTAGGAACACTCTGGGCTGAATGGTATCCAGATTCATGCCCAGAAAGGAGATCTCCCTTGATGGGGAGAGAAAAGACTTGGGGTGGTTGATCACCCATCCGAACCTTTCCAGTGTCGCCACCACCGCCCTGGTGTCCAACTCCGCCTGGCAGAGGGAAGAAGCTGTAATGAGTAGGTCATCCAAATACAGCACAATGCGAATGCCCTGGGCTCTGAGCAGGGCCATTATGCCCGCCAGAACCTTGGTAAACACCCTCGGTGCCGAGGTCAGCCCGAACGGGAGAGCGGCCAACTGAAAATGCTGATCTCCCACCACTAACCTGAGAAATCTCTGGTGTGCTGGGAAGACTGGTACGTGAAGGTAAGCATCCTTGATGTCTATTGACGTCATGAAATCCCCCTGACGAAGGGAACCGATGGCTGAACGCAGAGTCTCCATGCGGAACTTCTTGGTTCTGATGAACCTGTTGAGAAGCTTCAAATCCAGGATGGGTGTTATGGAGCCATCCTTTTTGGGAACCATGAAGAGGTTGGAATAATATTCCCGGCCTCTCTCTGAAAGAGGCACCGGGCATATGACCGCCATATCCAGAAGATTCTTCACAGCCAACAGGAGCCCCTGCACCGCCCGAGGATCCGATGGCACCCGAGACCTTAGGAATCTGGGAGGAGGCCGGTACTCGAACTCCAGTTTGTACCCAGACGAGACCACTTCCAATATCCACTTGTCTGTGACCTCCTGGGCCCAGACCTGGAAGAAGAGCCGCAGCCGTCCCCCCACCCGCAAGGGTGAGGGTGCCTCCTCATTGTTGAGCTGGCTTGGCAGCAGGCTTGGGCCTGGACGGGCACGTCCTCTACCTCTGTTCCAGGAATCACCTCTAAAGCCAGAGTAGGCAAGACCTCTGCCCCCCTCTGGCACCGCGAAAGGAAGGATTAAAGGAGCTTGCCCCCCAAAAGGAGCGACACAGCTTCTTACGCTGAGGTAGCTTCCCACCCTTCACCACAGAATCCAATTGGTCTCCAAACAGCCGTGTTCCCAAGAAGGGCAAAGCTGTAAGTGACTTCTTGGCCGCAATGTCCGCCGCCCACTGGCGCAGCCAGACCGATCGGCACATGGCCACCAACAGGGCCGAAGTTCTACTACACATGGTAATAGTGTCATCCATAGCCGACAAAACAAAATTCATGAACAATTCACACCTCTTAAGGGTTGTGAATTCAACGCTGGGAGCCATTTAACATGTCCCTGATCTCCGACCTGGTGGCCACAGCCACGATGCACAGACAGGCCGCAAGGCAGAACCCACACTGGCAAAGGCATGACATGCCATCTGATCAATACGCTTATCCTCGCCATCCTTAAGGGTAGTGGCGTTAGGAGTATGTACAACGGAGGTGTTGGACAATCCTAGAATGGGCGCATCAACCTCAGGAGGGGAAGACCAGCGCTTCACCACGTACATCGGAAAGGGATACTTCCTATCCCATCCCTGAGGAACACCGTGAAGGCGACACGGCTTCTCCCATTCTCTAAGAATCATGCTGTCAAAATGATCCGATTTGGAAACTCCAAGCGGGGCTTAGAGAACCCAAAGAATTCCCCCCTCTTCGGAGGGGCCTCCGCTGGTGGGGAAATATCCAGAACCTCTAACAGATGGGTCAGGACCCTGTGGGTATCAACAGCATCCCCCAGCGCCTGCCCGGCATCAGAATCAAAGAACTGCAATTCCTCAGTCTCAGATTCCTCAAACAATTCCCCTCCCTCGAGCGGGGAATAATCAGCCCAATCAGGTGAGTCATAATCATCAAAATCAATTACCGGCGTAGCCGGTGACAGATGCCTTTTCTTAGCAGTGGCCTTTCTGCCCACTGAGCTAGAAATAATTTTCTCGAGGTTGGCCAGCCTGGCACATATCTCCGAGTGCGACTCCCCACTAATGACAGTGTCACTTGGGGTACGGATGATGCGGGGTGAGGTAGGTGAGGCGGGCGGCACTGACCCAGACGCCTGGGGTCTCAACTGCCGCGTTATGTCCTGTTGCGCACATGGTATGCAAATAAGTACATTCTCCCCTGTAAGGGATACCCCACAACCCACACATAGCTGGGATTGTCCCAAAGGGAGCCCGAGCCCAGTATCCTGCGGAGCCTCCATATGGTGATTTTAAGGTAGTCGCAATGACCCGAGGGAATTACGCTGGTAAGCAACCCGGGATGGGTGGACCAACACCCTCCACTGATCGGCCCGGGAATCTAAGATTCCCGTACCGATCAGTCCCCTGACTGCGGGGCACCCCGATCTGTGTGAAACCCCCCAGAAACCCCTAAATCCCTACCTGCTCCTCGATCCAGCGGTGCCCGCCGCCGCCTCCAGCGCGCCCCTCTAGCAGGACGCTTGTGAATGGCCGGCGTGGGCGCGCGCCCTGTAAGAGTGACGCGCGAGAGGCGGCGGCGGGCGCGCTCTCTTGTACGTCGCTGCCTCCCGCTTGTCCGTCGGCGGGGATTGGCAGCAGCGGTCACGTGGGAGCGGGGAAAGGTGAGTTTTTGGGGCTTTTTGGGGGGTTTCACACAGCGGGGCACCCCCGATCGGGGTGCCCCACCGATGTGGACCAAAACCCAGGATAGTCAAAATCCTGGGTGTTGGTCCACTTTAAGTCCCAAGTGGGAGGATTTATAAGTGCCCCAAATTTCTGCTAGGGACCCTAGGACCGGAAGAACCCCCTTTTAAGCAAGGCACAGGGAGTCCTCCTGAAAGACACAAAAGAGTGGCCATAAGCACATGCACACACACTTATAAATATATATATATATATAGACATATATAAATATAAAGATATATTATTTAAACCCTATAAATAAGGGAAAAACAGGACAAGGACTAGCGCTGTCCCCTGACAGAAAAGGGGGACATGCTGAGTAAAGTACACAAAAAAGGGGGAGCCCGGGAGGGCACTCACATGTCCAGGAAGATGGCTGCCACCGCTATCCGGCCATAGCAGAAGAGTGAGAAGGGAGAAGAAGGGGCGGGCCAGCGCGGATCGCGCACCGCGCCTGGCCCCGCCCCGTCTCACAACCAGCAGTGCGGTTCCCAGCCGCGGGCTGGGCTCTACAATTGGCTCCAACAAAAGGGGGGGCGGGCCGCGCCCGGCCCCGCCCCCTTAACACAGCAGCCTGAGGGGAAGAAGCTCCCCTCAGGAGAGCAAAAAACGGCGACCAGCCGGAATGTAAAGCACAAGCACACTACACACACACTCTGTAATAAAAGGAAAGGTCCTCCCCCCCCCCCCCCCCCATGGAGGGTTAACAGAGGGACCCGGAAGGGGGATAATCCCGCACCAAGTATGGTGTAAGGGATAAATATATCTATATATATATCTATATATATATATATGAGCGCAATTAGGGACAGGGCATCCCAAACCAGGATCACCAGCCCGGATTCAGTCTACCCCCTTATATGGGGTCTCACAGAGGAGCATGAGGGAGGAGGGGCTTCTTTTTTGCTTTCATCTCTGCAGAAGTTCTCCCTCTACTGGACCATAACCCATATGTCATGAATAGTGGAAGCGGGGTGTGTGACATACTTGGAATTTAGTGCCCGCATATACCTCGAGGGGCGGGCCACGGAGACAGCGATGCAGAACGCGTCAGCCGCAAGGCCCGCCCCCCGAAGAGCGCGAAAAGCGCCCACATGACAAGACCAGCCAGTGATGGCGCAGCAACGTCTGAGGCGAAGTCGCCACCGACCGCGGAGCGGAGTACAAGCGTGCGGCGGCGGCAAATGAAACCAGTGCAACCAATTCAAAGGGATAATCACATAAATCATATACACAAGACATGCGCCCCCCCCGAGATCTACCAGGGAGAGCGAAGGGGAAGCGCCGGCCAGCCTAAAGGGAGCCAACTGCCGGGACAAGGGTCATAAGACGCGGGAGGGGCATCCCATAAGGCTCACCATAGGCCTGTACCACCTACCCTTTGACGGGGGACTGCGGTTGGAGCAGCGCTCCTTAGCACCTGACAGCGGTGCGGAGCTTAAGCTGGGGGGGCAGTAAAAGGAAACGGAAGGGAATAGTCCTACAGGGCCGCAGGCTAATAGCCCCGCTCACCTGCGAGTAGAGAGCCATCTTTTAGTCATCGCAGCCCAGACTGCAGAGAAGAACTGGGGAATTTGTGGGAGGCCCCTGGTATATATGGGGCCGGGAGGAGCCACTTTTCTGTCTCTGCAGTCCAGCGCCATCTACTGGATGTATAACCCAAGAGTAGGGAATATCTTCTGGAACAGGACGTGCTGTATACTTAGAATATTTGTATGGTGCTTACAACAAAAGGATAATAGGATTCCTTCAGAGCTCATTTGCCATAGGTCCATACAAATAGTTATTTGATTATATATAAATAACGTGTATTGTAAGTAAGAAGGCCTTCTGTGTGCCTCTGCTGTGGTCAGAGACAGGTACAGGACCACTGTAGCTTTCCAAGATCACTTACGGCGAGAGCACCAAGGGACAGAGTGGCCGTTAAACCACTTTTGTGTGTGGTTCTAGAGGAATAAAATTGAAATGAGGGCAAACTTTGGAGCCCAGCTGATGCATCTATTCGGTGCTGGAGGAAATGAAGGAGCGGCACATGGGACAGCCATCAGGTAAGGTAAACTGCTTGCTGTCCTATTATTTCCCTTAGGCAATACAATCCATTTGATACAAAGTCGCAAGCCACCATGTGGTGAGACCTATGTTAGGCCTAAACCGGACCAGGCACAGTTGTAAAAGAAAAACTCCCCAAAACTCGACCCAATTGGCATACATGATACTGAATCATTGTCAGCACTTACATTTGCTCCTGCTTTCACTCAAAGCTGAAATGCCTCCTCACTTTCTAGTGGTAGCGACCATTTTGGAGCTTCCTTTCCCAGCATCTCAGCCATGCTGCTGTCTGGTTTCAACTGACAAATGATAATGCACAGTAAAAGGAAGCCTGGCAGCACTTCCTGTTTGCAAATGTTAGAAAAAGGTAAATGCATTTTTATGTGCAGAAATATAAATTGTCCCGGGGAGGGATGTATATGAGCACCATTTGTTGTGTTCCGGTTTAAGTAATTTTTTCACTGATGGCCCACTTTAATATAGGGGGCTAAAGAGACCAAAATACCCTCTACTCAAAGGTAAAGGAAATTAGGCACTTTCCTGAAGTGTAAAGTATTTGCACAGCGCCCAACACAAGGAATGATTTACCCATCACTCCTTGCAGTAGGCAGAGCTATGCAAATCATCACTTTATCTTGGAGCCACCAAAGGCCCCCCAAGAAGCTGCAGATGCAATGTCAAGGATTAGCTTTAAATGAATGGTGAGTTTGTGAGTCGCAAGTAACCATGTGGAGAGGGGGCTAAAGAGACCAAAAGACCCTCTACTCAAAAAATACCTTCCTTGAATGAAAGGTATTTGCACAGCATCCAAAACAAGCATTAATAGAATTACCCATCACTCCTTGCAGTGGGAAGAACTATGCAAATCTCTTTACGCCACATCCTTTTAACCCTTCTAGTGCCAGCTACGTGACTCTCACGTAGCTGCCTCTCCAACCGTTAAGTGCCAGCTACGTGAGAGTCACGTAGCTGACTTTAGAGGACCATAAAACAAAAAGTAAAAAACATACAGACTTTTCTGTACAAGAATCCGCTGTTAGATTTCTGCCCCCAGGCCTCTGATCTTCAGGAGGGGGCCCGGAATAGCCCCCCCCCACCGGCGCCGACATCTGAAAAAGAAAAAAAAAACAGTAAATGACATTTACTCACCTGGCAGCGCGATGGCTCTCCCCGGGTCTTCTCTTCACCAGGAGGGGCTCCGATCCCCCCCCCCCCCTGGGCTTTCCACGCTGCTTGTGAGGGCCCAGAAACGGGCCATCACCATCCTCTTCGGCCGGCGCTGGCCCCGCCCCTAGGCCCCCCACTTGATGACGTCATCACGCTCCTCGGGTTACTGGCACCCGGGCTCCGATCTGTCAGTTGTCAGCAGCGATCGGAGCAGGGAGGGTGGCAGGCAGGGAGGCTCTGATCTCCCTGCCTGCCACCCTCCCTGCTCTGATCACTACCGACAACTGTCATCTGCAGCAGCGTGGGACACTGGATGGGAGGTAAGTATAAGTGAAAATAGAATAAAATATTTGTCTGGTGTCTTTTTTTTAACTTAACCCTTTGTGAACTGGTAAGGGGTCCATGAGACCCCTTATACCAGTTCACAAGGCTCTGGGTATGGCAGGTCACCTGCGGCAAGCGGGTGACTTGCCATAACCCCCAGCCCCCCATTACCTGCCTCCCCAACGGCCAGGGGGGGGCAGAAGGGCCCGGGCCACGTGGCTATGTGGGCTAGTAGCCTGCAGGGCCAGAGGCCACCTGGGAGGGGGGACCCTATGTCATTTTTTTTTTTATTAACCCCTTACAACTATGCAATATGATTGCATAGTTGTAAGGGGTTAATAAAAAAAAAACTGCTGTTTCAGGAAAGGGGGTATACCTATACATATGTGGTACCATTGTAACCGGGAGAAATAGGGCTTTCACACGCAATAATATTTTATTAACAAACTTACATTTTTTATTACAAAAAAAAAACACTACAAATTGTAAAAAATAGTTTTTTTTTCATTTTTTTGCACATATTTCACCCAAAAGTATTGAGAATACACTAAAAAAAGGCCAAACAAGACATTTCATGTTGAAGCCCAGACTCTGCTGAAAAAAACAATATATAATTTTCATCGAAATCCCTGGAAATCCCTTCAAAAATCAAGGTTGCACACGTGTAGCGCAAAAACGTGAAAAGTCGTCTGGCAACAGATTGTGACAAAAAATCTAGGTAGGCTGGCACTCAAAGGGTTAATGGGAGCATTTGTCAAAATCCACAAGTGGTCACCAGGGGGCAAAATCAATAGGTTAGAAAGTGAATGTGCAATGGGTAAAAGCATAGGTTTGCTTTTTTTCTGTAGGCTTTTTTCTGAAGGTCTTTTTAGGCAGAAAAAACACAAGTTATACCCGTAACAACCACGGTCACAGACATAGGGGGGACCCACGACCAATCTCAGTCACAATGACTCAAGCACGTCCATTCCATTCAGAAGGTCTTTTTAGGCAGAAAAAGCAATACTAGCAACAACCACAGTCACAGACATGGGGGGGACAGACGGCCGCTCTCAGTCACAATGACTCAAGCACGCCAATTCCATTCACTTTAATGGATGTGCCAACTTCAGCAGGCCCCCTCGTTTAAAGTAGATAAAGTGGGCCGTGACAATTCACTTTGACTCACACAGGGGGTGGTTGTTGGTCCCCTATGACTGATATGCTTAGCGTGAACTGTGGACTTGTTCTTGAGATTTTTTTTTTTTTTTTTTTTTTAACAAATATAGATCAGAAGCACTACTGTGAACAAAAACCACCGTTAGACTTACCGGTAACAGATTTTTTAGGAATCCTCCAGCTTGACCGCTTATTACTCTCCACATGGTCAAGCTGAAGGATGATTTTGAAAAACCACCGTTAGACTTACCGGTAACGGATGTTTTAGGAATCCTTCAGCTTGACCACGTGGAGAGCAATAAGCAGTCAAGCTGAAAGAGGACTTGGAAAAAGAATATAACTTTTTTTCCCTGTTAGGACAGTTGTATAGAGTAAGCTCACACAAGGCAGAAAGAACAAAGCTGTTCTTTATGGAACCAAAACTGTACATATAGTCTAAAAGGATACTAGGTCCAGCTGAAACCCCTCTCCCTAGAGGGCATTTCTATTTGAGAAGCCATACAGCATAAACCCCCACCCCCGCCTGTGCTGTATACTCACCTAGTTCCAGTATCACATTTCATATGCAAAACGGTCTCAAATAGGATGCCATGGGCATGGGCCCAGGTCACAGCTGTGGGATCCTCAATTTAGGAGAGTAAACAGAACAGGCCAAAGGGGTAGTCTACATGCTTTCTGGTCTTCTACAACAGTGGTTCTCAAACTTTTTATGACAAGTACCCCCTAGAGACAAAAAGTTCTAAACAAGTACCCCCCTAGTGACAAGTACCCCAAAGAGGGTGATTAAACCGGACCTTCAGAATGATTTCATGAAAAGCCCAAACCCTTAAAAAACTATTCCCCAGCATCTAAAATTAATACATTTTAAGTTTTTAGTCACTTATTCTTTTCCCCACCGGGCTGCAACTCTGTTCAGGACTTAGGAATATGGGCACTGCTATCTTTCCCCAGAAGCATCACACATACTGAGCAGAGGAGAGCCGGATAAAGTGCAGGGGGTGCAGGTCATAGCTTTGCTTTTCACAGACAGAGCAGAGCTGGGTTCAGGGAAAGGACAGCAATCCCAGAATGCAGAGCAGCACAGTCAGAAGACCCTTCCTATTTGCAGGCTGCCTGATACTCCATGAGCCACCATCTTGAAGGCTCATAACACACAGTAGATGCAGGTAGGATGATTTTTAATGTGAGCAATCTGTATGTTCAGGGTGTGGGAAACATATATGATAAGCTCCTATTCGGGGTGAAGGTCCGCTTTAATTATAAATAAAATGAGTTAGGCCAAAGGGCTCATGACACTTTTAAAGCAAGAATGGATTAGGTTTCACTTGTAAAATAATATACCAGACCAGTCAGACACCCCCTGAATGTTTGCCCTGGAACACTGCCGTGTACCCCCTGGGGTACGTGTACCACAGATTGAGAAACTGTGTTCTACAACATGTAAGATGGCTCTTCACCAAGAGGTAATCAGGTATACTCATATAACATGGACAACTGTGGTACCAGAATGGAGTAGGCTTGGCACTAGATACCTAATAATATATGAGTAATAGGTAGTAGCACACCTTAGTGTAAATGATAGAACTGGCGGGTGCAATCCGATCGTAGGCAATTTCCACTGAAGCCTAACCCAGAGAACTATAAAGTAAACTTGAAAGGATGCACACTACTCTCAGAGTAGTGTGCATTCTTTCAAGTGTACTTTATGGTTCACTAGATACTTAAATATATAATGGTCCAGCACTCAAAAGATCCACATAATTAAATAAAAAAAAAATTGGTGCTGCAACTTAATATCCGGGGTATCCAAAACATAACCCTTTCTTTATAAGACACTATATCTCAATTAAAGTGCGCCCACGATGATTAAAAATTAATAATGAAAATCTTTTATTACATAGAAAAAATCACATATCAACACATATATACAATTCACTTAGATAGTCCATAATATATATATACACACCGCACCCATCTACTATTGCTTTTTTAAGTGTGCTATATTCTGTACACATGTAATTAACAAAACTCTAAACCATTGTACAACTATGTAATTACAGAATGTCTCTCAACCTTAATGTAGGGGTGTAACAATCATGTACTAAAGTGACCAGTGCCAAGTAAGACTATGTAAAGAGTCACGCTAGTTATATTAGAGATGAGCTACTAGTATGTATAAACCGTTACATTGCACACACCCCATTGTATCGCACACATTGTTACAATAACCTTTCAATGTTGTAATCTATAACCATTATGCAGCTTAAGACAGGTGCGTAAACATTAACATGACAAATATCCACATACATAAATCAAACCTGCATATTACACAGGAGTCCTCCAGATGTATCGCATTACTGCTGCCTGACGGCCGTTTCGGGCCCTTGTGGCCCTTCCTCAGAGGTCTTAGACTCTTTATATAGTTTTACTTGGCACTGGTCACTTTAGTACATGATTGTTACACCCCTACATTAAGGTTGAGAGACATTCTGTGATTTTTTCTATGTAATAATAGATTTTATTAATTTTTAATCATCGTGTGCGCACTTTAATTGAGATATAGTGGTTCACTAGATACCTAATAACCATGTGGGAATACAAGTAACCCAACAGCAGCCCATAAGTCCAAAGTACACCCAACTACTGTTTTAATACACCACAATGGCAGTTTGTTCAATTGAAAAACCTTATAATGTCATAAAGTAGCAGAGGTTTATACATTTACCCCAGAATCAGCAAAGCGAGAATTATTTCTGTGTATCATCTCTATTTTATGACAGATCAAGCCTGTTTTATAGCAGCACTTGCAGTCTTAGGTTTAGAAAGTAACTGCAGTTTGCTTGGGGATATAAATGTTATTAATGATACAAAACACATCTTTCTAGTTAAACTTGGCAGCGATCTGCTGCTCTGTGGAGCTCATTTGTAACCTAAGAAAGATTTCTTTGGCAAGCGGGCAATGCGTGAACTAAATAGGATTCTTACAGAAATAACTCTGCTGTAAAAAACATACATTGAATTGTTTGCCGGTAATCAGAGGGTATTATGTGGAATATGAAATGTACAGGCTAGAAGGCTAATTGCATCTAAGCTTACTGTTAGTTATTTCACAGCTCCTTTAATGTAGCAGATTTACAGGCTAGTTTAGAATGACTTCTAATTACTCAGAGAAAGCAAAGTACACTGCAGCTGAAATACAACGTATGGATGCCACGACAGGTCATTGATAGAGATCAGCAAACATTGAAGGACACAAATCATTAAAAATGTCCAATTAGAGGAAAACTTGGCATGTTTTCTTGGGTGTTCTGCATTATTGTTTTTCTCTTGGAATGTAAAATAAACATTTGTGTTAGGACTGTACCTATAGACATGTGATTTACTTATTAGCATGCCGTTTCCAAATTTCCTATATTCCTGTGGCTCAGGGTAGCTCAAGATGAGTAGCTTCTGCCTACAAATCCCAGAATACTTCCAATAGCAAGGGTGATCTCCCCTCCCGCTACCTACAGCTAGGAAAAAAAAAAAAAATCAGGCGGCAGTAATGACAGACATCTTTGCCTAGGTGAGAACACTGGCAGTAACAATTTAGCTACTGGAACACAAGCTTGTTATTCCCTCACTTGAAATGGCTGAATTTGAGCGGGAGGGGAAAAACATGTGAGATCAAAAATGTGACGCATCTCTCTCACTCTCTAACTGTTCAGCAATCCTCTTAAATTTGTCAATTTTGAGAAAACACATCAAAGAAGCCATAAATCACTCTTATACAGATAAGATAATATTGATTAAAAATAGTTTATTCAAATGCAAAAGTTAAAATGCTGTGCTATGGGGCAAGGGCAGAAGAAATCTGAATATAAGGGTTGATTTATAATTCTTAGGTCCATAAGGCTCCAGTGTGTTCCAAAAGTATCAGTTATATGCAAGGCCAAAGAAGGATAGCCACATAGGTCAACAGGTCCTTTATCTTTGGTCAAGGAAACATGTATATCCAAAAAGCAGTATTAAATACCTTTGGCTTAACCCTTTAAGTGCCAGCCTACCTGGAGTTTTTGTCACCCTTTGTTGCCAGACCATTTATCACTATTTTGCACTACGCATGTTCAAATGTGATTTTTGAAGGGATTTCCAGGGATTTTCCAGGAAAATTATATATTGTTTTTTTCAAGTCTGGGCTTCAACATGAAATGTCTTGTTTGTAATTTTTTAGGTGTATTTTCAATATTTTTGGGTGAAATATGAAATATATGTAGTGTTTTTTTGTAATAAAAAATGTAAGTTCGTCAATAAAATCTTATCGCGTGTAAAATCCCAATTTCTCCTGGTCACAGCGGTACCACACATGCGTTGGTAGACACCCTTTCCTGCCCAGAACACGCCCCCAAACTGAAACATCACTTTAGGGGATTTTCAGATAAAACACAACTATGTTATGCGCTATGTGCACCTTGCAGTTTCTCAATGAAAACAACCCGTTACATTTGAAATAACCCCAACAAACTATATATTCTCTGGAAGTACACACCTCAAGCTTTCTAGGCGTACCAGGCTTGTTGATTTGGCCACCATTTTCTGGAAGTAAATGTATTCAATGTATTCTTTGGTTGCAAAGAGTTTCCCTAAAAAAGGATACAAAAGCAGAATCAAAGCCACATTTTCCTAAAAAAAAAAAACTATATACAAAAAAGAAAAAAGTTAAATCTGAAAAAGCATCATCACCCGAACAGAACAATACCCAACATGCATAGGTACTGCCAAGGGAAGAGTTGCCAAACACCCCAAAGTAAAGCATGTGCGTAATGGTAATTTTTCTTGAAAATTTCAGCTCTGCAGACAAAGTGCGCACCTTGCAATTTTTCAACCAAAACAACCCTTTATGTAATGAAGGGAGGGGGAGTCCCACAAATCCCCCAAACACAGCAAACCCAACCCCAATAAATCTGTGGCACAACTATATGTACCAAAATATATTACTTTATTAATACATAAATCTACAGTTATACAGACAATTAAAACCAAGGTAAAAACAACACAAAACACAAAATCATTCCAGGGGGAGGGGGAGGGGGAAAGCAGCCAGATGACTGAAAATACTGCTGAGCCTAATAACACAGGTCTCAAAACCCAGATCTATACACAATGATCGTATCCTACAACAATGGCTGGAAATTTACAAAGTGCAATATTATAACATATGATATGATACTACGGGCTTGGCACTTAACGGACGGAGAAGCAACCCCGTGGTACCTACGGGCTTGGCACTTAAAGGGTTAAAGAGTACCATCGGACCAATAATAAAAAGTGGCGATTCCCCCCAATTGGTCCCTACCTACCTTTTGGATGTCGCCGCAGCCTGCAGCAGCGACATGTGGCCGATTCAAGGGCACTGCGCAGGCGCGGGATCAGGGGCCAAACGCAGTGCCTTATGAGATGCAAGATGGTGCCGCCCATCGGAAGGTTGCCTGGAAACCAAGGGACCTAGAAGATGGATCCCTTGTCGAGGGGAGTAAAAAATGCCCTAAGGTACAACCGGAGGGGGGGAGCAGATTGGTTAGGCTTGTGGGAGGTTTTAACCTCCTTCCGATGTTCCTTTTTAAGTTACAGTAAGGTTCGGTTCCTGCCAATGTCCTCATTGGGCTTAGGGACCTGTTCGATCACCATGCTATGAAGTGATGGACTTTATTCTGAATCGCCACCAGCTTATCATGATCACTCGTCTTTTGTCTTCTAAAATGAACTTAATGTCACTTCCGTGTCGCTGAAATTGTTTCGTAAATTGTCTTACCCACATACCTCAGACTACAAGGGCATTTCAGAACATAAATGCAAAAAATCTGTGTCGCAAGGAAATATCCACCGATTTGGTGAGTTTGACCAGTATGTTGATGCATGAAATGTGGACTTAGAATCAGTGAGTTGCAGACACTGCAGTTATTGTACCTGTAACGGCCGCTCTTGTAGAAAATACCTGGGTTGGTTTTATTTACAAGCATGGATGGGGGCTTAATTAAGGGGTCCAGGTTTCTGTCAGCAGTCAATATATCCTAGTGTTTTCTGGTGATGTGCTCGATACAAGTTGGTGCTTGGACAATATGTTTGTGCACATGGAATGCGTTGGGGGTAAATTCACTATGGGGGTGGGGGTGGTAGTTATTTATGGTTTTAGACCTTGCTCTCTGTAGAACATCGGGGTAGCATCTAGCTTTAAATTTAATGTACATATTCTGCATTTGCTCCTCTAGTGTTATATTAGAGTTGATGCGGAATTGAAGGAATCAGTAGGTCATTTACCAAATGTTTAGGGCATGTACACTCCTATCTAAGAAGAGTGTTCCGGTCTGTGGGTTTAAAAAAAAACTCATTGTGATAATCCCAGTGGCATCCTTGTCGAAAGCTACAGCCAGGAGAGTGACGTAGTCTAGAGATTAAATATATAAAATAAAGGTACAGAGCATAAAAAAATGTTATTTACATCAATTAATCAATAAAACTGTCAGTGATTAAAAACTTCATCAATAAAATAATTAATCAGTAACACACACTTAATTCCATTTGTAAAAGTTCATCAGTTCATGTTTCAGAAATGTCCCAAAGTGCATGCATCAATACAAATGTAGCGACTCTTCAAGAATAAAGATTCACTAACTCCAGTGAATACCCGAAAAAACCTGCACCCTTCACACGTGATCACCTCCACTCAATATGCGCTTACCAGAGTAAAGTTTATAAAAACTCCTTAGAAATAGCGTGCTCCGTAAATAAATCGAAATATATTCAAGATACTTCAGGAAAAACTCACTCCATAATAGTCAATTGATCATAGAAAAAAACAAAGAGAAAATAGTGCAACCCCATTTGATTGGTACTAAAACGTTTAATGTTAAAATTGCACTTACAAAAATCCAAAAATGAATGCACAAATCGGTCACTGGGAAAATAGTCCTCTTTCCCCTAATCCACCGTGGCCAGTAGCAGATATGGGTACGAATGGGAACTAAGTCTGTGCCTGAGTGAGTGCGCTTCACCTCTTTAGATGATGATGATAAATGCCGCTGCCCCGCCTGACGCGTTTCACTGTTAAAACAGCTTTCTCAAAGGCTAGTGGCAGGGAACATAGAGCGGCTATCAATACATATTCCATATTCACACCTTAACAAGATACATTACTTATAATCCTACCTTTCGTGGTGGCGCGCTAATTCACTCACTGTCCGGCCGGTGAGACGGCACCGGAAGATAAACAGCAGGGAGAGGACGTCATAGCCACGCCCATCCAGCACGTGCAAAACTCGGCCTGGATAGAGGAGGCATGTCTAACACCGACGTCATAAACAAACCCGCCCCCACAAGCTAGTGCATCCTCGGCAACAGACGCGAGGCTGTCACCGCCCATCAGCTGGTCACGCTGCATAGATGCAAAGAGCGGCTGGCTGCAAAAAGGGAGACACTCTCCTACCATAAGGCAGCCATGGCCGTCACATAGCGAAACAAGATCTTAAACTATAAAGGGGGCTACTTATATATTCACAAAGTATTTAAGATCATTTAAAAACACAAGATTAGCAACTACTGCAACCTTGAGTATCAGAAAAATTAAGCGTGGCTAAATATTAACAGAACACCATAGTGACCGTTACATCACTATTATGATCCCAAAGAAATTATCTGGACGGACACCAACCTCTGTTAACACTAGGAGGATTTGACTGTAAATATTATAAACTGGCCATAGTGGAACTAGGTAAAGAGAACCAATACTCCACATACAGCCGGGAAATGGTTCAAAAAATGTTCCATACTAGACAAATAGATCAACACAATTACATAGAACAATGGTCTTTACGTTCACAAAGGCATAAACACAGTGAGCCCTAAATGTTCTTATATGTTCATAAAACCTAAGAATTATCTAAAAAGCAATTCAAATCAAATTCCACATTCAGCCCCTTAGGGGATAAGGTATCCAGTTCGAAGATCCACCTACTTTCACGTCTAGATATTTCCCTAGTTAGATTAGATCCCCTCCAATTCTTTTCAATATGATCTATACCCATAAAACACATAAATTGAGGGTCACTTTGGTTGAAAATGGGCCGAAAGGCTATGAGCCAAGAAACCCCGCTTTATATTGTACACATGTTCCCTAATACGAGTTTTCAGGTCGCAGGTGGTTCGACCCACATAGTACAGTTGACAAGGATACCCCATTAGGTACACTACATACTTAGTGTTACAGGATATGAATGTGGAGATCTCATACGTTTTGCTTGAATCGTTCAAAGCAAACGTTCTTTTGGGTTTCTCAATAACCTTACATGTCTTACACCCCATACAGGATCCACATCTATAAAAACCTTTCATAGTGTTATTAGTTAAAGTAATTTTCTTAGGGGGATCCACATAACTCCGGGTCAGTTAAGTCTTTTAGATTTGGGGCCCTTCTAAACACAACTCTAGGGTTATCCGGTAAAGAGGAACTTAGTATAGGGTCATCCTTTAAGAGGTGCCAGTGTTTGGAAACCAGATGCTTGACCTCTCTATGTTGAACTCAGTGATGACAAGAGGAGTCGTCAAAGACCCTTTTGCCTCCTTCCTATTTCCATTATTATGGAGAGTCCTATCCTTAGACCTCACCTCATCCCGTTGCCGCTCAATGTTTTGTAATTTGTAACCTTTTTCAATAAAACGATTGGTCAGCAGGTGGGATTGTCTATCAAAATCGCTCAGATTGGTACAATGTTTCCTAAGTCTCATATACTGTCCCTTAGGAATCGCCTCCAACCACTTAGGATGATGGCAACTGGTGGAGGGGACATAACCATTGCGATCAGTAGTTTTAAAGTAAGTTAGGGTAGTAACACTAGATCCAACCTTCCTAATCGTCAAGTTTGGGATCATAATAGTGATGTAACGGTCACTATGGTGTTCTGTTAATATTTAGCCACGCTTAATTTTTCTGATACTCAAGGTTGCAGTAGTTGCTAATCTTGTGTTTTTAAATGATCTTAAATACTTTGTGAATATATAAGTAGCCCCCTTTATAGTTTGAGATCTTGTTTTGCTATGTGACGGCCATGCCTGCCTTATGGTAGGAGAGTGTCTCCCTTTTTGCAGCCAGCCGCTCTTTGCATCTATGCAGCGTGACCAGCTGATGGGCGGTGACAGCCTCGCGTCTGTTGCAGAGGATACACTAGCTTGTGGGGGCGGGTTTGTTTATGACGTCGGTGTTAGACATGCCTCCTCTATCCAGGCCGAGTTTTGCATGTGCTGGATGGGCGTGGCTATGACGTCCTCTCCCTGCTGTTTATCTTCCGGTGCCGTCTCACCGGCCGGACAGTGAGTGGATTAGCGCGCTACCACAAAAGGTAGGATTATAAGTAATGTATCTTGTTAAGGTGTGAATATGGAATATGTATTGATAGCCGCTCTATGTTCCCTGCCACTAGCCTTTGAGAAAGCGGTTTTAACAGTGAAACGCGTCAGGCGGGGCAGCAGCATTTATCATCATCATCATCTAAAGAGGTGAAGCGCACTCACTCAGGCACAGACTTAGTTCCCATTCGTACCCATATCTGCTACTGGCCACGGTGGATTAGGGGAAAGAGGACTATTTTCCCAGTGACCGATTTGTGCATTCATTTTTGGATTTTTGTAAGTGCAATTTTAACATTAAACGTTTTAGTACCAATCAAATGGAGTTGCAATATTTTCTCTTTTTGTTTTTTTCTATGATCAATTGACTATTATGGAGTGAGTTTTTCCTGAAGTATCTTGAATATATTTGGATTTATTTACGGAGCACGCTATTTCTAAGGAGTTTTTATAAACTTTACTCTGGTAAGCGCATATTGAGTGGAGGTGATCACGTGTGAAGGGTGCAGGTTTTTTCGGGTATTCACTGGAGTTAGTGAATCTTTCTTCTTGAAGAGTCGCTACATTTGTATTGATGCATGCACTTTGGGACATTTCTGAAACATGAACTGATGAACTTTTACAAATGGAATTAAGTGTGTGTTACTGATTAATTATTTTATTGATGAAGTTTTTAATCACTGACAGTTTTATTGATCAATTGATATAAATAACTTTTTATGCTCTGTACCTTTATTTTATATACTTAGTCTGAGGCTTATTTGGGATAAAAGTCTGGTAAGTTGCAGCATTATTATCATTGCATGCTTGGTTAAACCCTCTAGGAGCGCGGTGTTTGCTTTTTACATATAATTTCATCTATTGTAGTCTAGAGATTGCTAGATTTATTGAAATGGTGGGGAAAACATAGCATAGTTAATAAAATAATTAAATTCTATCCCCCTTCCAGAAGATGACGAATGTAGCATGCCAATGTGACCATCCAGTTATTTTACAATGGCAAAAGGGTAGATGTCTCTTCTTCAGGGTACCAAACAAACAAAATTGCGAAAACTGAAGCAACTTGAATTATTATAGAGCACCAGTTCTAGTTGCACCAACATGTATTCTCTGGGTTTTTTCACCAGGAAGTGCATAATGGCAGCGATCCCTACCTCGTTTGATGAATCTGTATATACAAGAACGATATACAGTATACATTGTCATTATGAGGGAATCACCTGTGGTCTCATGACTGTGTTGCTGAGTTTGTACCTGCAACAATGGGGAGAAACTTTAATGGTTGCATACCCTTTTGCTCCTTTGGTAGGCCATAAACGACTGGCATGGTTGGAAGTTCCATATACAGTATATAAAATCTGCAACAATGGGGAGATACTTTAATGGTTGCATACCCTTTTGCTCCTTTGGTGGGCCATAGATGACCGGCATGGTTGGAAGTTCCATATACAGTATATAAAATCTGCAGTATCTGTTTTCCATGCGATACCCATACCTTACACGTAGGCCCTCACTTTGGCCTGTGCCCTATACTGGTAGGGTTATAACTTATCTCTTTATAGCTTGTAGGTTCAGCAAACATCTCATGTATACCCTTCTTGTAATCTGTATAGTCAAGTACATCTATTGCTCCTCCTTTTCTCTGTGGGTTTAAAAAAGTTATTAGTGTCCTCTTTTAGATTTTTAAGGAAGAATAAAATGTTTCTTAGCTTCAAAAGTACAGTTCCCAAACTGGCCAAGGATACTGGGAAAATGGAATGTAAGGCCAAACCCACAATGGAAAATGCATGCCTTCCTAGCTGATCCACTGGGTGTTTTAAAGGAAACGCTACCTTAAGTAGGTAACAATGTGTGACTGGCCGCAAGGTAGACAATAAAAGTCAATGGCCATTTTCTCTCTTGACCTTCTACTCTAGTGGTTGAGCTTTAACACCACCAAGGATGATTTTATACATCTTGTCCTCCTAGTCAGACATTAATTCCTAGTTGGAACCTCTGAAAGATAAGGGTAATCAACTTTGGTCCTGAGAAGCACAGAGGCTCCTTTCCATCGGTCAGCTGCGTCTGACACGCCGGGACATGCGGCATCCTCCCTTGCTATGCTGAGAGACCTGGATGCCCCTGATGCCTCCGACATGGTGAAATCTGCTCCAGAAGGAGGATAGTTCTGGCAGTACCTGTAATGTTCAAGGTAAAGGGTGAAAAGAGAGTAACCCTAGCCCCAGAGACAAACTGAACCACCTGCCTCACCAATCTGATCTGAACACTCTGTGGCCTGTAGGAGCGCCCCCCCCCCCCCCCCCGCACACACACTCACCTGTCAGTGGCTTGTGCAGGTGCTTATCCTGCACCTGCAATACAGAATGGAAAACAACCATGGCTAAGGACTGTGCTAGGAAAACTTGGGCAATCTTAAATAGTTGGTGCTTCCAGGGGAGAGCCTCAACTGAACTGAGGGGTACTGAGGCCACATGGAACAGAATAAGTCTGATTTGTTTGACAAACTGGCATGCATAGGCCCAGTTTCATCCCCTGCAGCACACTGACCTGGACCAGAAGTGTCTGTCGAGTCAAATTCAAGCATTAGGACTGGTCCATCTTGTAAAGAACATCATATAGGCAATTCAGAGCCAGGTGAGAATTCTCACTCCATTTTAGGAGAGAAAACCGTCATTTACTTTCATTGTCTATCTTGCGGCAGATTCAGAGCCAGGTGAAAATTTACACCTCGCAGACAACGAAAATCAATGGCAGTTTTATCTCCTAAAAAAGGAGTGAGAATTCTCACCTGACTCTGAATCGACCCCCATGTGAGGATCTGGAAGTCGTAGGTGAACTGGTAGGGTACACTGTGGGTAGAATGGGTACAGTCTGTGTATCTGCCAGCCATGAGGAGTTTAAGTTTTGCATGCCTTCAGTCACACCTTCAGCTAAGAGTTATTCAACGAGACTCTGTCTCAGAAGGGATAGAGAATAATATATAATAATATTATATATATTTTATATATTGTTGTAGCATCCCTGTACCCTCCGCTTCATGCACCATGGACATCAGGACACAAGATTGTGCTGTCCACAATCCCTCCTGAATAGGGATCGTGGAGACAACTGTGTATCCCTCCACTCACTGTTGAGAAAAAGGCTCATCTAGGAAGGACCTATTTTTATAGAAGTGTAAAAGGATATTGGGAAAGGCACCCCCAGACCTTTTATTTATCCCGGACCCTGCCCACATTGAGAATCAAATAAATATTAAAAAAACACTTTTATTCACACCTCATTATCCTTTATATGAGCGGGGCGGTTTAGTAAACACATAAGCCCCTGTGGCTACATACAAAGCATATATTACATATTTAAGTTGATAAAGGATTCAATATAACTTCATATTAGAAGTTCACAAAGTTTATATTGTGCTCGGTGAACACGTTTCGCGTGTTGCTTTTTCAGCACCATTGGGACAAAAACGCTAAGAAAAACACAATAAGATATCAGTACTGGGTTGTCAAAAATGGAATGCAGTCGCCGCCGCGCACATCTGCAGTGGCATGGCAGCATGAATGCAGCAGCGGGGGTCTCTATGTGACTGCAAAGCCAGCTCCCTCAAGAGCGGGGGCGAATGGACATGAAAACTACATGGGGCGCACACCCTAAACTCAAGCGCAAAAAGCACACAGAACAGGCATGCAGCAACAATGCAGAAAGCTTTGCTTATTGATTAATATGACCTCCATGAGTTCCTTGGAATAGCAGAGCTTCACAGTGTAGGGTATCCAAATTTTGGATGCCCAATCTGAAAGGCCGGATACTCACTGCTTCCAGGTCCTCTTCTATGGCTGCCATGGAGCAGCCCATTAGCCTCGGGGGCCAGTGCTCATAGGCTCAGCTGCGACGATAAGCTGCTCTTGGTCACATTGCCCTGTGCAGCCTATCAGCGCGGCCAAGTCCATCGGCACTGACCCTGGTGGCAAATAGGCTGCTCCATGGCAGTCTTAGAAGAGGACCCGGAAACTCAGAGTATCCGGGCAGCCATTTTTTTGTTTTATATGCAGCGATGTGCAGCCCGGGTCACGCTGACCTGCTGCTATATAGTACAGAGGAACTATGGTAATTTTTTTTATCATAGTTCCTCTCTAAGGCCTGAAGGTGATGAGCTGTATACATTCCAAGAAAATGATGGAGAAAGAAAAAAAAATGGAGTACTCTGCATAAATTAAGACTTTAGAATACTAACTGTAAAATATCTCTTGCTATTATGTTGTATACCCAGCTCACCATCAACATGCCTTCCCTCTTCAAAGTTGAACCGTGTATCCCGTGTATCCAGTTAATATAACTACCTGCCAGTAGCACTACTGCTGACCAACAAAAAAGGTTCATATTAGTCCTAATGCACAAATGCCACATAAAAAGGTGTTAAAAAAAAATCAAACCCACTAGAAAAAAAAAATATACCGGCATGAGGTTTCTGTATCCAGAAAACTTGTCTTGTTCTATATAAGTTTTTAACTTACGGTATATAAGTGTCACTGGGTGCAATTTCCCTCTGACTTTCCTCCTTGTTTGTCAAGCTCCCTTTATCTTACAAGGTTATAGAACCCCTGGTTTGTAATTAACAGCCTCCTGAAACCATCAGCACAATCCGACCACAGCAAAAAAGGTCGGTTTTCCGGGCACAGACGCAGAGCCAGTGGCAACAACTCCAGAAATAAGTAAGCTTATTCTATTATGCTAAACAAATCTGACATTAGAAAACCGAAAGCTCATCATAGAAACCATGAATGTTGTATGTTCTCTTGCAGGGCACAAAGACACAAAAGGTGCACAAAGGTAAAAACATTATCTTTAAAGCAGGCCTAAACGCCCAAATATATGCTCATTAAACTGCCTTATACCATAACTTTCTGCAGATAAATCACAATTGACTGGCAAAACAACACTATATATGCTGAAAAAAATCCAAAGCTTACAAGTGCACTCACAAAGGAATACGTATATTAAGCAGCATGTAATAAGTACTTATTGAAATTATAACTTCTATATTGTAGTAAAATGGTGTACTGAGGAAGCACACTAAGTGCGAAACGCATCTACACCTTAGAGGGTATTAACCACTTGCTACCACTGTGAATCACTTGCTACAAACCAAATACTTGCTACAAACCAAATACTTGCTACAAAGCTGACCTACAACAGTGAAATGTAAAGCAGTTGCAAGAAATAAATGAAAAGTTGAGAACTCAAATTTTGCTGTGATTGGAATTTATTTTTCATGATGAAATGTACAATGTAACTACTTGAAATTGATGCATTCCATGTGTACCTAGCCAGAAATGACACGCTACAGTACATTAAACAAGGTATAGAGCAAAATACCCCAACCCTTTGTACTCCCGCCCATTCCATAATTAAGGGAAGGCGAGAGACAAAAGTCCCCCAGAAATTGTTCTATATAAGAACATTTGATTACATTCTATAGATATTTACAACACCAAACGGCTGTTGCTGACTAATGCTGAAGCATTCACTGCCACCATTCAACAATTCCCAGATGCACTCCTGTGTTTCCACTAGTAGCATAAACCTAAGGGAAACACTAAGGAAAAGATCCTAAATTGTGCGGGTGCAGCAGCAGGACTCGCCCGCATTAGCAGATGTTTACTTTTGTCGTGCAAAGTCAAATTGGTTCCCACAGAGGCTATAAAAAGTGCTCAAACCTTTCTGTTTATGCCAGTCACTAAATATTTTGGCAAAATAATGCATTAAAGTCAACTAAAGCATCTGGTTACAAAGGCGCATAAAAAACATTTCATTATCCTTTTAATCTTGTCCTGGGCACAGCATGCCAGATTTATATTTATGGCTACAAGTGCTACTAAGATTTAACGCAATCTATTAAAATGAGAATTCTTGATGGGAAACCAGATCGGCATGCTTTTGTTGCTTATTTAAGTGGGTGCGATGGGATAGTAAACAGGTTGTTGATTAAATAACCTCTTGGATTTTAAGCATACTGTTTTAATGAGGAATCCGACATTCAGCCCGACAATTGTGGAAATAGGTCCTTTCTATCCTCTGTTACCTTAACTGGTTCCAACGTTTGTCTTCAATGGTTCTAAAAGCAGACCTCCAGTCTAAAAGGTTAGTAAATTGTATCTGATGATCTGTGGCATAAACTGTTTGAAAGGGCTTAAAGTGGACCAAACCACCATCCCAAACCGGGATGCCCCAATGTGTGAACCCCCACAGGACACCCAGTAAACTCACCAACCCCCCCCGAGCTCACGGCGCATATGCGGCCAGCCATTCACTTGAACGCACAGAGCTGGGGGATGCGGCAAAACAGTTTTGGTGACTGCCGCACTCTTACCCAAATTATACTCTTAGTGAGCGGGTGCACGGTTCGCAGAGACACCGCAGAAGTCCATATCTTTGTACAAAACCAGCACTACAAACATCCATAAATGAAAAGTTGCATTAATATATCCAAAGTGCGGACCAAATACAACACGGTGATGGTTATCGGTCAACGTTTCGTAGTGCGCTGGGGGCCCCTTCTTCAGGACCAACCACACGCAAACAAATCAGGAGCCGATGCCAGCCTCTTATGTACATAATGGGGCCAGTCATAGGTCCTAAAAATTCAACAAAAAATCGTGCCTCACGTCACCAGTGACGTCATATGCACATTTTGCATAATCGCATATACACCCAAGGTAATGCTGACTAAATAATGAAGAAGAATAAAATGACAGTGAATAATAAAGAGCCATACTCGCCTCCGTGGAATGCCCCCGCCATGTCTGGAACCCCCAGAACAGCGAGGTACCACCGCTCGTGTCAGCAGGGAGGTTGTTAGGCAACCCCTCGTGCTGCATCTTCCGTGAAAGATGGTGGCGGCCAGGATCCAGAGCGCCAAAGGAGTAGCACGGGCACCTGGTAAGGTACTAAGGTTTTTTCTTTGTAACCCTCCCCCCCCCCAGTCCTGCCTCAGGGCAGCGCCAGGGTAGGATAGCAGGACGAGTGTATCAACATATCATTTTTAACTGAAGTTCTGCTTTAAAAAGGGCAGTAATCTTGGCTGTGGCTCTGACTGCTTCAGCGAAGAGTCTTGCAGAAAGGATATGGCCCTAAACATGCAGGGAAGAGTATCAAGTAATGCTTGCTTAGAGGTGTCATTTTCAATAAAACCTTTAAGGTTCTGAAGCCATGCACCGAGGTTTCTGGCCACGCAATCAGAGGCTAAAGTAGATCTGAAGGTAAAAGAGGCCACATCCCAGGACTATTGAGGATTCCATCAGTCTTCCTGTCCATTGAGTCCTAAAGTGTACCAGCGTCCTCAAAGCTAAGATCAGAGGACCTGAGCTGGGGGGGGGGGGGGGGGGGGGGGCGCATACAATTTTGGAGATTTGCACCAGGGTCATGAATCAAGGCCATCGTTATAGGCAAAAATGGGCAAAGGACCTAAATCTTAAATCTAGAAAATACAACTTGGAATAATACAATTCTGTGAAACTCACCTGTAGAATTGTTTTTGAATATATCCAGTCCAGGTCGTCCCAGAAATGATGAAAGTTGGGTAGTCTGCCACCAGGTGGCGCAGTTACTGCAAGATCCAGAGCTGTAACTCCTCCCGGCACCCTATAAAATGAGCTGTCTCAATAGAAATCCCAGAGGTCAAAAAGCAGTAAAGAGACTGTGTGTGTTAACTCACATAGCTTCAGCATGTACTCTTTCCAACAAAACTAAGGACAACGGTCCAATATAAAAGGTAATCATCATAACAGGCAAAAAAGAGATAATGAACCAAGGGTGGGGTAGGACGACCTGGATTGGATATATTCAAAAACAATTCTACAGGTGAGTTTCACAGAATTGTATTTTTCACTATATCCAGTCCAGGTCGTCCCAGAAAATACCATTTTGTGAGTACTCACCTGAAAAATGGATATTGTTGGTGTGCCACACACCCCGCTTCACTTCTTAAATATTCATCACTTCATGGGTTAATCCACCGCAGGTGACGTAGTGCAGAGAGGAAGTCTTGTAACGAGCCCCCTTCCGGCCTATATATACCTGGTACCTCCCTTCAATCACCAGTATATTCAAAAGCAGTAAAACAAGGTACCAGTATTCCACCAGTAACCTCCAAAATTAATTTTGATATAAATAAAAAAGGGCTTCACCATATAAATGCTTCGGTAATACCGAAAAGGGCGGGTGTGAAGCGGGGTGTGTGGCACACCAACAATATCCATTTTTCAGGTGAGTACTCACAAAATGGTATTATTCTTGGTGTGCCACACACCCCGCTTCACTTCTTAAATATTCATCACTTCATGGGACATCCAAAAGCAGTGTCCACAAGGGAAGGGCATCTCAAGGCCAGGTGAAGCATAACTTAAATGACTGCAGTCTGCAGAACTTTGCGGCCAAAAACAGCATCCGCTGAGGCCCGCACATCAACTTTGTAAAACTTAGAAAAAGTGTGAACAGAAGACCAGGTGGCGGCCTTACAAACCTGTTCAACAGAATCTTGGTGCTGAAAAGCCCAAGATGCCCCAACAGCGCGAGTGGAATGAGCAGTAATACGAAAAGGGGGAACTCTTCCCTTAGCAGAATAGGCCGCAGTAACGGCCTGACGTATCCACTTGCTAATGGCAGATTTGGCTGGTGCCAAACCCTTCTTAGGCCCATGGGGCACAACAAAAAAGGAATCCGTCCTACGAAAAGGAGACGTGATAATCAAGTAGTACTTAACACAGCGTACTACATCCAAACAATGCAAAACCCTCTCTTTGTCATTCTTAGGATTAGGACACAAGGAGGGAAGAACAATATCTTGGTTCAAATGAAAAGCAGAAACAACCTTAGGAAGAAAGTCTGGCTTGAACCGAAAGACCACTTTATCCCGATGCCTCTCGAAGTAGGGCGCCTGGATAGTTAAGGCCGCCAATTCTGAGACACGCCGGACAGAAGTGATCGCTACCAAGAAGACAATCTTCTGAGTCAGGGTAGACAAAGCAATATCTTGCAAAGGCTCAAAGGGAGGAGCCTGAAGAGCCGAAAGAACCAAATTCAAATCCCAAACAGGGAGTAATGGTTTCCTGGGAGGCCGCACATGCGTAACCCCCTGGAAAAAAGTTTTAACTAAAGGTTTAAGCGCAACACGCTTCTGAAAAAAGACAGATAAGGCAGAGACCTGCCCTTTCAATGTACTTAGCTGGAGACCAGAGTCCAGCCCTGATTGTAAAAACTCCAGAATCCTGGGGACCGAAAGGACCCTACAAGGAAAAGATCTTATCTCACACCAAGTGATATAGGCTTTCCAAGTCCTATAGTAGGTGACGGAAGAAGACTTCTTCCGGGCACTGATCAGAGTCTTAATGACTGAATCAGAAAGACCCTCCTCCTTCAGGATGGAGGTTTCAGCCGCCAGGCCATCAAACCCAGCGCTGGTAAATTGAGGTAACACAATTGACCCTGAGTGAGCAGATCGGGCCGAAGAGGCAGAATGAACTGGTCCACTGCCAGCCAAACGATGTCTGCGAACCTTATTCGTTTTGGCCACTTTGGGGCCATGAGAACGGCGTACACCCTTTCCAGAGCCAACTTCTGAAGAACTCTGCCCAGCAAGGGCCACGGAGGAAACAGGTATAGAAATCCCAGAGCTCCTCAGTTCAGGGACCTGACGTCCACTGTCAGAGCCAGAGGATCCCGGGAGAGAGACACGAAGCTCGGGAGCCTGAGATAGAGATGAGGGGCCCACAGGTCCACCTCCGGAGTCTCCCATTGGAGACACAATAAGAGAACCACCCGAGGATGGAGAGCTTATTCTTCCAGACGGGGAGAGCACTTGCTCAACCGGTCCGCTACCTGTTCCATCACCTCTGGAATGTAAACCGCCGAGAGACAGGGAACATGGAACACTGCCCATGTCTGGATCAGGGACATTTCTCTGATGGGTAAGTGGGGCCTCCACTGCCCCTGAAGCCGCAGCTCCTTCCAGAATCTGTCCCATCCCGACAGACCGGTGTCCGTGGTGACACCTCTCCAAGGGAGGGTCAGGAAAGACCTGCCCTATACAAGATTGGTCGAGACCAATCACCACAGGAGGAACTGCCGTACACGGGAGGACAATTGGAAGGACTGATCCAACAACAGAGGTTGCTGGACCCAACACGCTAGCAGAAATAGCTGAAGTGTTCTTGTGCGAATTTGGGCAAAAGAAAGACACACAGCGTCTTGATGAGAGTTCAGGCCGGGATGAACCGACCCCTGAATGGACCGCGAGGGAGGGTGAGACTCGAATTCCAGGTTGTGACCTGTCGACACTACCTCCTGGATCCATCTGCCTAGAACCACATGGTTCCAATGGTAGAAGTGTCGCAATAGTCCCCCCACCCGCACGGGTGAGGGCAGTCCCTCATTGCTGAGTGGGCTTATCAGCAGGCTTGGGCTTGGTGCCCCAGGACTGAGTGGGCCGGCCACGGCCCCTCCCCCGAGTCCAACCTGCGCCACTGGTAGCGGGAAAGGACGTACCTTTTCCCGCTCCGAACCTTTGAAAGGAAGGCCTACCGGAACTTGTCCCCCTGAAGGGACCACGAGGCCTTTTGCGTTGTGGCATCTTACCATCTTTTGCGACTGAATCAATTTTCTCCCCAAACAGACGCAACCCCAAAAAGGGGAGGGCTGTGAGTACCTTTTTGGAAGCCGTGTCTGCTGACCACTGACGCAGCCATACTGACCTGCGAATAGCCACCAGCATAGCTGCCGCCTTGCTACTCATAGTCAGCGCATCGTCCTGAGCGGCCAGGACATAAGCCACAAAAGATTCACACTGCTTAAGTGCAGTGAACTGTTTGCAAGCGGGATCAAGATCCTCATATAGCCCCTGAATTAGGGACTTAATTGCCAATAGAAGAAGGGCTGAAGCACATACCGGGCGCAATGCTGACCCGGAATAGATAAAACCATGTCGAGCGTATTGGTCAATCCTGCGATCTTCCCCATCTTTGGGGACAGTGGTCTCAGCAGATTGTACCATAGCCGAGCTGGAGAGTCCTAGTACAGGGGTATCGACGTCCGGAGGGACAGACCACAGCCTCACCAATTCTGGTGGAAAAGGATAACGCTTTTCCCAACTGGAAGGAATTCCAGATAACCGTGTGGGATGTTCCCATTCCTTAAGAACCACCCTCTCAAAGTGGTGCTGACTGGGAAAAACCAAACTCGGCTGAGGCTCTTTAAATAACTGACCCTTTGGCGGGGCGGCCGCCTCAGGCGTATCTAAACTCAAAATATTAAACATTTGAGCCAGAATGGAGGGGGTGTCAAAAACAACCCCCTCTGACCAATCGCCGATCTCATCAGCCACATGCTGCTGACCTGTCGGCTCATCTGACTCCGACGGGAGTTCATCCTCGTCAGGGGATCCATCGGACCATTCCACAGGTTCACAAAACTGGTCCTGTGGAGCCGAAGGTACCGGAGTCAGGTGCCTTCGTTTTGTAGCGGTTTTAAACGCTGCTTTAACGGGCATCATTTTCCGGGGGCAGGGCTGTGCTGCTGCCTCGGAATGCGAATCCCCACTTTTGACAGTGTCATGCGGGGTCCGGAATAGGGATGGAGAGGTAGGAGATTATGAAGGATGCGATGGCACCGCAGCCGAAGCAACGGACTGGCGCGCAATAGTCTGTTTTGCACAAGGGATGCAAATAAAGATATCATCAGCTGGGAGTGGAACCCCACAACCTACGCACCCCCCAAACGGAACAGCAGAACCGTTTCCGGAATCTACGGAAGCCTCCATATGGTGATTTATGGTATTCGCAATAATGGGACTTTTAAGGCATAAGCCGACCCGGGATGCCCCCTTTATTTTAGTAATGTCCCGGAAGGGAGGATTTATATATAAAAAAGTTTTAAGTTTAGGTCCCCTTTAATAGAAACTATATATATATACTTATATATAGTCTATGTATATAAACATTCAAATCAATCCCAATAATTAGCCAGGCACATAGAGCCGGAGGGCTAGCATAAGCAGGGATCCCAGGATCTGCAAGGCAAGAAAACAACCATCAGATCCTTCACATGTGTATAACATATAAGTATGGCACCAAGTGCCCTTAAATGACGCCCCCTTGATAATAGTGATTTCTCACTGTATTATTAAACAATATCTCCCATTTAACGGCCCCAACGGGAGGGGCCGCCTACCTGTACCGCAATCAGCCGGTAAGCCTGCAGCCAGCAGCCATGAGCCGGCAGAAGACAAAGTGCGGCCGTGCGCCCACGTGCCTTCCTGTTTTGAAAGAAGCTGGGACGCTGGGCCCGCCGCTGACGCCGCATGACGTCTACGCCGCTGACGCCGCATGACGGCGCCGCGCCAGTGGGCCCGCCCCCCCCCCACCTACGCTGATCAGCTGGAACATTTTACAGCTGATCACAGCACGCGCGTCCAGGCAGCGGAGGGGGGGAGGGTAAAAACCGCATGTGCTGACAAAGCTCAATGAATGCCAGGGGAGAGAGGGGAGAGGGGGGAGGGGGTAGGGGGCCACAAGCAACCAACTGCCAGAGAGGTGGCCAGCCCATACCCAGCGCAAGCTGCCCTAAAGCAGACCCAAAATATACACATGCTACAGTGAATGTATAAACATGACATATATGTTAACATGCAGTGATACAGTGAAACACACATACTAAAGCACACCCTCACCACCCCCCCAACGGGAGAGAAAGGGGCTACGGGGACCCTCGGGACAGGGGCATCCCATTTCCGGATCACCATGCCGGTTCGCCGCATTGCCCCACGCATGAGGTCGAGCGGTAGGAGATAAGCTCCTAGGCACTTAAAGTGCCATCTACCATTTGCCCGGTGAGCAGCCAAGGCTGGGAGGCTTCCTATTTCACCATAAAGGTATACAAACTGAAACCGGGCAGAAATAGACCAAAAGGGGGGTGGCGGGGTAAGAATACCCCGGCCTACCTGTAAGCAGGAGACTTCCAACTTCTGACTTGTCAGCAAGCAGAGAGAAAAAATACTGGTGATTGAAGGGAGGTACCAGGTATATATAGGCCGGAAGGGGGCTCGTTACAAGACTTCCTCTCTGCACTACGTCACCTGCGGTGGATTAACCCATGAAGTGATGAATATTTAAGAAGTGAAGCGGGGTGTGTGGCACACCAAGAATATGATGACAGTTGGGACATCCAAAAGCAGTGTCCATTAGGGTGGGTTCACCAGTGCGGAACAGCATGTAGTTCATTTCACTACCGCCTGAAGCGCCTTTTGGCCAAAAGCAGCATCAGCTGAGGCCCTAACATCAACCTTGTAAAACTTTGTAAAGGTATGAAAAGACGACCAAGTAGCGGCCTTACAAACCTGTTCAACAGAAGCATGGTGCTGAAAAGCCCAGGAAGCACCAATAGCTCTAGTAGAATGAGCTGTAACACGAAAAGGGGGTTCCTTAACTTCGGCAAAAAGACAATTCTGTGAGTACTCACCTGTAGAATTGCTTTTACTATGCATGGCACGGCCTGCTTCACAAAGTCATAACATCTGGGATTCCGCCACAAGGTGGCGCAGTGGCACTGAATAGGCCTGCTCCACCGCCTGACGGATCCACTTGCTGATAGTGGATTTAGCCGGAGGCAGACCCTTCCTAGGTCCAGCAGGAAGAACAAAAAGAGCATCAGATTTCCTGAAAGACTCAGTAGCAACCAAATAAAACTTCAGGTAAATAAAGTATTCTGTCTAGCTCACGGGAAATTAAAACGTAGCTTTTACTCAATCCATTTAAAATGTTATAAATCCATGCGTGAAATTAACCATGTGTCAGCATATATCTTCATATTGAAACGAGGTAACAAGGTCCTGGTGGAGGGAAGGGGTTTTCAATATGAATATGTATGCCGACACATGGTTAATTTCACGTATGGATTTATAACATTTTAAATGGATTGAGTAAAAGCTAAGTTTTAATTTCCTGTGAGTTGGACAGAATACTTTATTTACCTGGGAAACGTTTCAAGAGGTTTCATTGTCTGGGCTGAGAAGGATACAAGGGGTGAGCTGATCACATAGCAACTGTTTTAAATAAAACTTCAGGGCCCTGACAACATCCAGAATGAAGCGTCCGCCCCTTGGAATTAGCAGGATTAGGACACAGAGAAGGCAAAACAATGTCCTGATTGAGATGAAAAACAGACACAACCTTAGGCAAGAAATCCGGCTTAAGCCGAAACACCACCTTATCCTGATGCCGCTCAAAAATACCATTTTTGAGTACTCACCTGTAAAATGGATATTGTCAGTGTGTCACACACCCCGCTTCCCCTTTAATTCTTACGATCGGGTTACTCCACCAGCAGGTGGCGACGTTGCAGAGAGAAGTCTTGAAAACGAGCCCCCTTCCGGCCCATATATACCTGGGAGCTCCCACTTAACACCCAGTGAATTCAAAAGCAGAAAGACAAGGTACCAGGAAATCCAATGGTAACCTCTAAATAAAGAAAAGCTTCACCATATAAAGGATCCAGGATACCAAAAAGGGCGGGTGAAGCGGGGTGTGTGACACACTGACAATATCCATTTTACAGGTGAGTACTCACAAAATGGTATTATTCTCAGTGTGTCACACACCCCGCTTCCCCTTTAATTCTTACGATCGGGACATCCAAAAGCAGTGTCTACAAGGGATGGGTATCTGAAGGCAAAATGAAGCATAACTTAAATGACTGCAGTCTGCAGAACTTTGTGGCCAAACACAGCATCCGCTGAGGCCCGCACATCAACCTTGTAAAACTAAGAAAAAGTATGAACAGAAGACCAAGTAGCAGCCTTACAAACTTGTTCAACAGAAGCTTGGTGCTGAAAAGCCCAAGATGCTCCAACGGCACGAGTAGAATGAGCAGTGATACGAAAAGGGGGAACTTTCCCCTTAGCAGAACAGGCCCCAAAAACGGCCTGACGTATCCATTTGCTAATGGAAGATTTGGCCGGCGCGAAACCCTCCTAGGCACACAGGGCACAACAAAAAAGGCATCAGTTTTACGAAAAGGAGAAGTAATAATCAAATAGTACTTAACACAGCGTACTACATCCAAACAATGCAAAACCCTCTCTTTGTCATTCTTAGGCTTAGGACACAAGGAGGGAAGAATAATATCTTGATTCAAATGAAAAGCAGAAACAACCTTAGGAAGAAAGTCCGGTTTGAACCGAAAGACCACCTTGTCCTGATGCCTCTCAAAGTAGGGCGCCTGAATTGACAAGGCCGCCAACTCCGAGACACGCCGAACCGAAGTGATAGCTACCAAGAAGGCAGTCTTCTGAATCAAGGTAGACAAAGCAATATCCTGCAAAGGCTCAAAGGGAGGAGCCTGAAGAGCAGAGAGAACCAAGTTCAAGTCCCAAACAGGGAGTAATGGTTTCCTGGGAGGCCGCACATGCGTAACCCCCTGGAAAAAGGTTTTAACTAAAGGATGAAGCGCAAAACGCTTCTGAAAAAAGATAGATAAGGCAGAAACCTGCCCTTTCAAGGTACTCTCAAGGTACTCAGCTGAAGACCAGAGTCCAGCCCCGATTGCAAAAATTCCAGAATCCTGGAGACCAAAAAGACCCTACAAGACAAAGATCTAACCTCACACCAAGCGATATAGGCTTTCCAAGTCCTATAGTAGATAATAGAAGAAGACCTCTTCCGGGCACCGATCAGAGTCTTAACGACCGAGTCAGAAAGACCCTCCTCTTTCAAGATGGAGGTTTCAGCAGCCAAGCCGTCAAACTCAGCGTTGGTAAATTGGGGTAGCACAGCCGACCCTGAGTGAGCAGATCGGGCCGAAGAGGCAGAACGAACTGATCCACTGCCAGCCGAACGATGTCTGCGAACCATACTCGCCTTGGCGCCACGAGAATGGTGGACACCCTTTCCAGAGCCAGCTTCCGTACCACCCTGCCTAGCATGGGTATCGGTGGAAACAGGTACAGAAACCCCAGATCCCCCCAGCTCAGGCACATGGCGTCCACCGCCAGAGCCAGAGGATCCTGGGAGAGCGACACGAAGGTCGGGAGCCTGCAATTGTGACGAGAGGCAAACAGGTCCACCTCCGGTGTCCCCCACTGGAGACACAGCGACCGAAAAACTTGAGGATGGAGAGCCCATTCTCCCAGACGGGAAGAGCCCCTGCTCAACAGATCCGCTTCCCTGTTTTCCACACCCGGAATGTAAACTGCCGAGAGACAAGGAACATGGGCTCCACCCAGGTCAGGATCAGGGACACCTTTCTGAGGGCACCCAGACCGAGTCCCTCCCTGATGATTGATGTAAGCAACCGCTGTTCGATTGTCCGAGCGAACCTGAACCGGAAGGCCCAGAACATGTTGAGTCAAAAGTGCAAGAACCAGACGGATGGCTCTCAGTTCCAGAATATTGATGGGCAAGTGGGCCTCTCGAGGTCCCCACTGCCCCCGGAACTGGAGATCCTTCCAGAATCTCCCCCATCCCGAAAGACTGGCGTCCGTGGTGACAATTTCCCAAAGAGGAGTCAGGAAAGACCTGCCCCTCAAGAGATTGGTCGAGACCAACCACCATTGAAGGGACTGCCAGACCCGGGAGGACAACTGGAAGGGCCGATCCAACGACCGTGGTCGCCGGTCCCAGGACGCCAACAGATGAAGCTGAAGCGTCCTCGTGTGAAATTGAGCAAAAGGAACTGCCTCGAACGAGGCAACCATCAACCCTACCAGCCTCATCCCCAGACGGATGGACGGCCGAGGATTGGAAAGAAGGACCCGAGCCAACTCCTGAATCAGACAAATTTTGGACTGAGGCAGAAACATCCTGTGTTGACAAGAATCCAACCGCATTCCCAAAAAGGACACCACCCTGGCCGGAGCGAGGGAGGACTTGGGAAAGTTGATCACCCAACCGAAGCTTTCCAGCGTGGAGACCACCGTCCTGGTGTCCGTCTCCGATTGATTGAGAGAAGGAGCCATGATGAGAAGGTCGTCCAGATAAGGTACGACACGAATGCCCCGAGATCTGAGAATGGCCATCACCCCTGCCAGCACCTTGGTGAACACTCTTGGAGCCGAGGTAAGGCCAAACGCCACGAATTGAAAATGCCGATCCTTCATCACGAACCGAAGAAAGCGCTGATGAGCCCGGCAGATGGGAACATGAAGGTAAGCATCCTTGATGTCTATGGACGTCATGAAGTCCCCCTGCCGAAGAGAACAGATGGCCGAGCGCAGAGTTTCCATGCGAAACTTCCGAGTACGGATGAACCTGTTGAGGAACTTCAGATCCAGGACGGGACGAACCGACCCGCCCTTCTTGGGGACTGTAAAAAGATTGGAGTAAAAACCGAGGCCCACCTCTAAGCGCGGCACCGGCCGGATGACCGCCATTTCGAGAAGATTCCTTACCGACGCCAGGAGCCCCTGCGCGGCCAAAGGATCGGTGGGCACCCGAGACCGGAAAAAACGTGTAGGAGGGCGAGAGCTTGTAACCGGACGACACCACCTCCCGGATCCATCTGTCCGGAACCTCCTGGTCCCAAACCAGGGAGAAGTGTCGCAATCGTCCCCCCACCTGCACGGGTGAGGGCAGCCCCTCATTGCTGAGTGGGCTTACCAGTAGGCTTGGGGTTGGCGCCCCAGGACCGACCGGGACGGCCACGGCCCCTCCCCCGGGTCCAACCTGCACCCCTGGTAACGGGAAAGGAAGCACCTCTGCCTGCTCTGACTCCCCGAAAGGAGGGACTAAAGGAACTCGCACCCCGAAAGGAGCGACGAGGCCTCTTGCGCTGAGGCAATTTACCACCCTTGGTAACTGAATCCAATTTATCGCCAAACAGGTGCAAACCTAAAAAAGGGAGCTCTGTAAGCGCCTTCTTAGAGATAAAGTCCGCCGTCCACTGGCGCAGCCACACTGACCGACGAATAGCAACCAGCAGTGCCGCTGTCCTGCTACTCATCGCAAGCGCATCGTCCTCGGCGGCCAGGACAAAGGAAATGAACGACTCACACTGCTTGAGAGAACTAAACTCATCACAAGCGGGATCAAGACCTGCGTACAGATCCCTAATAATGGACCTAACTGCCAACAGAAGAAGTGCCGACGCACACACCGGCCGCAGTGTCGATCCGGCACTGATAAAACCATGGCAAGCCAATTGATCAATCCGACGATCCTCACCATCTTTAATGGTAGTAGTGTCAGAAGAGTGCAACACAGTCGTGTTCGACAGCCCTAACACAGGGGTATCGACGTCAGGGGGAACTGACCAAAGCTTCACCAAATCCTCCGGAAAGGGATAACGTTTATCCCAACTAGGAGGAATTCCAGCCAGGCGCGTGGGTTGTTCCCATTCTTTAAGGACAACCCTCACAAAGTGTTGTTGCCTGGGAAACACCAAACGCGGCTGGGGAACATCAAACAACTCACCCTTTGGCGGAGGGACCACCGCGGGCGGATCCAAAGCCAAAATTTCAAACATTTGAGCCAAAATGGAAGGAATGTCAAGGGACACCCCCGCAGCCTGATCGCCAGCAGTATCAATCCCTAGCAGGTCTGCAGGCTCATCCGACTCCTCAAGGAGTTCCCCCTCCTCATCAGGGGGACAATCGGACCAATCCAATATTTCAAACAACTCATCCTCCGAAACAGGCTCTGCCGGAGAAAGGTGTTCCGCTTCGCCGTAGCCTTCTGAGCTGCTGTGGCGGAAATTATTTTCTCGAGGTTGGCCAATCATGCACACACCTCGGATTGCGAATCCCCACCTTTGACAATGTCACACGGGGTCCGAATAAGGGAGGGGGGGTAGGAGATTACGGAAGTTGCGTGGAGCCAGCAGCCGGAGCGACGGACTGGCGCGCAATATTCTGCTTTGCACATGGAACGCATAATATGACATCGCCTGGGAGCGGAGCCCCACAACCCCCACACAGCCTGGATAGCCCCGAAGAGCCGTTTCCGGTAATGTCGGAAGCCTCCATATGGTGAATTTATGGTATTCGCAACAACCCACGGTTTTACGCATTAAGCCACCCGGGATGCCCCTTTATAATTAAAGTCCCGGGAGTAGGAGGATTTTTTTTTTTTTAACCCTAGGAAAAATCCCAATTTAGAGACTAAGACTAGCCAGGTATATCAGAACCGGGAGAGCCACTGCAGTGAGGGGATCCCAGGATCTGTAGGGGAAAAGAGACCACAGTCAGTCCCCCAGGAAAAACAGCCAGCATGCATCACACTCATACACATTAATAAATAATGGTAACCATATAAAGGCAGAATATACATCATGACTTCCACTATACATGTATACATAAATACATAAAGTGACAAGTGCCTTCTGGAGAAAAGCTAGAGTGCCAGGGCAAACTCAAACGTAAATACACAGACACAAAAAGAAAACACTGCAGCTAAATGACGGCCCCACGAGCGCGAGGTGGGGACCGTTACCTGTTGCCGCTGCAGAGGACAGCCACACACTCCTGGACACGCACAATTCCCCCAGCTCAGCAGCACCTGTCTCAGTAATGAGACAGAGGAAGAGGAAGTGAGGCGGGCCCGAGCTCAGTGACGCGCCCCGGCCACGCCCCCTGCCAGTGAGTCACAGGGTAAGGGCCAACAGAGGACCCGCCCCAGTGACGCGGCCCGCCCAATGGCGGCGCCGCGTGCAAAAGAGGGAAATTCAAAAAGTGAAAATGTAAACAGTAAAAGAAAGAGCCCCAGCAGCCCAGGCCACGCGGCCGCACACCGCAGCGCTGAGCCTGCGTCTGCCAGCGCTCTTACACATACACACATACAACAGTAAAAGCACCCCATGCAACATCACCCCCCCCCCCCCCAAAGCGAAGGGAGAAGGGACCAAGCGGGAGAAGGTGGCCAAGGGGGACATCGGGACAGGGGCATCCCAAATCCGGATCACCATGCCGGATAGCCGCATTGCCCCACGCGTAGGGTCGAGCGGAGGAGATAAGCTCCTAGGCACCTATTGCCACCTACCGTTGCCCAGCCAGCAGCCTGGGCTGGGCGGCTTTCATTAACCATCTAGGCATGTAAACAGGAGACTTCTTTCTTCTGTCTTGTCGCATCTTGCAGAGAGAAAACACTGGGTGTTAAGTGGGAGGTCCCAGGTATATATGGGCCAGAAGGGGGCTCATTTTCAAGACTTCTCTCTGCAACGTCGCCGCCTGCTGGTGGAGTAACCCGATCGTAAGAATTAAAGGGGAAGCGGGGTGTGTGACACACTGAGAATATAAGGAGGTTTGATGGAAAGAGCAGCCAGCTCAGAGACTTGCCTAACCGATGTAATGGCCACCAGGAAGGCCACCTTAAGAGTCATAGTGGGCAAGGCAGCCCCACTGATAGGCTCAAAAGGAGGGCCCTGCAGAGCAGACAACACCAAATTTAGATCCCAAACCAGTAGCATAGGTTTACAAGGTGGACGCACATGAGTAACTCCCTGAAAGAAAGTCTTGACCAACCGGTGATTGGCAGGGCTGACACCTGTCCCTTGAGGGTACTAAGTTGAAGGCCCGAATCCAGGCCATATTGCAAAAAATCCAGAATCCTGGGAATAGAAAACACCCTACAAGACAGAGACCTAGACTCACACCAGGCAATGTAAGCATGCCAAATCCTATAGTAGATAAAGGACGAGGACTTCTTCCTAGCCCTAATCATGGTATCAACAACAGAGGCTGGCAAACCCTTATCCATCAAGATGCAGGTTTCAGCAGCCAAGCCGTTAAAGCCAGCGTTTGTAAATTGGGATGGCACAGCCATCCCTGAGTGAGCAGATCTGGATCCTTGGGCAGGACATACTGATCCACTGCCAACTGCACGACATCTGCGAACCACACCCTCCTTGGCCAGCAGGGGGCCACCAGAATGGCTGGTACCCCTTCCTGGGCTATCTTGCGCAGCACCCTGCCCAGCAGAGGAAGGGGAGGGAACACAGAGGAGCCGAAACTCCGTCCAAGGCATTGCTAGCGCATCCGTGGTGACGGCCAGAGGGTCCTGTGACAGGAAGACAAACCTGGGAAGCTTGTGATTGTGGCAGGACGCAAACAGGTCCACATCCAGAAGACCCCATCGGTGACACAGGGAGTAAAATACCTTGTTGCTGAGAGACCATTCCCCCAACCGAGACATCCCTCTGCTCAGGGAGTCTGCCTCCAGGTTCTCCACCCCCGGAATGTAAACCGCCAAGATGCAAGGCACATTCTCTTCCACCCAAGACAGTATCAGGGACACTTCCTTGAGGGCTCGCTTGCTCCGAGTCCCTGCCTGATGGTTGATGTAAGCAACTGCAGTCTGGTTGTCCGAGCGGATCTGAACAGCCCGACCCCGAAGGTGTGAGGTCAGCTGAGCAAGAACCAACCTGATCGCCCTCAGTTCCAGAACATTGATGGGAGCATGGGCCTCCTGGGGGCCCCATTGACCCTGGAACTGCAGAGACTTCCAAAAGCCCCCCAACCTGTCAGACTGGCACCTGTGGTGACAGTCTCCCAACGCTGGGGCAGAAAAGTCCTGCCCACCAGGAGGTTCCTTGAGTCCAGCCACAAGAGGGACTGTCTGGCCAGGGGGGACAGAGCAAACTCCTGATCCAGGGACACAGGGTCCCGATTCCAAACAGACAGAAGGTGCAACTGAAGAGGCCTCATGTGAAACTGAGCAAAGGGGACCGCCTCAAAGCAGGACACCATCAGACCCACTAACTGCATCCCCTGCCAGATGGAGGGATGGGGACACAAGAGCAGAGCCCGAGACTGCTTCTGAAGACCCTCCACTTTCAGCTGGGGCAGGAAAACCTTGACCTGAGAGGTATTCAGAGTCATGCCCAGAAAGGACCTCACCAAAGACGGAGACAGTGAAGACTTGGGATAGTTGATCACCCAGCCGAAGGACTGGAGAGCGGAGGTCACCACCTGAGTATCCCTCTCGGCCTGCCGAAGAGACTGAGCCGCAAGGTCTCCGTGCGGAAATGTCTGACTCTGACAAACTTGTTGAGACCCTTCAGATCCAGGATAGGTCGCAGTGTTCCGTCCTTCTAGGGCACCGTGAACAGATTGGAGTAGAACTCGACCCCGTTCCTGGCGAGGCACGGGACAAATCACACCTGATAGCAGAAGGCCCTGAACAGCCATCCTAAGGCCCTGCGCAGTCAATGCGGGAAATCCGCAGCCGAAGAAACTGCCAGCTCTATTTTGTAACCTGGAGGAAACCACCTCCTGAATCGACCGATCCGAGACATGCTGTCTCCAGATGTGAGCAAATAGCAAAAGCCGTCCCCCCACCTGGATGGGTGAGGGCGCCCCCTCATGCCTGAGAGGGCTTGGCAGGGGGTTTAGATTTAGCTCCCCAGGAGGGGTTGGGTCGGCCGCAAGACCTACCTCGACCTCAGAAATCTATGCGGCCACCTGAAAATGAAGAAACTCTTCCTCCTCGAAAGGAGCGATAGGCAGAAGAACTCCGAAAGGGCCGCACAGGCTTCTGTCGCTGAGGGAGTCTTTCATCCTTGGTCAGAAGGTCCAGACGCTCCCCGAATAACCTGAGCCCCAGGAAGGGGATACTAGTGGGGGATTCTTGGCCGCAGCGTCAGCCGACCTCTGCCGCAGCCAGAGCGAGCGACGAAGCTCAACAAGCAGAGCCGAAGCCCTGGCGCCAAGCCGGACATTATCGTCCATTGCCGAGACTACAAAGGCAATAAAATCAACACAGGCTTTGAGGTCCTTATACTCCTCTGCCCGCTTACGAGATTTGGCAAAATCAACAAGGGGCCTCATCTTCTTCCTGATGGCCTAAGAGACAATGGCCGCGGCACAGACAGCACCCACAAAGGTGAACGCATGACAAGCCAGCTGATCCATGCGCCTGTCAGCAGGGTCGCGCAAGGATGCAGTATCGGGTGACGGCATAACCGTAGTGTTGGATAACCCCGACACGGGCATCCACATCGGGAGGACGGGACCAGAGGTGGATCAGCTCCTCAGGGAAGGGATACCGCCTGTCCAGGCCCTTAGGAACCGATGGCAATTTATTAGGTCTTTCCCATTCCTTAAACACCATATTGGAAAAGTGGGCCTGCTCCGGGAAGACGAGCCTCTGTCTCTCAGGCCGAAAAAAATCACCATGCTTCCTCTTAGCCGCTTTAGGAGGGACAATATGCAAAGTCTCAAACACAGAGAATAGCAAATTCTCCGTGTCGTTAGAGAGCCACATATCCTCGTCCAAGGAGGAACCAGGCTCGCTGTCATAGCCAACCGACCGATCCCCAGTCCAGTCCGAGTCCAGACCTCCAAAAAGATCATCAGCAAAATCCTAGTAACCCGGCTCGATATGCCGCTTCTCACTTGTGGCCTTCCCAGTAGCCGTGCGAGATAACTGTCTCTCCAGGCTGGCCACCCGGTGTGCCAAATCGGGTTGGGACCACCTGCTGGCTTCCCCCTCGCTGAGGGCTGAATGCAGTAGTGGGGGGGTTGGCGAGGCCGCAGGCAAGAGAGGGCTAGGTGCAGGGACGCCCACCCCAACATGTTCCCAAAGTACGCTCCCAGTGCGAGAGACACAAACCGTCACAGGGTACCACACATGGGGCCCCTAGCTCACCATCCCCAGAAGCCTCCATTATTGCGATTATGGTGAAATAATATAGGTTACAAGGCACTAACGGCCCAAACCTAAATGAGATCCCCAATTTAGTCCCTCCATTTGTTTTTCCTCTTACGGGAGAGGGTGCGGAGAGAGATGCAGGGGATGGGGGGTGAAGGAGACCGGGAGGAACCACAACCCACAGCTGACAAGGGATCCCACCTAGAAGACACAAATAGGAGAGGCCATGAGGATCCCACAGCACATGCACATATCAAGCATAGCCTCCACAGAGGGACTCACGGACCGACCGCACGGGAGGGCGTCCTATTGGTAACACAGCCGGAGCAGCAGGTAGGAAAAAAGGTGTCATCGTCAGCTCCACGGGCCAGATGCAGCAGCAAGGAGAAAATGGCACCGAGAGCAGGGAAGAAAAAAGAAAAAAAACGAGGGCGCAGCCGTGACGCAAAACGTGTCATCGCGCGGAGCGCAGCGTGCCCCGCACAACTACCGCGTTCTCCCTGCCTTCACCTGTCCCGTCAGCCGAGGCTAGGAGGCATACGTGGGTCCACGGGAACAGAGGTAATAGGGGTGCAGCAGCCGACAGGCTTAAAATGCCCCGCTCAGCTGCCGTATCCAGAGAGAGTATCCAAGACGATCCTAGCAGCAGCTTACTGCTGCCTATAGGGGGCCGGGAGGAGTTACAGCTCTGGATCTTGCAGTAACTGCGCCACCTGGTGGTGGACTACCCAACTGTCATTTCTGGGGCGACCTGGACTGAATATAGTGAAAAATACCATTTTGTGAAATACTCACCTGTAAAATGGGTATTATAAGTATGTCACACACCCCGCTTCAAGATATCCATAACATGTGGGTAATACCGACCCGAAGTGGGCGTTCCTGCAGAGATGATAGCAAAAAAGAAAGCCCCTCCCTGATCCATAAATACCTGGGACCTCCCACTCATTACCCAGTATATATAAGCAGTAAGGTAAGGGACCAGGAAGAGGCAAATATAAGTCATAACAACGCAAAGTTAACAAAATAAAGGATCCAGAATACAAAAAAGGGCGGGTGAAGCGGGGTGTGTGACATACTTATAATACCCATTTTACAGGTGAGTATTTCACAAAATGGTATTATTCTAAGTATGTCACACACCCCGCTTCAAGATATCCATAACATGTGGGACATCCAATAGCAGTGTCCATAAAAGGGCGGGGATCCAAAAACAAGGCAACAAGGCACAACTTAAATCACAACAGCTTGCAGAACTTTGCAGCCAAAAACAGCATCCGCTGAGGCCCGAACATCAACCTTGTAAAACTTGGAAAAAGTGTGAACAGAGGACCAAGTAGCGGCCTTACAAACTTGCTCAACAGAGGCCTGGTGCTGAAAAGCCCAGGACGCTCCAACCGCACGAGTAGAATGAGCAGTAACACGAAAAGGGGGACTCCTCCCCTTGGCAGAATAGGCCCCAATGATGGCCTGACGAATCCATTTACTAATGGAAGATTTGGCAGGAGCCAAACCTTTCCTAGGCCCAAAGGGCACCACAAAAAAGCATCAGTCTTACGAAAGGAAGACGTAACCACCAGATAATATTTCACAACACGAACCACATCCAAGGAATGCAGCGCCCTTTCCTTGTCGTTGCTGGGATTAGGACATAGAGAAGGCAGAACAATGTCCTGATTCAGATGAAAGGCAGAGACCACCTTAGGAAGAAAATCCGGCTTGAAACGAAAGACAACCTTATCCTGATGCCTTTCAAAGTACGGAGCTTTAATGGATAAAGCTGCCAACTCAGAAACACGCCGAACTGAAGTGATGGCCACCAAAAAGGCCACCATTTGAGTAAGAGAAGACAAAGCAACCTCATTCAAGGGCTCAAACGGAGGACCCTGAAGAGCAGAAAGAACCAGGTTCAAATCCCAAACTGGAACAAAAGGCTTCCTAGGAGGCCGTACATGCGTAACTCCTTGGAAAAAGGTCTTGACTAAGGGATGAAGTGCAAAGGACCTTTGAAAGAACACTGCCAGGGCAGAAACCTGCCCCTTCAAGGTACTAAGTTGAAGCCCCAAATCCAGACCATGTTGAAGAAACTCCAGGATTCTGGAAATGGAAAACTCCCGACAAGAGAAAGACCTACTTTCACACCAGTCAATATAGGACCTCCAAGTCCTATAGTAAATAGTAGAGGAAGAGCGCTTCCTGGCGCTAATAAGAGTCTGAACCACCATCTTCTTCCTTCAAGATGGCGGTTTCAGCAGCCACGCCGTCAAAGCCAGCGAAGGTAAATTGGGATAGCGCAGCCGACCCTGGGTGAGCAGGTCCGGCAGAAGAGGCAGAACGAACTGATCCTCTGCCAGTCTTACCAGGTCTGCGAACCAAACCTGCCTTGGCCACCTTGGTGCCACTAGAATCGCCGACGCGCCCTCCAGAGTCAGCTTGCGCACCACTCTGGCTACAATCGGAAACGGAGGGAACAGGTAAAGAAACCCCAGATCCCTCCAGTTCAGAGACATGGCATCCACTGCCAGAGCCAGAGGATCCTGCGAGAGAGACACAAAGACTGGTAGCTTGTGATTGTGACGAGAGGCAAAGAGGTCCACCACCGGGAACCCCCACCTGAGACATATCGAACGAAACACCGTGGGACTGAGAGACCACTACCCCTGACGAGAGGAGGCTCTGCTCAGCAAGTCCGCCTCCGTGTTCTCCACTCCCGGAATGTAGACTGCTGAGATACACAGGACGTGACTCTCCGTCCAGTCCAGAATCAAAGACACTTCCCTGAGGGCACTCCTGCTGCGAGTCCCCCCTTGGTGATTGATGTAAGCAACCGCCGTCCTGTTGTCCGACCGGACCTGAACTGGCAGGCCTCTCAACTGATGAGTCAAGCGAAACAGAACCAACCTGATGGCTCTCAACTCCAGAACATTGATGGGCTCGTGAGCCTCCTGCGGGCCCCACAGACCCTGAAACTGGAGGTCCTTCCAAACACCCCCCCAACCTGACAGACTGGCATCCGTGGTGACTGTTTCCCAACACGGAACCAGAAAAGATCTGCCCTTCGACAGATTGACCGACCCCAGCCACCATTGCAGGGATCGACGAACTCGGGGAGTCATCAGGAAGGACTGATCCAACGATAGAGGAGACTTGTCCCAAACCTTCAACAGATGAAGCTGAAGCGTCCTTGTATGAAACTGCGCAAAGGGAACTGCCTCGAATGAGGCCACCATTAACCCCACCAGCCTCATCCCTAGCCGGATGGCCGGACGAGGGGCCGACAAGAGAAGCCGAGCCAATTCCTGAATCAAAAGAATCTTGGCCTGGGGCAGAAATACCCTGGCCTGCGAAGTGTCCAGAGACATTCCCAGAAAGGTCACTACTCTGGACGGAGAGAGAGAAGACTTGGGGTGGTTGACCACCCAACCGAACCTCTCCAGGGTGGACACCACCATTCTGGTGTCCAACTCCGCTTGGTTGAAAGAAGAGGCCATGATCAGAAGATCGTCCAAATAGGGCACAATGCGGATACCCTGAACCCTTAGCAGAGCCATCACCCCCGCTAGCACCTTGGTGAACACCCGAGGAGCCGAGGTGAGACCGAAAGGGAGTGCTACAAACTGAAAATGCCGATCCTCCACCACGAACCTGAGAAACCTCTGGTGTGCTGGATAAATTGGAACGTGTAGATAAGCATCCTTGATGTCTATGGACGTCAGAAAGTCTCCCTGACGAAGAGAGTGAATGGCCGAACGTATCGTTTCCATGCGGAATTTCCGTGGCCGGATAAACCTGTTGAGAAACTTCAGATCCAAGATGGGTCGGACCGCTCCGTCCTTCTTGGGTACCGTGAACAGATTGGAATAAAAACCCCTGCCCTGATCCGAAGGGGGCACTGGGCAAATGACAGCCGTATCCAGAAGGTTCTGTACTGCCAACAGGAGCCCCTGCGCCGCTAGAGGTTCCGAAGGCATCCGAGACCTGAAAAATCTGGAAGGGGGGCGGAGCTCGAACTCCAGCTTGTAACCGGAAGACACTACTTCCCGGATCCATCTGTCCGAGACCTCTTGATCCCAGATCTGGGAGAAGAGTCGCAGCCGTCCCCCCACCCGCATGGGTGAGGGCGCCCCCTCATTGCTGAGCCGGCTTGGCAGCCGGCTTGGGCTTAGAGCCCCAACTGTATCCTGGACGGGCACGTCCTCTGCCCCTGCTCCCAGAATCTCCTCTGGAAGAGGGGAATGCAAATCCCCTGCCAGATCTGGTCCCACGAAAGGAGGGGGTAAAGGAAGGTCCCCCCTCGAAAGGGGCGGCGTTGTTTCTTGCGTTGGGGTAACCTACCACCCTTGGTAACGGAGTCCAATGTCTCTCCAAAAAGCCGTAATCCAACAAAAGGCAGAGGCGTTAGCGACTTCTTGGACATAAAATCTGCTGCCCACTGGCGCAGCCAAACCGAGCGCCGAATAGTTATCAGCAGCGCCGATGTCCTACCACACATCATCAAAGTGTCATCCAAGGCTGTCAACACAAAGGATAAAAACAACTCACACCGCTTAAGGCTAAGGAACTCAGCACTAGCAGGACGCAGCCCGGAAGAAGTCAACAGGTCCCTGACCACGGACCTGGCAGCCAACACCATTAGAGCCGAGGCGCACACGGGCCGCATGGCTGACCCAACACTAGCAAAACCATGACAAGCCATCTGGTCAATACGTTTATCCTCTCCATCCTTGAGAATGGAACAATCAGGTCTATTTAAAACCGAGGAATTGGACAACCCCAAAACCGGGGCATCCACCTCGGGGGGAGATGCCCAGCGCTTAATCGCCTCCGAAGGAAAAGGATATTTCCTATCCCACCCCTGAGGGATACCAGGGAGCCGAGCCGGCCTGTCCCATTCCTTAGCAATGATTTTGTCAAAATGCCGCTGTGTAGGGAATTCCAAGCGCGGCCTGGATTCCTCAAACAATTCACCCTTCTGCTGTGACACCTCCTCAGGAGGGGAAATATTCAGGACCTCTAACATCAGAGCCAGAGCGTGGGGAGTATCAGAGGATCTCCCCAAGTCACCAGGCTCGGCTTCAGCGCCAAAGGACTGCTCATCGTCCGAAATATCAGAATCCTCATAAACTTCCCCTTCCTCTAGCAGGGAATAATCAGACCAATCCAGATTATTAACATCCTCCTGGTCCTCCACCAGCGGAGCCGGCGACAAATGCTTTCTCTTAGTCGGAGCCTTACGGGCGACCGAGCTGGAGATAATTTTTTCAAGGTTAGCCAATCTTGCACACATCTCAGATTGCAGCTCCCGGCCCATGACAACGTCACATGGGTTGCGTGTCAAGGTGGGAGGAGGAGATGAAGCGACCGGCGGTGCAGACCCAGACGCCTGGGGTTCGGACTGCCGCGTAATAGTCTGCTGTGCACATGGAATACACAGAAGTACATCGTCCCCAGAAATGGATACCCCACACAACATACACTTTCGGGGATGCCCCGAGGGGGCCCCGAGCCCAGTATCCGGGGATGCCTCCATAAGGTGAACTTTTATAGGTATAGTCGCAATGACCCAGGGAATTACGCCACTAGACAACCCGGGATGCCCCTTTAATGTCCCGAGTGGGAGGATTTATGGACAATAATGAACCCAGTAATTAAGGATCGGGAGAGACCCCCTAAATGCTAATGGAGAACCTCCTGAAGCACCACCTGGAAGACAGAAAGGAAGGGCTAATAAGACTAATGAAGCACAGACACCCTTACATACAGAGGAAGCGCAAAAAGGAGATGGCCAGAGGCCACTTACAGAACCGACAGCCAGTAATGAGCGACCGTGAGGTAATCCACAGGAGTTTGCAGCCAGAAGGGGAAAAGGGGGCGTGGCCAGCGCGGGACGCCGAGCAACGCCCCCCTTCCCCTCTCTCTCACACAGGCAGAGCTCCGCACCGGCCCCGCCCCCCCAGTCAAGCGTGAAGACGGAGCTCTCAGAATCACCTCACAGAAAAAAGGCGCCAAGAGCCGGCCGGCGCCGCAGTGTGAAGTGCGGCTGCCGCGCCCGGCTCAGAATAAAACACAGGCACACACACAATTAAACATGTGAAACAGGAGGGACGAGCCCCGGCCCCGCAGCGAAGGTCCGGACCCGCCACCCCCCCCCCCTCCAGAAGGACAGTATACATGGCGTGAGGTAATACCTCCGCCATTATAACAGTGAAACACCAGCTGAGGGAAGATAGGGGGAAAAAGACAGGTACAGCACCGCACAGGCCCTGAGGAACGGCTGCGGCGGTGATACAATTAAAGAGACACACAACACCCAAAACGGAACAAGTTAGGGATTAAATAAAGAAGGGACCCACACTCCCCAACCCCACCTGTGGAAAGGGGATCCTGGGAGGGCCACTAAATGTTAATTAAGGGACAGGGCATCCCAAACCGGGGTCACCAACCCGGAACAACCGCCTACCCTCTCATATAGGGTCTCACGGTGGAGCATAGCTCCTGAGCACCTAAGGTGCCGATATACCCTCGCCTGGACCCTCAGCCGAGGCTGGGAGGCATATGGATTTCAGGGGAGAAAAAGGTCCAAACGGAAACAAATGAATAGTGGGCCGGGAGTCATCCCGGCTACCTGAAATCCCCCTGTGCAAGGAGGAGCCATCATCTTCTGACTTGCTCGCCGTCTGCAGAGATGGAAAACTGGGTAATGAGTGGGAGGTCCCAGGTATTTATGGATCAGGGAGGGGCTTTCTTTTTTGCTATCATCTCTGCAGGAACGCCCACTTCAGGTCGGTATTACCCACATGTTATGGATATCTTGAAGCGGGGTGTGTGACATACTTAGAATAAACTGTTTTACATAGCTATGCAGAAAGGAACTTCATGTCATCACCCTCTTTTTTAAATAAAGCCTTTGGCCAATATTCATAACACCACTAACAGGAAGCAGTATAATGTCTGAATAGAGCCAGGAGGTTTTGAATGTCATCGTTAAACATGCCTTACCTTAGGTTCGCTTCAGTCACAATACATTCAAAATTGGGTCACGAACATAAGCTTCCAGACTAACTAGAGTGGCACCTCAGGAATTTCATGTAACATAGCCTGCCAATCAGACATACCACAGTGATTTGATGTATACCCAACTAGACTCCCATGGTCTGCACAGGGTGCCATGAGACCTACTGGCTTCCAATTACATGTCATGCTGGGGCTCTGACCAAGATGACATGAAAAGATTTATGTTTGCAGCTACTGAGTCTATTGTACTGGCTAAAAAGAAGACATTGAAAAGTGAGATGTATTAACTTTTAAAGATTTTTAATACCATGTCCCCCCGAAATTAATCTGTAGTGCGATTTCTTTAGCATTTTCCTACCACCGAAAATCAACCTTAGTTACAGTGCCACCCCCCATCTTTGCCGGCTGGACTGCTGTTGCCCCCCAAATCAGGAAAACCTGCTGCGAAAGGGGTGGGGCCAGCTGTTCATTTAGCCCTCTGCCTATCTGTCCATTTATCCATCCATCCTTCTGCCCAGATATCAATTTGTTGTTTATGGGAAAACAGAGACCACATGCTTCAGCAGCACAAAAAAAGAAAATGAAAAAAAGGGGACTTACCTTGGCAAAGTGTTTAATCACAGCTAATTACTTTTAAGTGGAAGTTCAGTCACAAGAGGGCACATTGTTTTTTCCCTCCCCAAGTACTAACTCTGCAGGGGAAGTTCAGATCTTTGGCCATTGCTACTTGACAGTTATCCGATCTTCAAAACTCTATGCAGGAAGCTTCTAGAGTCCTGCCAAGGGCATGGGTCAAAACATCTGTTGTGCCATCAAGGATTGCTCTCATAGCAGGATTTGAGGTATTAAAGAGATTTTTCAGGCAAAAAGGATAAGAAAAACAGCAGCTTACCTTGCCAAACGTTCCTCCAGTGCGGATGCATAGATAGCGGATTTCAGGAGCAAGCACCCCCCCCCCGAATGCTTTAGAGCTGAGGTGTCTGACTACAGAGTAGGTCAACGTTGTGGGCCAACCTTGATATTTCTTTATGATGCCACCTGATGAGCAGCGGTGCAATCGCAGTGTGGGACCTCCAACCTATTAAAGCAGACCAACACCCATGTGGGTCCCACCACAATAAAACAGGCCCAAAACAATTACCTTCCTCGCTTCAGCTGCCCGCTGGTGCTCAGGGGCGAAGGGTTTTCCAGTGGGCAGAACAATAAACGCATCTATTACCCACGTCGGGTGACCAATTGCGGAGCTGGATTCCCAACAAGGATCGAGGCTAAGGCAAGAATTTCAGGCTTTCTGGAAAGTTATGTGCGTGGAGGGCTTCAACCCCCCCCCCCCCCCCGAGCCTATCTTACTGTAGCGGGAACAACACCCGCATTTTAAGTGCACATAAACACCTCATCTAATGCTCCCAGTAAATGATGACCTTTTATCTATGGGCAGAGCAGAAGTGCCAGGTAGGCGTATTTGGTTGCAGAACAGCACGTAATAGGGCAAAGGTCCCCTTTTAATGTTTTGAGTGGAAGCAGATCCATGTAGGAAAGGCTTCTCATCAGAACATTTAAAAGGGGACCTCTTCACCTAACCACTTTCCCAACTTTGCGGTATCCAAACAGGGATGCCACCCCAAAAACATCTGCTGGCGGCTTGTATACCAGCCTTTGGGAACCCCTGCTGTATACTTTTTATTTTTTTGCCTGCGGGCCATGGAGCCAGAGTTTGACACCCTTGATTTAAAGAATGGACAGTTGTCGGATTAAGAAAAAAAAAAAAAATCATTCATTGGGTAACAAAAATTGGATTTATTCATAAAAACATTAGCAATCATGAAGCCACTTTGACTTCTGTAGAAATCAACATTAAACAAAATGTTTAGACATAGCCACAATTTACATAAAATAAATCAAATTGTAAACATATTAGGATTCCAGTTTTTAGCTTATAAAACATTCCATTAGAACAGGGCAACATTACCTGATAAGTAGTAAAACTAATCTCTCATCTCTTACTTGCTGTAAGATGATGAACTTCTCGTCTCCTTCGTCACCTCTCCTCTGCTGTCCTAAATAAACTAACCCTTATCTGTAAAGTTAGGGAGAAATATTTTGTATTACAGCAATGAAAAACTCCTGCTCTCTGCCCAAATGACGCAAGGTCAGAACTCTGCTCTATAAAATGGCTGGTCTATCATTTTGTCTTCTTTACTTTAAGGATCTTTACAGTGATATCGCAGGCAAAAAGGCAATTGTTAGACCATCTGGCTACATTTGGCACAGTCCTAAACGGTTTTCCATTTTAAAATTGAAGAATTAGCAGAGATACTAAGGTTTACAGTTCTACCACATGATTTATCTTCTGAAGCAAGTGGGCGTGCCCCTTGGAATGTTGCATAATAAACAAAGTCTGTATTAGTCGGATATTGTGCTTTAAACCAGATCTAAAGTAAAAAAAAAGGTCAGTAAACTGCATGCCCAAAGTCCCACAACTATTTGAGAGGCCTTAATTACATGCAGATGATATGGAATAACAAGCGGATTCTGCCTGGAAGCCGCCATCTTGCCACATACATGAGCCCGGCTTCTGGAAAAAAAATTATATATGAGCATAGAAATACTCACACGAACTGGCAGTTGAAGCAGCAGCGGCAGTATTAAAGGGCACCACTCTCAATTCAGCTACTATGTATGGTGGTGCTTATCAGGACTGTTTCTTACTCCGGGGTGATTATTGGTGCGGGGAGGGGGCAGGTCCCTAGTTAATGACCTTATGTTATTCCCTTTACCTTTAGTCCTAAGAAAAGCCAGGGTTCTGGTTGCACTGCACTGGCCCTGGAGACCATGGTTTTCCCTTCTGTCTGTAGAGCCCCCATGGCCTCTACCACAGTTTCCAGATGTCATTTACCAGGGCACAAATCTCCAGACACAGGTCCAGTCCCTACAATTAACAGTGTGGATCCTGAATGGGACTAAGAAAAAAGGGGTAAGCACAGTTATTTCCACCCTGCTGAAAAGCAGAAAGCTAGTGACACGAAAGATCTACTGTAATGTATTCAAAAGATACCAATCCATGACCTCGACTCGGTCCTCAAAGATAAAAGGGGTAGCTTCGGTTTTAGAATTTTTACAGGAACGTTATGGTTAGGCCTAACCTTGAGAAACCTTAAGGTTCAGACTTCTGCCCTTTCCGGAGGAACGTCTTAGAGACGATCCTTTGGTGGTTAGATTTTTCATAGTCGTTTCTAGGAGACAACCCTTTAAGGCCAAAATGTTTCCCAATTGGGATTTGTCTTTAGTTCTTCATGGACCAACTTGCCCCCTTTTGAACCCATTAAGGACACAACATTAAAGATGCTATCCTTCAAGATTAGTTTCATCCTAGCAATCACATAGGTGAGGCAGCTTAGTGACCTGAATGCCATGTCAATTAAAAGAACCCTACTAGAGAGTTACCAGACAGAATTCTTCCTAGATCCCTTATATTTGTCAAAAATAATCTCAAAATTTCACAGGTCACAGGAGGTTGTGTTGCCAGTAGTGGAGCCGGCTCAGTCAGATCAGGACAGGTCCTTAGCGCTCCTAGATGCCAGAAAACAGATTCTCCTGTATTTAATAATTATAGCAGAATGGAGAAAATCTGATCATTTATTGGTCTCCTTTGGGGAAAGAGCAAGGGGTTGCAAGCATCCGTAACGAGATGGATTAGAGATGCTATAGCTCTGGCTAATCAAGCAATGAATGCCCCGCCTCCCTTAGGTATTAGAGCTCAGTTCACTAGGGCAGTGTCAGCTTCTTGTGATTATAATGGTGGCATCTGATTGGAGGAAATATTTAACGCAGTCAACTGGTCTTCACCACACACCTTCCTGAGGCAATACAAGGTAGACTTGTGGAATCACGACCAGCAGAATTTCGGAAAAGACGGTTCTTCAGGCAGTCGGTCCACCCTGAGGTAGTACGCTGCGTGTTTGCTTGCCTTCTGTGGCTAAGCTGTCCTGGAGGATGCCTGGGGAAAACCCCAGTTAGTCTTACCGGTAACGGTATTTCCAATAATCCTCCAGGAGGGCATCCTACACCCCACCCCATTTTTTCATATCTATTCTGGCTTAGTTGTATTATTTCTTGTCTGTCTTTTTCCCCTTTGGGTCTGAGATTATTCCTGTATGATTGCCTAAAAACAATGAGGGTCGAGGGGAAGGGAAGGGGCTTTAATACTCTGTCAGGTTGAGTTTCCTGTTTAGGGAGAGTAAGTGAGTGGCTAAGCAGTCCTGGTGGACTATTGGAAACACCGTTACTGGTAAGAACTGTTTTTTTTTTTTTAACTTTTGGTCTGCTTTAAACGCCCTGGCTGTGCCCTCTCCCTGTTGCTAGTGCTCTTATACATTGGTTAGAATAAGTTTACACACATCAGCAGAGTACGGTAATTTCTATTCCACACCCTGATGATCAATAGTGTAGTGCAGGGCTCTATTGTCCTGTTCCAATGACTGACACCTAATCACAACCTCGCAGACAGCCACAGGCAATCCGAATGATAATTAAGTGTGGTGATTGTAATGCAAATTAGACGTGACAGTTATTGAAACTAATTAGAGGCGACTATTCATATGCCAATTAGGAGGTGAGAGGCACAAGGAGGAAAGACTGTGCTGGCTCAGGCTGCGTAATACTAGTGTTGGTGGTCTATGGCAAAGAAATTCAGGGGGTGTGCCACTACTCTGCCTTGTTTCTAATTCCAGGAGCAGCTGTGTGCTAACAGGAAGGGAGAGGGCAGCCATGACAAGGTGAGCTGCCAAATAATAGTTTATTAGTTTATGCACAAGGTTTTTTTTTTGTTTTGATAAACTTCCTTTGATGTCCACTGGTACTGTGCCTTTTCAGTTTATTGCATCCAACATTATGTCTGACTAGAGGACTAAATATCCTCGAAAGCTCACACAAAAATAGATTCTGCCTACAAAGGGTATCACCTTTTTTCACTTTGCTCCAGTATATTAAAGTAACAGATATTCTGGATTCCATAAGGTGCCACCGCTCTCTACCCCTCCTTAAAGACTGGCCAGAGGGAACCTGCACATCTTTTCTTTACACATATAAAAGAATTTTACATTTCCTTTAGCAAAAGAATTGAGCAACCTTTCACATGCATTGTTTTAAGATTACAATGCAACATATAGAATGCCCCACAAACAATACAGTTTTGGAACAGTCGTTCTGCAAGGTCATCATGCTTGAGGTGACCTCAGGCTCAGGTTTAACGTCAGGCGGCAACCGCCACCTCTGTAAGTGGGGTGGTAGCCACATCAGCAGGAGGTGTCTGTGCTGTGTGGGATGCACCCGAATATGGCGATATCTTTCACCATATATAATTCTTGGCCTGTATCGTGGATTATCTTTGTTACCCTATGTTTCTGTAGTTTATATCTGGGCCAACTGGGCTCAGAACGATTAAGTGACTGCAGCTTTTTAGAAATCATTTCTTGATCTTCTTGTAATACAGGGCAAATCTGTGTGTAATATATATATATATATATATATATATATATATATATATATATCCCCATCCATTTTCTTTGCTCCCCATCATTTTAAATGTCCTTGTGGATTCAGGATGTCATTAGGTGAAATCTCATTTAAAGTTGAGTGCAAAATCTAAATTAACAGGATAGACAATGCTCACATTAAAATAAAGATTCACTTTGAGGACTTTTCAATTTAGTACTGCAGATCAGGGGTGCCCTCAGACTCGACTACCCACTTACATTCCCCCCGCCTCTGTGCTGCATGGAATCAGTGCAGAGTGCTCCAAGGTGCCTATAGAGGTCATTGGGACTGAGGACTACCTATTAAGCAAGGACAAGACATGGCAGTATTTTTGGTTACAAAATCCTAAATTCTGTAAAAAGACTCAACTACGATTTAGCCATCCAAGCTACAAAACAAAAAAAAAAACCTTAAATGAGGGCAAAAGTCCAGCATTTCATGGTTATATGCTAGTGTCATTAAGTTGTTGTACCGTGTTAGCCATCGATGTAAGCAGGAAATGTATTACCTTAACCTTGGATTTCATGGTTATATGCTACAAATTTCACAGACCTATCATTTCTTCTCCCCATTATAAACATTAATATTCTATTAGTAAGACTAATATTTAGTCCAAGAGCCTGACTGTACCTGGCAAAGGAAAGCATTGCATTTGTGAGCCAGTTTCAACCTGCCACTTTCATGTTCTGTGTGTAATACCGCAATCCGGTTGATAATGATAAAAAGAATACTCTCTATTTGAAGATAAATAGCCCAGTTTTTTTCCAGGTTATATAACTGGATCACATTACACGGGGATCAGCCTGTGTTTAAAACTATTAAGCCAAAGGATTATATATTAAAAATATTCTGGGAAGATAAAGAAAAAAATATTGATCCCTTTTATATGGGTTATTCGAGTATAAAAACATATCATTACGCAAATAATTAAAAATAACCATATATACAACATTTACAAATTAGAACAATCACATTATTCTTGTGTAAGTAACCAGGATCTAGGATCCAACCGTTCCTTGATGGATTTCTGCCTTGGAGCTGGCACAGGTCTAGACAGACAATTCTCCTCTGTGCTTATGTGCGTCTGCTCGTCATCCGAGATGGTGTTACTGGACAATACTGGTTTTCGAGGGACAACCATAGGTTTCTGAAACTGCTGCATGATCGAAGACAATTTTGCATCGAGAGACTTGCGAGAAAAACTCGATCGCGGCCAGATGTTCTCCTTTTCTACTGGGACTGAATTTTTTTGTTCCCCGACAGCATATGGAGTTTTATTGGGAGGCGGAGGAGCCCGTCTCTTCTTTCCTTTAGCATCCATAAAACTTGTACTTTCTGTATGTAAAGGGGGCGAATTAGTCTTCTCAACATGTAGCTGATGGCTACCGTCAAATAATGCTGCCCATGGAGGTGGAGTAGACTCTCCCTGACCAATTAAGAACTTCCCATCGGTTTCCTCAATTTTCCGGTGCAGAATATCCGTCAAGCTTTCAAACTTAATTGGCGAGCCAATGCCTAAAACAATAAAAGTCAGTTTGTTTAACCACATGCTTGATAACATAAGATACCCACTCCAAAATAGGAGCATGGCCAAGTTTTGTGATAGCCTTCACTACATAATTAAGACCCTGTCCAGGCACATGCGGTCTTCCCCTTATCCACTGTGGGAACAGTGTAAAATCAGTCATTTAAATGACTTTTTTATGTAAATTCATGAATTTAAAGTAAAGCTCACATTTTGGGGTATGGTTGAGCTGGGAACGTCATGGCATAGCTTTAGTAGTCATTAGTGCGCTCTGCTATAGTTCGAGTTGGACGACCACTGTGGCTCGACATGCTCACTTGTGCCTCTCTAACTTGAGTGGCTGAAGACATGGAATTGAAAGGGAAAACTTTGGAGCACTGCTAAAGTAAATGAAGTAGAGGCACATGAGACAGACATCAGGTAAGCTCCTTGTTGTCGTATTATTGCCATTTCCTGGACTTTGGCCCATTAAAATTTGTTTGAAAATTGCATTTCTGCGACATGCCAAGCTAAGATGTGGTATATGCAGTCTCTTCAATTGATTACATGAGGACTTCTATTCATTATTCTATTCACTATTTCTTTACTTTAACGTGTCAAGCTTGCGGCCCGAAGACCAGATCTGACCTACCAAGCCTTTTCTTGTGGCCCGCCCACAAGTGTTGGCCTGGCTGCTTCACTTCACTTGTTGCTGGGTGATGTGGTTGTATGAGTAGTGTCTGCCTCTTCCTATAAATTGCAGAGCTATGTCTATAAAAGTTGTTGGCGTGTAACTTTTCAATGTACAGGGGAGAAGAAGAGCGTTTGGCAGTGCCACCAGCTGTCACCACACAAAGGGGCCCCCACCAAACCCATACAACTTCCTGCCACCACAAAGGGGGTTATTGCTAGCTAGTGCCAGTTGGGGGTGGGAGAAAAATTGATTGTGGGGCTGTCCTGGGGGGGAATGAAAAATATATTTCAGCCTCTGCATCTGTCCTGGGATAAATAATTCAGCCCCTGCCCAGGGCAAAATACTTCTGAATTTGCATCTGTCCAAAGCAAAAAAACAAAACAGCGTTTTGGTTGTGCTTGCATTTTGTCCTGATCTTTGAAAGCAGCCATAACGTTGATGTGGTCCTCTGTGAAAATAGGTTTGACACCCCTGATCTAAATCCAAAACACGGTTTATTCTCAGCCTTCAATGCAGGGCTAAGTTGTGTCATCTTTAGTGACGATTGTTCAAAGCACACAGCCCTCCCAACATGTTCTTTACAGATGAAGAGATGCCCCAGGGCTCTCAATAGTATAAGAGACTCTGAGACATAATAATACTGTTTTGACTGTAAAGCTCTGCAGAATTTATTATTATTATTATGTGAAAGTGCTTCAGAATGAACAGGGAAAAAATTTCACATACAACTTAGGACATTACCAAAAACTCCTCTTATGTGGACTCCAATCTTTACCTTGTCAAACAGAGATGCTACTTACTCATATCATGATACACCGAAGCCGCCTCTTTGGTTAGGAACAAAGGAGGTTTCCGTGGTGACCTCATCTCGATCTTCATTAGTTCTTCTGTACAATGCTTCCACTGACCTTAGAGGAACAGAGCGGCATTAAATGGCGTATATGATTTTTAGGCAGAATAAAGCATGGGCATACAATGACCAATTTTTTGTTCAGCAGGGATAGGATTCTGTGTGTTAATCTGCATTAAATCAATGCAATTTCCTTTTATTTACTGGAGGAACGTTACACTTAACGCTGTTTTCCATTCATGCAACTAGTCCCCTAGCCTAACCACATGGTTGTGTTTTACAATACGTGTCAACCACATTTGAGCAAGGGCAAGGCCTGCCAACCCACTAAGTGGATTTCTGCAGCAGTGTTTGAAAGTTTCCTTGAGAATCATTTTTGTAACTTAGTTGAAAGTCTGGAAGGCCCAAGAAGCCCCAACAGCATGAGTAGAATGAGCAGTAACACGGAAAGGGGGAGTCTTCCCCTTAGTAGAATAGGCCTGAACCACAGCCTGACAAATCCATTTGCTGATGGTAGACTTGGCAGGAGCCAAACCCTTCCTAGGCCTGGAAGACACAACAAAGAGAGCATCCGTCTTCCTGAAAGCCTTAGTGATAACAAGGTAATACTTAACGCACCTGACCACGTCCAAGGAATGCAAAACCCTCTCCTTGGAGTTACTAGGATTGGGACACAAAGAAGGAAGGACAATATCTTGGTTCAAATGAAATGCAGACACAACTTTAGGCAGAAAATCTGGTTTGAAGCGGAAGACCACCTTATCCTGGTGTCTCTCATAGTAGGGAGGCTGAATAGATAAAGCAGCCAACTCAGACACACGCCTAACAGACATGATAGCTACCAGGAAGACAACTAGGGATGAGCGAATCGATCCGGACGAACCCGGATTCGATCCGAATTTCATGAAAAATTCGATTCGGATCGAATCCGAATTTCCCCGCGATTCGATCGATTCGAAAGTTTTCCTTTAACATCCATTCATTTACATTACAGGCATTCTAAGATGGCGGACGGGACATGTCCAGACATGTAAGCTGGGGCAGTGTATGCTGGGACAGTCACATGCAGCCTGTCAGCAGCCAGCAAGCTCGGTGACGTCACAGCGCTATTTAAGGCCGGCGGCCATCTTGCTTTTCCTCATTTCTCTATTGCATTCGTGAGAGACAGGACGCTGCTGTAGGCAGGGAGAGAGACAGTTAGACAGACAGGGACAGACAGGGAAAGGCTGGAGACAGGCAGGAGACAGACAGAAAGTCAGCGAAAAACAGGGAAAGTTAGGAAAAATCGGAGGCAGTCACAGGGAGTTTTTTTTTTTTTTTTCATCCAGCCTGAGTGTTACTGGCTGGCTGACTGGCTTTGTTAGCGTTTTCAGGCTGCTTATACACTAACTGTGCATATATACTGAACTGATCTCAAGTCTGCTGTGAGGCATCCCATTCTGTGACTACACCAGCCTCTATTTAATAACATAACCATTTGCACTTATTCTAATAGAAATTAGGCCTGATAAAGACACTTTTGCTGTGCATAGTCTTACTGCTGCCTGCCAGGTGCTCTCTGGTTTTTGTGGCATCCCATTCTGTGACTACACCAGCCTCTATTTAATACCATAACCATTTGCACTTATTCTAATAGAAATTAGGCCTGATAAAGACACTTTTGCTGTGCATGCTCTCTGGTTTTTGTGGCATCCCATTTCCTGAAGCATCCGCAGGAGGGTAACATGGCCACATGCAAGATATGTAGGCAAAAGGTGAAGCGTGGCCAGGGTCCAAAAGTTGGCACCACGGCCCTGCGACAACATATGATGCGTCACCATAAATCAACCTGGGAGAACCGAGGCTCCCAAGGGGTGGTCCAGTCTGCTTCCTCACCAAGTGAGCTCCCAATTTCTGCCAGCCAAGGCTCCAGCACCTCAGCCGAAGGCAGTTGTGCGTCATACCCATCCTCTGTCGCTCCTGCTGCTCCTCCTCCAAGTCATGCATCCCGCCAGCAATCCATCAGCGAAGCCATGTCCAAGAGACAGCAGTATGCGCCCACTCATCCTACGGTGCAGAAGCTGAATGTGCTCCTGTCCAAGTTGCTGGTGCTGCAGTCGCTCCCTTTTCAGGTGGTGGAATCTGCACCTTTCAGAGAACTGATGGCTTGTGCCGAGCCGAGGTGGAGAGTCCCAAGCCGTCATTTCTTTGCCAAGAAGGCAGTACCAGCGCTGCACACTTTTGTTGAACAGAAGGTGGGCCAGTCCTTGAGCCTGTCGGTGTGTAGCAAAGTGCATGGCAGCGCCGACATCTGGAGCTGTAACTACGGTCAGGGACAGTACATGTCGTTTACGGCCCACTGGGTGAATGTGGTCCCATTGCAGCAGCAACTTGGACAGGTCACGCCGCTTCGGCCTCCGCGCTCCCTGCCCGTTGGGCCTGTGACACCGTGCGACTCGGCCTCCTCATCCTCCGCCATCTCCTCACCCTCCACTGTAGGCTCAAGTCTCTGTGCCCCTCCAGTCTACCATGTGTGCAGGGCACGGAGGTGTCTCGCAGTGCTTCACATGGTTTGTCTTGGCGAACGGAGTCACACAGGGGAGGAACTGCTTAAATGTATTCATCAGGAAATCCAAACATGGCTTACTCCAAGAAAACTTAAAATGGGAATCATGGTTACCGACAATGGGAAGAACATTTTGTCTGCGCTGCGCCAAGGAAGCCTGACCCATGCCCCCTGCATGGCTCACGTCTTCAATCTGGTTGTCAAGCGGTTTCTGAAGTGTTCCCCCCATCTGCAAGACATCCTAACAACTTCAAGGAAACTTTGCATGCACTTCAGCCACTCATACACCGCCAAACACACCCTTCTTGAGCTACAGCGTCAGAATGGTATCCCCCAACATAGTCTGATTTGCGATGTTTCCACCCGTTGGAATTCCACCCTTCACATGTTGGACCGATTATATGAACAGAGAAAAGCCATCACGGATTTCCTGATGATCCAAGCAGATAGGGGGACTCCCCTGTGTAACTTCAATGTCAACCAGTGGCAGCTCATACGTGACACCTGCCGTTTGCTCAGGCCCTTTGAGGAAGCCACTTTATTTGTCAGTCGGCAGGATTACGGGATGAACGACGTGATTCCACTGCTTCATGTACTACAGCACATGTTGGAAACCATGGCTGGTCAGGGCACTGGAGACATGGCGTTTACATCTTACGGCCACATGAACCCCGTTGGAGCTGAACTGGAGGAGGAGGAGGAAGAGGAGGAGGAGGAGTTGCCCAGCGAAACACAGTTTAGGCTTGGCGAAATGGCTGGTTTATCTAGTCAGCGGACGGAGAGGAGGAGCAGGAGCAGCCAGAGGAGCTAGAGGTTTTTGAGGAAGGCGAGACAGAGGACCCGGCCACACCGTGGCAGTATGCAGTGGAGATGGAGACAGGTAGTCCATCCGAGTCACTTGCGCAAATGGCACGAAGCATGCTCACGTGCTTGCGTAGTGACCCCAGAATTGTTTCCATCTGTCGGCGGGATGACTTCTGGCTGTCCACCTTATTGGACCCTCGCTTCCGGCACAAAATGGGGGCATTTTTTAACCCTTTAACCGCCAGCCTACCTTGAGATTTTGTCACCCTTTGTTGCCAGACCATTTTGCACTATTTTGCGCTCCCCTTGTTCAACTGTGATTTTTGAGGGGATTTCCAGGGATTTCCCAGGAAAATGATATATTGTTTTTTTCAGCAGAGTCTGGGCTTTAACATGAAATGTCTTGTTTGTCATTTGTTAGGTGTATTCTTAATATTTTTGGGTGAAATATGTGCAAAAAAAAAAAAAAAAAAAAAATTTTTACATATTGTAGTTTTTTTTGGAATAAAAAATGTAAGTTTGTCAATAAAATCTTATTGCGTGTGAAATCCCAATTTCTCCCGGTTACAGCGGTACCACATATGTATAGGTAGACACCCTTTCCTGCCCAGGAGACTCCCCCAAACTGAAACAGCGCTTTAGGAGATTTTCAGATAAAATACAACTATGCTATGCAATATGCGCACCTTGCGGTTTTTCCAGAAAAACAACCCTCTACATTTAAAATACCCCCAACAAACTATATATTCTCTGGAAGTACACACCTCAGGCTTTCTAGGCGTACCAGGCTTGTGGATGTGGCCATAGTTTTCTGGAAGTAATCCCTCAACGTAATCTTTGGTTGCAAAGAGTTTCCCTAAAAAAAGGATAAAAAAGCAGAATCAAAGCCACATTTTCCTAAAAAAACTATATACAAACAAGAAAAATCAAGTTTAATCTGAAAAAGCAACATCTCCCGAACAGAACGATACCCAACATGCATAGGTTCTGTCAAGGGAAGAGTTGCCAAACACCCCAAAGTAAAGCATGTGCATAACGGTAATTTTACTTGAAAATTTCAGCTCTGCAGACAAAGTGCGCACCTTGCGATTTTTCAACCAAAACAACCCTTTACATTTGGAATATCCCCCATAAACCATATATTCCCTGAAAGTACACACGTTAAGCTTTCTAAGGGTACCCAGCTTGCTGTAGTGGGCTCATCTTTCTGGAATTAATTCCTCAAAGAATTCTTTGGTTGCGCAGGGTTTCCCTAAAAAATTTATAAAAAAGCTGAATAAAAAACACCTTTTCCTAAAATATAAATATGCAAACCAGAAAAAACAAGCTAAGTCTGAAAGCGCAAGGTCCCCCGAACAGAACAATACCCAACATGCATAGGTACTATTAACCCTTTTAATTGCCAGCCTACTTGAGATTTTGTCACCCTCTGTTGACAGGCCATTTTTCCCCATTTTGCGTCATGTTTTGCGACATGTTTTGCGCCATTTTTGCTGGAACTTTCAGAAAAATTATATATTTTTTTTTTGCAGCAGAGTTTAGACTTTAACATGAAATGTCTTGTTTGTAATTTTTTTTTTTTTTTTTTACAATATTATTAAGTGAAAAAAAAAAAAAAATAAATAACATTTTTTTTTTAGAAAATTGACTCCTTTATTTTAAATAAAAAATGTATTTTATTAAGGAAAATCATATTGCATGTGAAAGCCCCATTTCTACCGATTAGAACGGTACCACATATTTATCGGTAGCCCCCCCCTAACTGAAACAAGTATTTTATAACATTCACAAAAAAAACACAAAAACCATCCACACTACAAAGGGTTAAATCGAGAAAAAAAAATGACATAGGGTCCCCCCTCCCAGGGGAGGGAGACCCCATTTTTTTTTTTTGATTTTTAAGGGTTAAAAACCCTTAAAAATCAAAAAAAAAATTGACGTGGGGTCCCCCTTACCCGAAGTAACCAGCCCGGGACCAGCTATGGGGGCTTGTAGGCACAGAGTGGGGGGGCCAGCTTTTGTGGCCCCCCCACCCTGCAGCCTACGAGCCCACATAGCCCATGTGGGCCCGGGCTCTTCTGCCCCCCCCTGGCCTTTGGGGAGGCAGGTAATGGGGGTGCCGGGGGTTAATGGCAAGCCACCCGCTAGCGCAGGTGGCTTGCCATCCCCCCAGCCTTGTGAACTGGTATAGGGGTCATGGACCCCTTACCAGTTCACAAGAGGTTAAAAGTAAAAAATGACACAGACACACAAAAGAGAAAAAATATTTTATTAATTTTTTTTTTTTTTTTTTTTACACTGTACTCACCTCCCATCCATCCTGGAGCACTCTGTCCCTCGGCGATCACTGGCTTCTGCTCACTTGCTAGAAGCCTTTTATAGCTGCTGGATGACAGAACACAAAGGGTTAATCAAAAAAAAAAAAATGACATAGGGTCCCCCCTCCCAGGGGGGGCGGACCCCATTTTTTTTTTGATTTTTAAGGGTTAAAAACCCTTAAAAATCAAAAAAAAATTGACGTGGGGTCCCCCTTACCCACAGTAACCAGCCCGGGACCAGCTATGGGGGCTTGTAGGCACAGAGTGGGGGGACCAGCTTTTGTGGCCCCCCCACCCTGCAGCCTACGAGCCCACATAGCCCATGTGGGCCCGGGCTCTTCTGCCCCCCCCTGGCCTTTGGGGAGGCAGGTAATGGGGGTGTCAGGGGTTAATGGCAAGCCACCCGCTAGCGCAGGTGACTTGCCAGACCCCCGAGCCCTGTGAACTGGTATAAGGGGTCACATGGACCCCTTACCAGTTCACAAAGGGTTAAAAGGTAAAAAAAAAAAGACAAGACACGTTTTTTTTAAAAAGTTTATTAAAAAAAAAAAAACAAACTTTTACTTTACTCACCTCCGATCTTCATCTTCTGTGTCCCGCGGCGATCTGCTGTCAGTGACGGCTGGGCAGAGAAGGGGGGAGGCAGGCGATCGGAGGATCGCCTACCTCCCTCCTTCCCCGCCCAGCCGTCACTGGCATCTGAGAGACGAACTGCCGGGTGCCCCGATGACACCCGGCGGTGACGTAATCTGGCCCCGCCCCGTGACGTCACCAAAGATGGCGGCCGCCATCGGAAGACAGCAAGGGAGGAGGGCTGTTATGCCCCCTCCAGAAGACAGAAGAGCGGGGGGGGGGGGGGATCGGAGCCCCCCCCCCGTGAAGAGAAGAGCCTGCGGGAGCCGGCGGGGACATAGGTAGGTGACTTTTTTTTTTTTTGTTTTTTTTTATAGTAAACCGGGCGGCTGCTGAAACGGGGGGGGGGGGGCACCCTGTTCCGGGCCCTCCCCTGCAGCCGGAGGAGCCCCGATGGGCGATCGGAGCCCCTCTGGCTGAAGAGGAGACCCGACTGGATCGAACGAGGGGTCAGGTAAGAGTCTTATTTTTACTTTTTTTTTTTTTTCTGGGGAAAGTCAGGCACGTAAATTTTACGTGGCTGGCGTTTAACTGTTGGAGAGGCAGCCACGTAAAATTTACGTGGCTGGCGTTTAAAGGGTTAAACCCACCGAGAGGGAGGACAAACTGAACTACTACAAAGACATTCTATGTAGGCAGTTGGCCGATGCCTATCTGCGCCATGGTCCATACTCTCGCAGGTCTGACTCGAGGGGACCTCTGCGCTCACCTTCCACTGCCATGGCCGCTGGGGGGGGTTGGCAGGAGCAGCAGCTCCATCAGCAGCAGCCTCAGTCTTCAGTCGCTAATGAGTAGCTTTCTACACCCGCATAGTGAGGCTACTCATGAGCAGCAGGAAGACCTGGAGCAGGACCTGAACCAGCAGGTCATGTCATACTTTGACATGACCATGCCAACACACCTTGAGGATCCGCTGGACTTCTGGGCAGCCAAACTTGATTTGTGGCCGCAACTAGCAGAGTTTGCCCTGGAAAAGCTGTCCTGCCCGGCAAGTAGCGTGCCATCTGAGCGGGTGTTTAGTGCGGCGGGGGCCATAGTTATGGCGAGGAGAACTCGTCTGTCAACTAAAAATGTGGAGAGACTCACCTTTGTCAAAATGAATCAGGGATGGATCAGCCAGGATTTCCACCCACCAATGCCTGATGCATGCGATTAGATTCAGCATGGTGCCACGTTTTACACTTTCCAAATGGTGCAAAACATATTTATGTCTTTAGGCCAATTTTTGGGCTCCTGCCGCTGCCAACTCCAGGGTGTGATTCATCCAATTTTTGGGCTCCTGAAGCCAACTCCAGTGTCTCTTTAAAGTAATATTTGGGCTCCTGTTGCTGCTGCTGCCAACTCCTGCCAACTCCAGGGTGTGATTCATCCAATTTTTGGCCTCCTGAAGCCAACCCCAGGGTCTCTTTAAAGTAATATTTGGGCTGCTGCTGCTGCCAACTCCAGGGTGTGATTCATTCAATTTTTGGGCTACTGAAGCAAACCCCAGTGTCTCTTTAAAGTAATGTTTGGGCTCCTGTTGCTGCTGCTCCTGTCGCTACCAACTCCAGGGTGTGATTCATCCAATTTTTGGGCTCCTGAAGCCAACCCCAGGGTCTCTTTAAAGTAATGTTTGGGCTCCTGTTGCTGCTGCTCCTGCTGCTGCCAACTCCAGGGTGTGATTCATCCCCAGGGTCTCTTTAAAGTAATATTTGGGCTCCTGCTGCTGCTGCCAACTCCTGCCAACTCCAGGGTGTGATTCATCCAATTTTGGGGCTCCTGAAGCCAACCCCTGTGTCTCTTTAAAGCAATGTTTGGGCTCCTGCCCCTCATAGTGATGCCACTTCAACTCTCTGCAATTGTGCCGCTCTGCGATTCTATTAGCGATGCCTCTGATCTGCATGTGATATTTATTCAAAGTATTATTTAACTAACCCAGCACGCATCCTATGCGTGTTACAGCAAGGCAGAATGGTTTACAACCCTATTGAGGCTCTAGGAGGCTCAGAAATAGCCGTTTTTAATAGCGATTCGTCGCGAATAAATTCGGGTCGAAACGATTTTTGTCGGAAAATTCGGCGAATCAGTCGAATCGAATTTTTCAAAAGTTCGCTCATCTCTAAAGACAACCTTGAGCGTGAGAACAGCGAGGGCAGCCTCCTGAATAGGCTCAAAGGGAGCACCTTGCAGGGCGGACAAAACCAAGTTTAAATCCCAGACAGGTACCATAGGTAAAAGTCTTGATTAGGGGTCAAAAGTCTTCTGAAAGAAGATAGACAGAGCCGAAACCTGACCCTTCAGAGTACTAAGCTTGAGACCTAAGTCTAAACCATGTTGTAAAAACTCCAGCACTCTAGAGACTAAGAATTCCCGGCAGGGAAGAGACCTAGACTCACACCAGTCAATGTAGGAACGCCATACTCTATAATAGATAGCAGAAGAAGTCTTTTTCCTGGCTTGCACCATAGTAGCCACCACAGAGGCAGACAAACCCTTCTCCATCAAGATGGAGGTTTCAACAGCCAAGCCGTCAAAGCCAGAGTTAGTAAATTGGGATGCGTAGAGATCCCTGAGTTAGAAGATCTGGCAACCTTGGCAGATCGTACTGGTCTACTGCCATTTGAACTACGTCTGCGAACCACACTCTTCTTGGCCACCTTGGGGCCACCAGAATCACAGGTACCCCTTCCAGAGCAATCTTGCACAGAACTCTACCCAGAAGGGGAAATGGTGGAAACACATACAGGAGTCGAAACTCCCTCCAAGACATGGACAGGGCATCCGTGGCCAGAGCCAGAGGATCCTGAGACAGGGATAAAAAGCATAGGAGCTTGTGATTGTGACGGGATGCAAACAGATCTACATCTGTTATACCCCAACGGTGACACAGGGACTGGAATACCCTGTTTCAGAGGGACCACTCCCCCTGACGGGACGACCCCCTGCTCAGAGCATCTGCTAGCAGATTCTCCGCCCCCGGAATGTAGACAGCCAAGATGCATTGGATATTGGCCTCCGCCCATGTCACAATCAGAGATACTTCCTGGAGAGCCCCCTTGCTCCGGGTCCCTCCCTGATGGTTGATGTAGGCAACCGCCGTTCTGTTGTCCGAGCGTACCTGAACCGCCAGACCCCTCAGGTGATGGGTCAATTGCTCCAGCACCAACCTGACTGCCCTCAGTTCCAAAACCTCCCCTGGAAACGCAGGGACTTCCAGAATCCTCCCCAGCCTGACAGACTGGCATCCGTTGTGTCTCCCAGGAGGGGGCCAGGAAGGATCTGCCCCCTATCAAGTTCCTGTGGTCCAGCCACCACGCAAGGGATTGTCTGACCGAGGGGGAGAGCACACAGACCTCGTTCAAGGACGCTGGATTCTTGAAACTGACAGAAGGTGAAGCTGCAGAGGTCTCAAATGGAACTGGGCAAAGGGCACCGCCTCGAAGCTTGCCACCATCAGGCCCACCAGCTGCATTCCCTGCCGGATAGAGGGATGAGGATTCGAAAGCAGGAACCTCGCCTGCGATGTCAGAGCTTCCACCTTCTGCTGAGGAAGGAATATCCTTGACTGAACTGTATCCAGAATCATCCCAAGGAATGGGGTCACCGAGGAGGGGGACAGAGAGGATTTGGGATAATTGATCACCCAGCCGAAGGACTCCAGGGTGGTCACTACCAACCGAGTGTCCAACTCTGCCTGCCGCAGAGACCGAGAGTTGATGAGTATATCGTCCAGGTAGGGCAGCACACGTATGCCCTTTAGCCTTAGCAGGGACATCATCCCTGCCAGCACCTTGGTGAACACCCTGGGAGCCGACGTGAGGCCGAATGGCAAGGCTACAAATTGGTAGTGCTGATCTTTCAGCGCAAATCTGAGAAACCTTTGGTGTCCTGGAAACACCGGAACGTGAAGGTAAGCATCCTTGATGTCTACGGATGTCATAAAGTCCCCTGGGCGCAGAGAGCCGATGGCCGAGCGCAGAGTTTCCATATGAAAATGTTTGCTTTTGACAAATTTGTTGAGGAATTTTAAATCCAGAATGGGCCGGACTGACCCGTCTTTCTTGGGTACTGTGAAAAGGTTGGAATAGAACCCCATGCCCCTGTCTCTTGAGGGTACCTTGCAAATGACCCCTAGATCCAGAAGGCCCTGCACGGCCAGCAACAAGACCTGAGCTGAGGCAGGATCCTGTGGGATCCGGGACCCAACGAATCTGGTAGGGGGTCGTACAGCAAATTCTATCTTGTAGCCGGAGGACACTACCTCCTGAATCCACCGGTCTGAGACGTGGCGTCTCCAGACATGCTCGAAGTGCTGCAGACGTCCTCCCACCCTGACGGGCGAGGGCGCCCCTTCATGCCTGGGGGGTCTTGGGAGGGGCTTTGGCCTTGGGACCCCAGGAGGAACCGGGACGGCGTCCTCTGTTACTGTTCCAGGAATCTGCACGGGACCCAGCGAAGGACACCCCTCTGCCCTGTTTAGCCCCACAGTAGGGGGTCGATAGGGAGCTTGGGCCACGAAAGGGCCGAGTGTCGCCTGCGCTGGGGCAACTTGCCTCCCTTGGTGAAGATGTCTAACCTATCCCCAAACAGGCGCAGCCCCTTAAATGGAAGCCCCGTAAGGGCCTTCTTGGCGGCATTGACAGCGGCCCACTGGCGCAACCAGACCGCACGGCGTATGGCTACCACCAGAGCAGAAGATCTAGCACTCATCTTAATAGCATCGTCCGATGCAGATAGGATAAAGTTAACAAAAGTCTCACAGGTGGACAGAGTGTTGGCAGCATCAGAGGGCAACTCATCCGTGCCTTCAAGAGCATTCCTAACCACAGTCCTGAGCGCCACTGCCGTAATGGCTAAGGCGCAAACCGGGCGCAGCGTCGCTCCCCCAAATGCAAAGGCATGACATGCCAGTTGGTCAACACGCCGGTCCTCAGAGTCCCGCAGCGTAGTAGTGTCGGGGGAGTGCATAATAGAGGTGTTGGACAAACTTAGAATTGGGGCATCGACCTCGGGTGGCGATGTCCAGCACTTGACTAGGTCAGCAGGGAAGGGATATTTCTTATCCATGCTTTTAGGAACCCCATGAAGTCTGCTGGGGTGTTCCCATTCTTACAGCACGAGGCTATTGAAATGGGTTTGCTCAGGAAATTCCAAACGCGCTCTAGCGGAGTGAAAAAGATCACCCCTTTGCCGGGGAGCCGCGGCAGGGGGAGAGAGGGACAAGACATCAAAGATCTGGGCCAGCAGTCTATCAATGTCATCCGAGGACCAATGTTCGGAACCAGGCTCCTCCTGACCTCTGGACTCGTCGTCATATGACCCTGAGTCAAAGAACAGTTCCCCTTCGTCAGAAGGGGGATGTGCATAAGAGAGCAGTAAATCGTCAGATTCAATAGGAAAGAGAGCCGATTCAGGATTCAAATGCCGCCTCTTGGCGGTGGCTTTACGCGCTAAGGAGCCAGCAATCAAGTTTTCAACACTGGCAAATCTAGTGGCCAAATCAGGATGAGAATCCCCACTGGTATTGGGGGTTAGACTCAGGCTTGGGGGAGTAGGTGAAGTGAGGCGGGGTGCGGGCCCAGCCTCAGCAGAGGCGGGAAGACCGACTAGCGCCTGCTGTGCACAAGGAACGCAGACCCGCGCATTGTCACCGCTGCTAGGTAAGACCCCACAAGCTACACACAGACGGGCTTGTCCCGAAGGAACCCCGTTCGCAATATCCCGAGATGCCTCCATATGGTGATTATTAGGCACAGTATGCCAGTAGGGATTGACGCTGTAAAGCAACCCTGGATGCCCCAATGACCCGCGGGGAAGTGGGAGTAATTTTTTATGGTCACGACCGGGAGCAGCCACCGAAATCCACGGTCTGAAAGACATAAGGGGAAAAAGGATGTCAGAGCCAAGCGAGAAGGAGCGGAGCTAAAGAAAAGGTCGCCCATGAGGGCACTTACAGACAGAGAGGGGAGGACGGTCTTCACCACGCGCACGTGAGTAAGAAATGGCGCCAAGCGAACCTCGAAGGGCGGGCCAGAGCTGAAGGCGACGCGGAACGCCCCCCCCCCCCCCCCAGAGAGCGCGAAGCTCGAAGGCGAGTAGCCAATCAGGACAGCAAGCAGTAACGCCTGAAGACAGACCGAGTGGATTTACCTCAAAAGAGACTAAAGATGAAGTGGATACAGAAAAGAATAGACACCGTAGCGTCAGCGAAAAGAGTCCCGCCGCCGTACATGCCAAGTAGAAAACAGTAAAGGCGCTGCGGCTATTAGAAACCAAATAAAAGGCATGGCTCTGACACCCGTTAACCGGTAAAGGCATACTAAGCTTAATCGTGTAATAGGGCAAGTGAGGCCATCGTACACACAACCCCCCCTCCTTTTCTTTTCCCCCCTATTAAGGGGGGAACGAGGGAGGAAGGTGACGCGATATATGGGGTTTCACCGCTACACGGGGCGTGGGGCACTGATGCGGGAGGGGCATCCACTGAAGGCTCACCATTAGCCTTGACCGCCTACCCTATGGTGGGGGATTGCGGTGGAGCGTAGCTCCGTAAGCACACATGGTGCTGCCTACCTTCACCCGACCAGCGCAGCCCAGGCTGGGAGGCACATTACAAGGAGGACGGGTGGAAATAGTCCCACAGGGCCGCCGGCTGTAAAGCCCCGCTCACCTGCAAGAGAGTGATACTTCATGTCTTCGCAGTCAGCACTGCAGAGAAATCTGGGGATTTGTGGGAGGTCTCTGGGTATATGAAGGGCCGGGAGGAGCCTGTTTTTGCATGTCTGCAATGCACAGCGCCACCTGGCGGAGGATAACCCATGTGTAAGTATTATTAGATGGAGCAGGACGTGCTGTAGGCTTAGAATACAGACATTTCTTTTACAGTTCTGAAGCAACCAGATTAAAACAATAACAGGGAACAGCCATTACAAACATACAGATTTACAGTACATTTTCAGGCAGAGAAAAAAAAAAGAAGATACATTCAACTTTTCTCCCACGCAGATCATTGCTCCAGCATTTCCCTGAAAGGCTGGATACAGGTACCTTGCTGCCCAGCAGCATGCGGAGTGTCACTCTCTCGTTGCGCGTATCTTTCCAACTTCCTTTGATGTGGAGCCACACCCCTCCATTCACTGAAATGGAGGGGTATGGCTGCTCACCATGAGGAGGAGTCAGGAATAGACTCGCGACCAAAGTGCGGTGCTGCAGCCCTGGACAAGGAGCAAAAGTCTGCATGGAAGAGGAGGGGAGTATAGATTTTATCTGTCTGAAAATGTAGGAATTAGTTTGTAAAATGTCCAAACTGCTTTTAAAATGCAGAATTTCAAAACCCAGATCACCTAAAAAAAAAAAAAAAAAACAACTTACTGAGGTTGTAAAAATGTTGCCAGAAAGCTTCCATCCACTTATGTAGATCCTCCCGACTATCAGCCGAGAAAATTTTTGTTACAGCTTCGCCAGACACAAGGTTGATAATGGAAAAACTGTTTGTTCTTTTCTTGGAATCTTTGTCTACAGCTCGGATTCTGGTTTCCTGAAAAAAAAAAAAAACGCTTCATTTGTCAATTTTATGAGAAAATGTGAATGTTGTGTTTTAGACATGAGTGGATTATAAAATCAGTAGTTTTAGATTTATATGTATTCTTGGACTTTGCACACGGACAAAAATTACAGGCAGAAAACAAAATCAATATATGGTGCACAGCAGCAATAGGCTTGTCTCTAGCTGCAAGCAGACCCTGTAGGTTTTGACCCCATTGGTGGGTTGTTCCAAGCTTCATGGATTCACTTGCTACTGTTTTACCGTTTGCTAGATAATTCTAGATGACCAAGTTTCTTTTATGGTTACAAGTTGAGCATTAACCTTCCTGTAGAAATAAGTAGTAAGGGCACCATCGGTTCTGACCAAATGGGTTTACTCTTCATACTAACCACCAGCCTACCTGGAGAATTTGTCACCCATTTTTCACTAGTTTGCGCTACACATGTTCAACAGTAATTTTTAAAGGGATTTCCAGTGATTTCCCAGAAAGTCTGGGCTTTAACATAAAATGTCATTATTTTAGTGTATTCTCAATATTTTTGGGTGAAATAGGTGCAAAAAAAAACAAAAAAAAAAAAAACTATATGCAAACAAGAAAAAACAAGTTACATCTGAAAAAGAAAGGTCTCCCAAACAGAACTATACCCAACACGCATATAATCAAAGAGATAAGCATGTTTTTTTTGCTGCAGTACAACATAGAAACTAAGTCATTGGTATTTAAAGTGGACCGTCGCCCATGGGTGATCGGCCCGGGAATCTATAAGATTCCCGGGCCGATCACCCCCCTCATCGCGGGACATCCGAGATCGGGATGTCCCGCGGTGAGGGACCCCCCCCCAAACCCCCCCCCCCCAAAACCCCAAAAGAACTCACATGATCGGCGGTGGCAGCGGCCGCCGCCTCCCGCGCGCTCCACTAGCCGTGCCCCCCTGAAGTGGACCAAAACCCAGGATAGTCAAAATCCTGGGTGTTGGTCCACTTTAAAGGGTTAATCACCCCCCCAGGCATCTTCTTTCCCCAACCCAACCCTTTTGGATACCTCCATTCCATTTCTGAGTTTAGTTGCCCACCTTTGGACACTTTCAAGCGGTGACGTGTCCTTTTGCACTGCTGCCCAAAACTCTACACAATATTCTATTTGGGGTCTGACCAAAGATTTATAGAGAAGGTAACTGACCTAGCCCTGATCATCTCTGCATTTCATTAAACTCCCCTCAGCCCGGTATGGCCTGGCAGCTGCTGCCTGGCATTGCCCAATAGAGTAAAGATTTATTGTTAAAAAAAAAACCTCCCCCAAGTTATTTCTTACCCCGCATGAAGCCTGCACAGCGCAGCTCAGAAAATCTGCAATTTACTGGGGGGGAGGGGGTGTGATCTCTAAGAGAGGTCTCTCACTTCCAGTATTGCAGCATGCTTCTCAAGAGTAATCCACTTTTGATGGAATTTTTGTAAGTTTCCATTATTGCGTGCCAAAATTAAGTCAATGTGCTAAGCTTATTTGCTTTTTTCTTTTCTATTTGTTTGCAACCATTATAAAAGAAAAAAAAAAAACATTTTACAAGGCAAGTACAAAAATGGCATTTTCCCCTGTCAGGTTGTCCATACAGGGACACAGAGCAATTACGATTGGCATATTCAAAGCAAGCCCCAAAAATGGGTGCCTATCTGAACTGCCGCCTGAAACACCTTTTTACCCGGACACAATGTCTGCGAATGCTTGGATATCCACCTTATAAACAGGGAAGGTGTGAATTGATGACCAAGTGGCAGCTCTTCAAGCTTAATCCACCGAAGCCCGGTGTGGAAAGGACCAGGACTTACCCACAGCTCTACTAGAGTGAGCCGTTACATGAAAAGTCGGTTCTCTACCCCTAGCACATTAGGCTTTAAAAAAAGTCTGCCTGATCAAATGCCTAATGGTGGTTTTGACAGCTGCTAAACGCCTTCTTGGGAAAACTAGGAACCACAACTAATCTGTTTTATATAAGATGTTGTTGCCGCTAAATATTTTAGTGCATGCACTACCTCAAGAGTACAGGATTCAGGCAATAGGAAGGTAGGAAGATGTCCTCATTCAATAAAAAGCCGAAACATTTTTTTGCAAAAATTCTTCTCGCAGACACAGAACCATCTTGTCCTGAAAGGGCAGCTTGCATGATGCCGCCAGCTCCGATATTCTGCTACACGAGCCATTCTCTGCATGGATGTGCAGATCAAAAATTTCTCTGCTATTGGACACTGAAACAAAATGGATAAGGCCGAACTTGACCCCTAAGGGTGCTTTATTAGAACCCTTTATGCGGACCCTGCAAATATTCTTAAAAGCGAATATTCTAAAAAGCGAGGTATGAAAAAAAAAAAAAGCAGTGGCGAAATGACTCTCTGGCAAAGTAGGCCTGCATGTTTGGTGGTGGATCTTGGCTGAAGAGGTCTTTCTGCCCTGACTACTACTCAAGAGGAGAGACCACTATCCCATTGCACCTGGGATTCAATTGCCAAACAGGCAAAGTCATTGAACACAAACTGGGATGAAACAGGGGTCCTTGAGACAGCAGAACTGGCCTGTCTGGAGGTCGAGGAGGCTGATCGTCGGTTAGCCTGATCACATCTGAACCAGGTTCATCCTGGCTAATGAGGAGTGACTAGAATGGTCATGATGCCCTCCAGGCGTACTACTTCTATCAACCGAGGAAGCAGCAACAGCCATGGGGAAGGCATACACCAGTTGTAATTGGGAACTCATATACACCACAGAGCTTCCATTCTGATTGCTATAGGGTCTCGGTAGAGAGTTAGAAATCTCACCACCTTTCTGTTGAACTTGGACACAAACAGGTCTAACTGTATCTAACTATCTCTGGGTGGAAAGTTAGTCTCGACTGGTTGAAGACTCCACCCATGTAATAAACCTGACAGCTTCCCAAAGTGTCCTCTAGCTCCTGGCGTCTCCCTGTTGATTGACATATGCAATGGCCATCACAATGTCTGATTGGAAGATCCCACAGACTGCTGGCTCAATGGGACAGGCACAGAACGTGTGTCGACCATTGAACCTGAATAACCAGTGGGTACCACACTGCTCCCCGGCCCCTCAGAGCTATATTGGTAAGCCTCACCATATTATCCAGATCTTGCAAGAGGGTCCACACCTCGGCATCTGCCCTGCAGGCCCTCTGGCCTTGCACACCTAGGGTCTACCTGCTGAACAGGTCACTGAGCAACTATCCACTGCAAACCTGTGGCACATCTGCCTACCGACTGTATCCTCTAAAGAGTTACTGTCAGAAGTAGACGAGTCATCTTGAGACTCACGTCGCCCCTGATAGCTCTTGATGTAATCCATGGCATCCCTCTGTTGATTCAGTGAAACATCCTTCCCGGATCAAAAACTGAAGAATTGTGTTTATCCAATACTGCTTCTCTTCCAGAGGGGAATTACCACAGATCCCTGAAAATTAGAGGTACCCCCTCTGAACCTGACGAGACCACCATAAAGGGGTTTACACCTATAGGCCACATTCTTGTCACAGATGGTCTGCACACCTTGTCCCCGTCAGCATCAGGAACAAGGGGGCGAAGCACTGAAAATTCCTGGAAAAACTTCCAGTTCCCCCTGTGGACAATCCATGGGACTGAGCACCAGGAGAGAGACCAACTCTGAGGAGGAAACACCTGCACCAAAAGATGACAGAGGGCAACCTGAGAGGGGTATATCAACCTCAGATAGACTCCCTTGTGAGCGCAGCGACATCCGAGAGGAGTCTCTGGAGAGAAATGCGTGCCACAGCATCTGCAGAATCCCATAAATGAGCCTTCTCCCTCCATCTACTATACTAGGCACCCAGCACAAGTTGCTTTAGTGCTGCGCCCATGCCTGAGATATAGCAAAATATCTAATCGCAGAGCTGATGCCCTGGATAAATCGCCATTTCCTCTCTAAGGGGATTAGCCAGCCACAGAAAAACGATGCATTCTTCTACAAAGCCACCTCACACATCTACATTTTATCTGTACTTGCTTGCTTTTTACTTGCTTTCGAGCTGCCATAGACTTCTATGGAGCTGCGTTTGCATTGCGCTGGAAATGCTGCATACAGGACCTTCCAAATGCACTGCAATGTAAATGGCTGGGTGTAAAAGGGGCCTAAGACTCAATCTGTCTAAAGGAAACTAACGGGAGGGAGTGAGCGCAAGGCTGTAGTTTGTGTGCCCTCGATATCTCCGTTTGAAACACAAAAAGGAGTAAGCAGATCCCTATAAGTAGGTACATAAAAGTAAATGAATAATTATATATATATATATATATATATTATATATATTTATTATATATATATATATATATATATATATATATATATATATATATATATTCTCCTTATCCTTCAGCGAGGTCCACCTGGGGCTGCTTCATATCCCACATAAAGTATGAGCACGAGACCGGAACGGCTGCACCAGGATTCCGAGAGAGCGAGTTTGTTCAAAAATAACGTGTGCATGTGGCAGCGGGCAACAGCAGCAAGCTGAAAATGGAGGACGGGCAACCAGTAGAGATGGGACGGTGGGGTATGATGGCAAGCAGACATCTGCTGAAGCCTCTCTAGAACTGAAGTGAATCACCAGTCACAAGGCAGGTCAGCAGTGAGTGAGGCCAGCCTTGGATGAAGCCTCTCTCCCAGCTACAAGCCCCAGATCAATGAAGCCAACATCCTCCAGTCAACACACTAGAGACAAGGTACTTAAACCAGCAGCCCTGTCTAACTGCCTGTGGACTAGCATGGGCCCCAAGGGGCGGGGCCTGTAACAGTCCTCGCAACAGGAATTCCCGCTGCTCCAATAGATAATTCTCATACATTTCAAGGACATTTAGCCGTGAGTTTTGGTCCACTTTATAAAAGACAGAATAAAATAGAATGAACTTCAGAAAGAAAATAAAGTCAGAAAATAATAAAAAGGAAAAAAAGAATAGAAGGTATGGCAAAAAATACTCACCTGTAGAGTTGATATTATATGCATACAGCACGTCCTGCTCCAGCTATAGTAATAACATGTGGGTAATCCTCCGCCGCCGTGCACTGCAGACATGTCGAAAACAAGCTCCTCCCGGCCCTACATATACCGGAGGACCTCCCACAAATCCCCAGCATTGAAAAGCAGTGAGAATGAGAGGCCAGGAGAAAACAACCACCCAAAACTGGCAATAATATCAAAGATAACAATCACCAAACAGGGGATCCAGAACAAAGTGAAACCAGGGTGGGGTGGAGCAGGACGTGCTGTATGCATATAATATCAACTCTACAGGTGAGTACTTCACAGAGTTGTATTATTCTAAGCATACAGCACGTCCTGCTCCAGCTATAGTAATAACATGTGGGACATCCAATAGCAGTGTCCGTAAAGAAGGATCCCCAACAGAAGGCAACAGCAAGCAGTTTAAACTACTGCCGTGGCCAAACACAGCGTCAGCTGAGGCCTTAACATCAACCTTGTAAAACTTTGTAAAGGTGTGAACGGAAGACCAAGTAGAGGCCTTACAAACTTGTTCCACAGAGGCCTGGTGCTGAAAAGCCTAAGAAGCCCCAACAGCTCTAGTAGAATGAGCAGTAAGACGAAAGGGGGGAGACTTCCCCTTAGCAGTATAGGCTTGAACCACAGCCTGACGAATCCATTTACTGATGGTAGACTTGGCAGGAGCCAAACCCTTCCTAGGCCCGTGAGGCACAACGAAGAGAGCATCCGTCCTCCTAAAGGCCTGAGTGATAACAAGGTTAGATTTGACACATCTAACCACATCCAAGGAATGCAAGACCCTCTCCTTAGGGTTACTAGGATTAGGGCACAAGGAAGGAAGTACAATATCCTGATTCAAATGAAATGCAGACACAACCTTAGGCAGAAAGTCTGGCTTGAAGCGAAACACCACCTTATCCCGGTGTCTCTCAAAGTAGGGAGGCCGAATAGACAAAGCAGCCAACTCAGACACACGTCTAACCGAGGTGATAGCTACCAGGAAGACAACCTTGAGTGTGAGAACAGCGAGAGTGGCCTCATGAATAGGCTCGAAAGGAGCACCCTACAGGGCCGACAAAACCAAGTTCAGATCCCAAACAGGAACCATAGGTTTCCGAGGAGGACGCACATGAGTGACCCCCTGAAAGAAAGTCTTAATAAGAGGGTGCTGGGCAAAGGTCTTCTGAAAGAAGATAGACAGGGCCGAAACCTGACCCTTCAGAGTACTAAGCTTAAGACCTAAGTCTAGACCATGTTGTAAAAAATCCAGCACCCGGAAGACTAAGAATTCCCGGCAGGGAAGAGACCTGGATTCACACCAATCAATGTAAGCACGCCATACAGAATAGATAGCAGCAGAAGTCTTCTTCCTGGCTTGCACCCTTTTCCATTAAGATGGAGGTTTCAATAGCCAGGCCGTCAAAGCCAGAGTTAGTAAATTGGGATAGCGTAGAGATCCTTGAGTTAAAAGGTCTGGCAACCTTGGCAGATCGTACTGATCTACTGCCATTTGAACCACGTCTGCGAACCACACTCTTCTTGGCCACCTTGGGGCCACCAGAATCGCGGGTACCCCTTCCAGAGCTATCAGAAGGGGAATTGGTGGGAACACATACAGGAGCCGAAACTCCCTCCAAGACATTGACAGGGCATCCGAGGCCAGAGCCAGAGGATCCTGAGACAGGGATACAAAGCTCGAGAGCTTGTGATTGTGACGGGACGCAAACAGATCCACGTCTGGCACACCCCAACGGTGACACAGGGACTGAAATACCCTGTTGCAGAGGGACCACTCCCCCTGACGGGACGACCCCCTGCTCAGAGCATCTGCTAGCAGGTTTTCCGCCCCGGAATGTAGACAGCCGAGATGCATTGAACATTGGTCTCTGCCCATGTTGGAATCAGAGACACTTCCTGGAGAGCACCCTTGCTCCGGGGGTTCCTCCCTGATGATTGATGTAGGCCCCCGCGTCCTGTTGTCTGAACGTACCTGAACCGCCAGACCCTTCAGGTGCTGGGTCAAATGTTCCAGCACCAATCTGACCGCCCTGAGTTCCAGGACATTGATGGGGAGATGGGCCTCCTGAGGGCCCCACCTCCCCTGGAAGCGCAGAGACTTCCAGAATCCCCCCCAGCCCGACAGACTGGCATCCGTTGTGACCGTCTCCCAGGAGGGAGCCAGGAAGGATCTGCCCCTTGTCAAGTTCCTGTGGACCAGCCACCACGCAAGGGATTGTCTGACCGAGGGGGGAAGCACCCAGATCTCGTCCAAGGAAGCTGGGTCCTTGTCCCATACTGACAAAAGGTGAAGCTGCAGAGTTCTCAAATGGAATTGTGCAAAGGGCACCGCCTCAAAGCTTGCCACCATTGAGCCCACCAACTGCATTCCCTGCCTGATGGAGGGATGAGGGCTCGAGAGCGGGGACCTCACCTGCGTTGTCAGAGCTTCCACCTTCTGTGGAGGAAGGAATATCTTTGACTGAACTGAATCCAGAATCATCCCCAGAAACGGGGTCACTGAGGAGGGGGACAGAGAAGATTTGGGGTAATTGATCACCCAGGCGAAGGACTCCAGGGTGGACACCACCAACCGCGTGTCCAATTCTGCCTACCGCAGAGACCGAGAGGTGATGAGTATATCGTCCAGGTAGGGCAATACACGTATGCCCTTTAGTCTCAACAGAGACATTACTCCTGCCAGCACCTTGGTGAACACCCTGGGAGCAGACGTAAGGCCGAATGGCAGGGCCACGAACTGGTAATGCTGATCCAGCAGCGCAAATCTGAGAAACCTTTGGTGCCCTGGAAACACCAGGACGTGCAGCTAAGCGTCCTTGATGTCCACAGATGTCATGAAGTCCCCTGGGCGCAGCGAGGCAATGGCCGAGCGCAGAGTTTCCATACGAAAATGTCTGTTTCTGATAAATCTGTTTAGGATTTTTAAATCCAGAATGGGTCTGACTGACCCGTCCTTTTTGGGTACCGCGAAAAGGTTGGAATAAAACCCCATGCCCCTGTCTCTTAAGGGGACCTTGCAAATGACCCAGAGATCCAGAAGGTCCTGCACCGCCAGAATCAAGACCCGAGCTGAGGCAGGATCCTGTGGGATTCGGGACCCGACGAACCTGGTAGGGGGCAGTACAGCAAACTATTTTGTAACCGGAGGACACTACCTCCTGAATCCACCGGTCTGGGACATGGCATCTCCAGACATGCTCGAAGTGCTGTAGACGTCCCCCCACCCTGACGGGCGAGGGCGCCCCTTCATGCTTGGGGGGTCTTGGAAGGGGCTTTGGGCTTGGGCCCCCAGGAAGAACTGGGACGGTGTCCTCTGTTCTTGTTCCAGGAATCTGCGCGAGACCCGGCGAAGGACACCCCTCTACCCTGTTTAGCCCCACGGTAGGGGGGTCGAATGGGAGCTTGGACCACGAAAGGGCCGAATCTGACGCTTGCGCTGGGGCAACTTGCCCCCTTTGGCAAAGATATCTAACCTTTCTCCAAACAGGCGCAGCCCTTTGAATGGAAGCCCCGTAAGGGCCTTCTTGGCGACATTGTCAGCAGCCCACTAGCGTAACCAGACCGCACGGCCTATGGCTAGCACCAGAGCAGAGGATCTAGCACTCAGCTTAATTGCCGACCAACGCTGCCCAGGCTGGGAGGCATTAATTCACAGAGAGGACGGGTGGAAATAGTCCCGCAGGGCCTCGGGCTGTCAAGCCCCGCTCGCCTGCGAGAGCGTGATAACTTGTCTTCGCAGTTCCAGCACTGCAGAGAAATCTGGGGATTTGTGGGAGGTCCTCCGGTATATGTAGGGCCGGGAGGAGCTTGTTTTCTACATGTCTGCAGTGCACGGCGCCGGAGGCGGAGGATTACCCACATGTTATTACTATAGCTGGAGCAGGACGTGCTGTATGCTTAGAATATAATAAAAATAAAGTATAGAATAGAATGGGGAAAAGAAAGAAAGAATCGAAGGAACGGCAATAAGAGAAAAATAAAAGATCTGCCAATGACCAGTCTGCCCCTGGCTAATGGTGACCATTCATGGTTCCAGCCCCCATAGGAGCTGCCTAGGGAGGAGCAAATTACATTAGGGGTGTGAATTGGCAAGAATCTGGTGATACGATATGTATCGAGATACACGTATGACCATACGATATATCCCGATTCTGTCTCAAAGATGATATATTGCGTTTTTTTTTTTTATTTAATTTTAAAAAAATGACATTGGGTCCTCCCTTCCCGGAGATGGAGGCCCTACATTTTTTTCTTTAATTTTAAGGGTTAAAAACCCTTAAAAATTCCGCCAAAAATGGTGCGAGGCCCCCCTTACCCAGCATAACCAGCCTGTACCAGCTATGGGGGTTTGTAGAACAGAGCACAGGGGCCAGCTTTAGTGGCCCCAGGCCCTGCAGGCTACAAGCCAGCATAGCCTATGGCCATGGGCACTTCTGTCCTACCCTGGGCATTGGGGAGGTAGGTAATGGGGGGCTCAGGGTTAATGGCAAGTCTCCCGCTAGCCGCAGGTGACTTGCCAGACCCAGAGCCTTGTGAACTGGTATAGGGGTCACATCGATACTAGAAAGAAAAAAAAATCGATTCTAGTATCGTCGAATGAAATATCCCAATACTTGACATAATCTACTTCACTGGGAAGAGGAGTGTCCCATGACCATCATGTGAGGTGGGCTCTTCCAAGAGGCAGGGTCCCCCGTTCCTGCCCAGGTAAGCCCAGTGCCGACAACGGCCCTGGTGGTACTATTCTGAGGTCTGTTGGTAAAGTCTAGACTTTAAAGTTAATCTATATACACACACACACAAAAAAAAAAAAATTAGAGCAATAATGGTGACCATATATGATCTTACCTTGTTTATCGGGATGGTCATTGTCGGTTCAATTTTAGCCTCAATCTCTTCAGGAGTATAATAGCAGTAAAGGTTACTACCTTTCAGTACACAATATAACCTGATACAACTGCAAACACTGCGAATCATTTCCTGTAAGAACAACATTTTCCAGATGAAGCAGGTTCATACTACGTCCTGTAGGACTCAAAACTAGGCACTAATGCAAATGAGGGAATGTGCACAGCCTCTAATGTAAGAGGTGCAGGCCAAGGGATGTATGAACAAGATAGATTTGTAAATACGATAGGGCTCTACAGCTGCCCCAATGTACATCCCAAGTACATGGCCGCACACAGGACAAACAGTATCAAAAAGTATTTATTGAATTAAATTATCAATTGCATAAATTCATAACGTGCTCCAAACATACAATGACAATACAAACATACAAGACAAAGTTAAAAAACATGAAGATAAATGGCTGTAGAGGGAGGATACTGATAGGCTAATTATTCAAAATGTATAGGCTTAGATAACACAATACAATACACGATGGGCGGTAGAACGCTAAAGTGCAAGTGACTATAATGAGGTAGCGCAAAAGATGCGAAAAGATTATGCAAAAAAAAAAAAAAAGAGCAAAGCAGCAACAGATTAAATGTAATGTGATTTAAATATAAAAGTAACAAGTGCTAATAAACATGTGCAAATGAAACTACAATTAAAGTGCTGTAAGATATATGAACAGTGCCAGAATCCTATAAGCGTCTGCCACATCAAGGTGTAATGAATAGTAAAAGCAGCAAGTACATCACCAATATAGAAAGCTTGATCCTCCCCGCAGAGATCACCGATGCGTTGCATGGTTGACTACCACTTCGCCAGGGTGACGCTTAAGCATCGGCCACACCCACCACTATACCAAGCCAGGTGTGTGAAGACGGCGGGACAGCGGGAAGGATGGAAAGGCAAGTTTTTTTTTTTTTTGTTTTGTTTTCTTCTACATTTACCTATGGGGAATGGGAGGGGGAAATGCCACACTGCCTATATGGGAATGGGAGGGGGGAAATGCCACACTGCCTATATGGGAATGGGAGGGGGGAAATGCCACACTGCCTATATGGGAATGGGAGGGGGGAAATGCCACACTGCCTATATGGGAATGGGAGGGGGGAAATGCCACACTGCCTATATGGGGATGGGAGGGGGGGGGGGAATGCCACACTGCCTATATGGGAATGGGAGGGGGGAAATGCCACACTGCCTATATGGGAATGGGAGGGGGGAAATGCCACACTGCCTATATGGGAATGGGGGAAATGCCACACTGCCTATATGGGAATGGGAGGGGGGAAATGCCACACTGCCTATATGGGGAATGGGAGGGGGGAAATGCCACACTGCCTATATGGGAATGGGAGGGGGGAAATGCAACACTGCCTATATGGGAATGGGGGGGGGGGGAATGCAACACTGCCTATATGGGAATGGGGGGGGAATGCCACACTGCCTATATGGGAATGGGAGGGGGGAAATGCCACACTGCCTATATGGGAATGGGAGGGGGGAAATGCCACACTGCCTATATGGGAATGGGAGGGGGGGATGCCACACTGCCTATATGGGAATGGGGGGGGGGGGGAAATGCCACACTGCCTATATGGGAATGGGAGGGGGGGGAATGCCACACTGCCTATATGGGAATGGGAGGGGGGAAATGCCACACTGCCTATATGGGGAATGGGAGGGGGGAAATGCCACACTGCCTATATGGGGAATGGGAGGGGGGAAATGCCACACTGCCTATATGGGAATGGGAGGGGGAAATGCCACACTGCCTATATGGGAATGGGGGGGGGGGGATGCAACACTGCCTATATGGGAATGGGGGGGGGGGAATGCCACACTGCCTATATGGGAATGGGAGGGGGGAAATGCCACACTGCCTATATGGGAATGGGAGGGGGGGGATGCCACACTGCCTATATGGGAATGGGGGGGGGGGGAATGCAACACTGCCTACATGGGAATGGGGGAGGGGGGAATGCCACACTGCCTATATGGGAATGGGAGGGGGGAAATGTCACACTGCCTATATGGGGAATGGGAGGGGGAAATGCCACACTGCCTATATGGGAATGGGAGGGGGGAAATGCCACACTGCCTATATGGGAATGGGAGGGGGGGGGGGGGAAATGCCACACTGCCTATATGGGAATGGGAGGGGGGGGTGCCACACTGCCTATATGGGAATGGGGGGGGGGGGAATGCCACACTGCCTATATGGGAATGGGAGGGGGGGGAATGCCACACTGCCTATATGGGAATGGGGGAAATGCCACACTGCCTATATGGGAATGGGGGAAATGCCACACTGCCTATATGGGAATGGGGGAAATGCCACACTGCCTATATGGGAATGGGGGAAATGCCACACTGCCTATATGGGGAATGGGGGGAAGAAATGCCACACTGCCTATATGGGAATGGGAGGGGGGAAATGCCACACTGCCTATATGGGAATGGGGGGGATGCAACACTGCCTATATGGGAATGGGGGGGATGCAACACTGCCTATATGGGAATGGGGGGGGGGGAAATGTCACACTGCCTATATGGGAATGGGGGGGGGGGAATGTCACTGCCTATATGGGAATGGGGGGGGGGAAATGCCACACTGCCTATATGGGAATGGGGGAAATGCCACACTGCCTATATGGGAATGGGGGAAATGCCACACTGCCTATATGGGAATGGGAGGGGGGAAATGCCACACTGCCTATATGGGAATGGGAGGGGAGAATGTCACACTGCCTATGGGGAAAAGGAGGGGGGAAATGCCACACTGCCTATATGGGGAATGGGAGGGGGAATGCCACACTGCCTATATGGGAATGGGAGGGGGAAATGCCACACTGCCTATGGGGAATGGGAGGGGGGAAATGCCACACTGCCTATATGGGACTGGGAGGGGGGAAATGCCACACTGCCTATATGGGAATGGGTGGGGGGAAATGCCACACTGCCTATATGGGAATGGGAGGGGGGAAATGCCACACTGCCTATATGGGAATGGGAGGGGGGAAATGCCACACTGCCTATATGGGAATGGGAGGGGGGGGCACACTGCCTATATGGGAATGGGAGGGGGGGAAATGCCACACTGCCTATATGGGAATGGGAGGGGGGAAATGCCACACTGCCTATATGGGGATTGGGAGGGGGAATGCCACTTTGCCTGTAATCAGGGTTCTTGGTTCTTGAGGGCATGGAGTTTTAGCACAACATTTGGTTCAGAATATTTATTTTCCTATTTTCCTCCTCCAAATCCTAGGTGCGTCCTATGGGCAGGTGCGTCTTATGGGTGAAAAAATACAGTATATTAGTTTAAAATGAGTGATTACCTGTTGGTTCAGAAATCCCACAATTGCTTCATCAGTGATACAGGACGGTTGTGCGATCAAGCGACAGCACAGACTCCCATACAAAGGCAGCCAAAAGGAGCACTCTTCTGCAAAAGAAAAAAAAATACAATTCTGTGAAACTCACCTGTAGAATTGTTTTTGTATACATCCAGTCCAGGCCGTCCCAATATCTTCACGATTGGTGTTCACCTCTAGAGGGCGCTTGACTGCAAGATCAAAGATGTAGCTCCTCCTGGCCCCCTATAAAGGCAGCTGCCCCTCTATCATTCCCCAGTGGTTAAAAAGCAGTACACAATAAAAGAGGGCAGGCCGGGAGGCCTAAGAAACCATGTTACTTCACATAGCTTCAGCTTGTACTCTCTCTAAGCAAAAACTAGAAAAAAAATCCAATGAACAAAAAATACCATTTTGTGAAATACTCACCTGTAAAATGGGTATAATAAGTATGTCACACACCCCGCTTCAAGATATCCATAACATGTGGGTAATACCGACCTGAAGTGGGCGTTCCTGCAGAGATGATAGCAAAAAGAAAGCCCCTCCCTGATCCATAAATACCTGGGACCTCCCACTCATCACCCAGTATATAGAAGCAGTAAAGTAAGGGACCAGGAAGAGGCAAATATAAGTCATAACAACGCAAAGTTCACAAAATAAAGGATCCAGAATACAAGAAGGGCGGGTGAAGCGGGGTGTGTGACATACTTATAATACCCATTTTACAGGTGAGTATTTCACAAAATGGTATTATTCTAAGTATGTCACACACCCCGCTTCAAGATATCCATAACATGTGACACACACATCCAATAGCAGTGTCCATAAAAAGGGCGGGGATCCAAAACAAGGCAACAATGCACAACTTAAACCACAACAGCTTGCAGAACTTTGCGGCCAAAAACAGCATCCGCTGAGGCCCGAACATCAACCTTGTAAAACTTAGAAAAAGTGTGAACAGAGGACCAAGTAGCGGCCTTACAAACTTGCTCAACAGAGGCCTGGTGCTGGAAAGCCCAGGACGCTCCAACCGCACGAGTAGAATGAGCAGTAACACGAAAAGGGGGACTCCTCCCCTTGGCAGAAAAGGCCCCAATGATGGCCTGACGAATCCATTTACTAATGGAAGATTTGGCAGGAGCCAAACCTTTCCTAGGCCCAAAAGGCACCACAAAAAAAGCATCAGTCTTACGAAAGGAAGACGTAACCACCAGATAATATTTCACAACACGAACTACATCCAAGGAATGCAGCGCCCTTTCCTTGTCGTTGCTGGGATTAGGACATAGAGAAGGCAGAACAATGTCCTGATTCAGATGAAAGGCAGAGACCACCTTAGGAAGAAAATCCGTCTTGAAACGAAAGACAACCTTGTCCTGATGCCTTTCGAAGTACGGAGCTTTAATGGATAAAGCTGCCAACTCAGAAACACGCCTAACAGAAGTGATAGCCACCAAAAAGGCCACCTTTTGAGTAAGTGAAGACAAAGCCACCTCATTCCAGGGCTCAAACGGAGGACCCTGAAGAGCAGAAAGAACCAGGTTCAAATCCCAAACTGGAACAAAAGGCTTCCTAGGAGGCCGTACATGCGTAACTCCTTGGAAAAAGGTCTTGACTAAGGGATGAAGTGCAAAGGACCTTTGAAAGAACACCGCCAGGGCAGAAACCTGCCCCTTCAAGGTACTAAGTTGAAGTCCCAGATCCAGACCATGTTGAAGAAACTCCAGGATTCTGGAAATGGAGAACTCCCGGCAAGAGAAAGACCTACTTTCACACCAGTCAATATAGGACCTCCAAGTCCTATAGTAAATAGTAGAGGAAGAGCGCTTCCTGGCGCTAATAAGAGTCTGAACCACCGCGTCAGAAAGACCTTCCTCCTTCAAGATGGCGGTTTCAGCAGCCACGCCGTCAAAGCCAGCGAAGGTAAATTGGGATAGCGCAGCCGACCCTGGGTGAGCAGGTCCGGCAGTAGAGGCAGAACGAACTGATCCTCTGCCAGTCTTACCAGGTCTGCGAACCAAACCTGCCTTGGCCACCTTGGCGCCACCAGAATCGCCGACGCGCCCTCCAGGGCCAGCTTGCGCACCACTCTGGCTACCATTGGAAACAGAGGGAACAGGTAAAGAAACCCCAGATCCCTCCAGTTCAGAGACATGGCATCCACTGCCAGAGCCAGAGGATCCTGCGAGAGAGACACAAAGACTGGAAGCTTGTGATTGTGACGAGAGGCAAAGAGGTCCACCGCTGGGAACCCCCACCTGAGACAGATCGAACGAAACACCGTGGGACTGAGAGACCAATCCCCCTGACGAGAGGAGGCCCTGCTCAGAGAGTCCGCCTCCGTGTTCTCCACTCCCGGAATGTAGACTGCTGAGATACACGGGACGTGGCTCTCCGCCCAGTCCAGAATCAAAGACACTTCCCTGAGGGCACTCCTGCTGCGAGTCCCCCCCTGGTGATTGATGTAAGCAACCGCCGTCCGGTTGTCCGACCGGATCTGAACAGGCAGGCCCCGCAACTGATGATTCAAGCGAAACAGGACCAGCCTGATGGCTCTCAACTCCAGAACATTGATGGGCTTGTGAGCCTCCTGCGGACCCCACAGACCCTGAAACTGGAGGTCCTTCCAAACACCCCCCCAACCTGACAGACTGGCATCCGTGGTGACAGTTTCCCAACGTGGAGCCAGAAAAGATCTGCCCTTCAACAGATTGACTGACCCCAGCCACCATTGCAGGGATCGACGAACTCGGGGAGTCATCAGGAAGGACTGATCCAACGATAGAGGAGACTTGTCCCAAACCTTCAACAGATGAAGCTGAAGTGTCCTTGTATGAAACGGCGCAAAGGGAACCGCCTCGAATGAGGCCACCATTAACCCCACCAGCCTCATCCCTAGACAGATGGCTGGACGAGGGGCCGACAAGAGAAGCCGAACTAACTCCTGAATCAAAAGAATCTTGGCCTGGGGCAGAAACACCCTGGCCTGCGCAGTGTCCAGAGACATTCCCAGAAAGGTCACTACTCTGGACGGAGAAAGAGAAGACTTGGGGTGGTTGACCACCCAACCGAACCTTTCCAGAGTGGACACCACCACTCTGGTGTCCAACTCCGCTTGGTTGAAAGAAGAGGCCATGATCAGAAGATCGTCCAAATAGGGCACAATGCGGATACCCTGAACCCTTAGCAGAGCCATCACCCCCGCTAGCACCTTGGTGAACAACCGAGGAGCCGGGGTGAGACCGAAGGGGAGTGCCACAAACTGAAAATGACGATCCTCCACCACAAACCTGAGAAACCTCTGGTGTGCTGGAAAAATCGGAACGTGTAGATAAGCATCCTTGATGTCTATGGACGTCAGAAAGTCTCCCTGACGAAGAGAGTGAATGGCCGAACGCAGCGCTTCCATGCAGAATTTCCGTGGCCGGATGAACCTGTTGAGAAACTTCAGATCCAAGATGGGTCGGACCGATCCGTCCTTCTTGGGTACCGTGAACAGATTGGAATAAAAACCCCTGCCCTGATCCGAAGGGGGCACTGGGCAAATGACAGCCATGTCCAGAAGATTCTCTACTGCCGACAGGAGCCCCTGCGCAGCCAGAGGTTCCGAAGGCATCCGAGACCTGAAAAATCTGGAAGGGGGGCGGAGCTCGAACTCCAGCTTGTAACCGGAAGACACCACTTCCCGGATCCATCTGTCCGAGACCTCTTGATCCCAGATCTGGGAGAAGTGTCGCAGCCGTCCCCCCACCCGCATGGGTGAGGGCGCCCCCTCATTGCTGAGCCGGCTTAGCAGCCGGCTTGGGCTTAGAGCCCCAACTGTATCCTGGACGGGCACGTCCTCTGCCCCTGCTCCCAGAATCTCCTCTGGAAGAGGGGAATGCAAATCCCCTGCCAGATCTGGCCCCACGAAAGGAGGGGGTAAAGGAAGGCGCCCCCCGAAAGGGACGGCGCTGTTTCTTGCGTTGAGGTAACCTACCACCCTTGGTAACAGAGTCCAATGTCTCTCCAAAAAGCCGTAATCCAACAAAAGGTAGAGTCGTTAGTGACTTCTTGGACATAAAATCTGCCGCCCACTGGCGCAGCCACACCGAGCGCCGAATAGTGACCAGCAGCGCCGATGTCCTACCACACATCATCAAAGTGTCATCCAAGGCTGTCAACACAAAGGATAAAAACAACTCACACCGTTTAAGACTAAGGAACTCAGCACTACCAGGACGCAGCCCGGAAGAAGTCAACAGGTCCCTGACCACGGACCTGGCAGCCAACACCATTAGTGCCGAAGCGCAAACGGGCCGCATGGCTGACCCAACACTAGCAAAACCATGACAAGCCATCTGGTCAATACGTTTATCCTCTCCATCCTTGAGAATGGAACAATCAGGTCTATTTAAAACCGAGGAATTGGACAACCCCAAAACCGGTGCATCCACCTCGGGGGGAGATGCCCAGCGCTTAATCGCCTCCGAAGGGAAGGGATATTTCCTATCCCATCCCTGAGGGATGCCAGGGAGCCGAGCCGGCCTGTCCCATTCCTTAGCAATAATTTTGTCAAAATGCCTTTGTGTAGGGAATTCCAAGCGCGGCCTGGATTCCTCAAACAATTCACCCTTCTGCTGTGACACCTCCTCAGGAGGGGAAATATTCAGAACCTCTAACATCAGAGCCAGAGCGTGAGGAGTATCAGAGGATCTCCCCAAGTCACCAAGCTCGGCATCAGCGCCAAAGGACTGCTCATCGTCCGAAATATCAGAATCCTCATAAACTTCCCCTTCCTCTAGCGGGGAATAATCAGACCAATCCAGATTATTAACATCCTCCTGGTCCTCCACCAGCGGAGCCGGCGACAAATGCTTTCTCTTAGTCGGAGCCTTACGGGCGACCGAGCTGGAGATAATTTTTTCAAGGTTAGCCAATCTGGCGCACATCTCAGATTGCAGCTCCCGACCCATGACAACGTCACACGGGGCGCGTATCAAGGTGGGAGGAGGAGATGAAGCGACTGGCGGTGCTGACCCAGACGCCTGGGGTTCGGACTGCCGCGAGATAGTCTGCTGTGCACATGGTATACACAGAAGTACATCGTCCCCAGAAATGGATACCCCACACAACATACACTTCCGGGGATGCCCCGAAGGGGCCCCGAGCCCAGTATCCGGGGATGCCTCCATAAAGGTGAACTTTTTTAGGAATAGTCGCTATGACCCAGGGAATTACGCCACTAGACAACCCGGGATGCCCCTTTAATGTCCCGAGTGGGAGGATTTATGAGCAATAATGAACCCAGTGATCAAGGATCGGGAGAGACCCCTTAAATGCTACTGGAGAGCCTCCTGAACCACCACCTGGAAGACACAGAAAGGACTAATAAGGCTATGAAGACCAAGACACCCATACAGCACAAGGATAGGGAAGAAGGGAAGGGGGCCATAGGCCACTCACGGAACCGCGGAGCACGAAATGGCGACCATAAGAAATCCTCCTGAGGCTACTGACAGAAGAGGAGAAGGGGGCGTGGCCAGCGCGCGACGCTGAGCAACGCCCTCCTCCCACGCAATGCTGAGCTCCGCAGCGGCGCCAGGGAAAGATGGGGGCGGGCAGCGGTGACGCGCGCAACACCGGCCCCGCCCCCAGGTACATCGTGAGGAGAAGTCTCCTCAGAAAAAAAGGCGCCAAGAACCGGCCGGCGCCGCAGCAAGAAGTGCGGCCGCCGTGCCCGGTCGGGGAACATGAGGAGAAGTCTCCTCTAGTAAAACACACACACACAGTGCCTCAGTCAGCCAAACAGCAGGGACGGGTCCCGGCCCTGCGCGGACGGTCCGGCCCCCCCCCCCCACTAAATGTGCAGAATGACATGGCGTGAGGTAACTGCCGCCGCCATTGAAGACAGAGACAAGATGGGGGGAGATAAGGACAGGTCCAGCACCTCACAAGGTTCACATGTGAAAAGGCTACAGTGCTCAAGTAAAAACATTTAAAGTGGACCAACACCCAGGGGGGATCGGCCCGGGAATCTATAAGATTCCCGGATCGATCAGATCCCTCCCCGCGGGGCATCCGAAATCGGGATGTCCCGCAGGGAGGAACCCCCCAGGAGGCCCACAATCCTTACCGGCGATCCAACGGCGCATGCGCGAGACGCGGCCGCGTCTCTCGCTTCCCTCTAGCAGGGCGCGCTCCCGCGCCGGCCGTTTTGTGAATGGCCGGCGCAGGCGCGCTCCCTGTTAGAGGGAAGCGAGAGACGCAGCCAATGACAGCGCTCTGGTATGCGCGTCCAAGCGGCTTTGGACGCGCATACCAGAGCGGCTCTGAGCGCTGTCATTGGCCGGACGAGGTCACATGGGAGCGGGGAGAGGTGAGTTTTTGCGGCGATCGGGGGGGTTTCACACAGCGGGGCACCCCCGATCGGGGTACCCCACCTAAGTGGACCAACACCCAGGATAGTCAAAATCCTGGGTGTTGGTCCACTTTAAAGACACACTAACAAGTAAAGACACAACACCCGAAAGAGATAGGGACTAATAAAGAAGGGACCCACACTCCCCATCCCCACTGAGGAAAGGGATTTTGGGAGGGCCAATGAAAATTAAATCAAGGGACAGGGCATCCCAAACCGGGGTCACCAACCCGGTGTAACCGCCTACCCTCTCATATAGGGTCTCACGGTGGAGCATAGCTCCTGAGCACCTAAGGTGCTGATATACCCTCGCCTGGACCCTCAGCCGAGGCTGGGAGGCATATGGATTTCTGGGGAAAAAGGGGTCCAAACGGAAATAAATAAATAGCGGGCCGGGAGTCATCCCGGCTACCTGAAATCCCCCTGTGCAAGGAGGAGCCATCATCTTCTGACTTGCTCGCCGTCTGCAGAGATGGAAAACTGGGTGATGAGTGGGAGGTCCCAGGTATTTATGGATCAGGGAGGGGCTTTCTTTTTGCTATCATCTCTGCAGGAACGCCCACTTCAGGTCGGTATTACCCACATGTTATGGATATCTTGAAGCGGGGTGTGTGACATACTTAGAATATGGTTGATCACCATAACAGGCATACATGACATAATGAACACAAGGGCGGGTGGGACGGCCTGGACTGGATGTATACAAAAACAATTCTACAGGTGAGTTTCACAGAATTGTATTTTTCCCTACATCCAGTCCAGGCCGTCCCAATATCTTCACAATTGGGACATCCAGGGGGGCGTGGCTAGCCGATGGCGAGGTAGGCACCTAAACTGAGGAGCTCTGCACAGAACCGCTAACAGACGGGATCTGGAGGCACATAACGTACACCTGACCCAATGCCCAGGCGCAGAAGGACGGCGGGCACAGACAGGAGGCAGCGATCGGCCTCCATCACCACTTTCTTTGAGACGGCGGGCCGTGGGGGCGAGGAGGAGCGGGCCAGCAAGATGGCGGCGGCCCAGGAGGAAGAGGCACACATGGACACAGAGGTCGGTACAGGGCGGGGGTCCCCTTACCTGGCTGAGGAGAACGGGGGGGGCGGCCTCCCAGGAGCGCAGCAGACATCTGCTCCCGGCCGCATCAGGGGCAGAGTGAGAGCAGGGGAGACATGTGAGGAGAGGAGAGCGGAGGCGCCGGCACCAGCAACAGAGGCGGCGGCGGGGGGCGGCGGCCTGTCCTCTCCCAGCCTGGGAGAGAGACTGCACGCTCCTGCAGCCTGGCCGGTTGATGACAGAACGGCTGCTGAAGGAGAGAGCATCAGGGACCGGGAGGTCCGGGCAGACCATGCCCCTTCAGTTACAAAGCACTACATGAGTAATCCCCCCAGACCAGCCTGTGAGCAGCCCCGGGTGGGGAGGGGAGCCCCAGGTCCTATGGAGGCGCCCGAACGGACCCCCAACGCCAGCAATAAAAATCCATCACTGACTGGGGGAGGGGGAGTGGAGCCGCAAACTGCATCCCAAAATAAAGCCATGCACACCCCAAAAAATGCAGCGGCTGACCCCTGTACACCCGGCCGGTCTGCCGACATACAGGTGGGGATCACCCCTCCAACACAAGTATGGGATGCCCCTTATACACACGGGGGATATACCCCCCATGAAACCTGCCTGTCCCCTGAGAGGCCCTGGAACGTCGATGCCGCCGGAGGAGGGGAGGGCTGGCCAACAGAGTTACACATGAGTGTAAATGACAGCAGTGACCCGACGGAACCCCTGGTGGCGCATACAAACATGTTGCAGATGGACGAGCTGAATAAACGGGGGGGTGGGGGTCTCGCGGCCTCTCCCCATGAAATGTCCTCGGCTATACAACAATTACCCCAGTCCCTTATCTTGGCCCTAGCCGACGTGGTCAGATCTAACGTAGCGGATGCTTTGAGAGCGCTCCCCTCACGTTCAGACTTTGATGGATACATCTCACAGATGGAGGGTACTCTCCGCAGAGAACTCAGCACGCTTCAAAACTCTATTTCGGAGGTGTCCCACAGAGTCGACACAATCGAGCAGGATCAGTCTGCGCTGACTCAGAGGGTGGCGGCTTTAGAGCAGCTTCAACAAGAGGGAAGGGCGCACACCTCTGCCCTCTACCTCGGCTTAGATGACCTCGAGAACCGGGGTAGACGCAATAACGTCAGACTGAGGGGACTACCGGAGACAGTCACTCAACCGGATCTAGAACGTACAGCAAAAGGTATCTTCAACACGATACTGGGGAACCCCACCGCGGCCGAAATCAACATCGACAGGATTCACAGGGCCCTTGGCCCCAAACCTGCAGACCCACAGCGACCCAGAGATGTGGTTTGCAGAATCCACTATTACAAAGTTAAAGAAGACATCCTGAGAAAAGCATGGGAGAAGGGTCCAACTAGATATGAAGGCTCACTCGTCGCGGTCCTCCCCGACCTTTCCTCCAGGACCCTCCAAATGAGACGTATGTTAAAACCCCTCCTTGAAGTGATCCAGCGCCAGGGGGCCTCCTACCGCTGGGGTTTCCCCTTCCACCTTATTGTACGCAAGAACGGGAGATCCTTCGCCCTGAGAACTGTTGACCAACTCCCGCAACTATTCACATTCCTGGAAACGGACCCGATTCGGGTGCCGGACTGGCTATCGCCCACCTTGGAACCTCCGCCTGGGGGGCTATTGCTGCGGGGGGGGCTACGTGGACCGCCGGGAAGGTTGGCGGGGGGCCCAAGAAGACGGGTGCCTCGTCCAGATAACAGAGCTTGAGGACCGGTGCGGTGGTGGGTCGTGGCCTTCCTCGGCGGTGGGACCCCTGTCGGCTGACCCATGACTGACCCCCTGACGATTAGGGGAGGTGGCGGACTGGCCCAAAGAAGGTGGGCCATCGCTTCTGCCCCAGAGCGGGACAACGGACACCAATGACTCTCGGACCCCTCCGTGAGGGGGGGCCCACGTCTTATCTCTTCCCATCCCATCGGACCGGGCTAAGGTACCTGGGAACTCGGAGGGGGTTGGGGTGGGGGGCCCTGGGGGTGCCTGCCGCGGGGGGGTTGGACTCAAAGTAACTGGCACTTTGTAGATATGTTATGGAGTTCCTGAAATGCTTGCTCTTTTTCTCATAATTGGGTTGGTGGCCTCCGGGGATCGTCCGATGGGGTGGGCGCTTCTTGTCCCCGAGGCTGAGTGCCGGCGCCTGTGGGCGGGCCTCGTGCCCGGGCTGCCCCGCCCCCCCGCGCCTCTGTTGGGGGTGTGGGGGGGGCTGGGCGGTTAGGTGCCTGACTGGCGGCACCCTGGAGGACACCCCTGAGTACTGCGTTTATGTTTGACCATCAACCTTAAGTTCCTAAATTTCAATGTTAGTTATGTATTTTGTAGACTCGCCGACCTGCCTAAGTCGAGCCAATACTGTTCATTGTCTGTACGTCCTGTGCCTGGAGCCCTGGGGATGGCACCGATGTGGGGGGGTCTCCCCGCCGAGGGGGGCGGGTCCACCGGGCCCGATGAGCTGGTCCTCGGCCGCGTCCGCCTTCCCCGGGCTTCCCGGGGGGGCGGGGGACACTTCCGTCCCGCGGGACGGGGGGGCTTGCCACGCTCTGCTCACGGGTGCCTACCTGGGGCTCCACGTTCATACATATGAGTAATCTTAAAGTTGCAATGTTATCTCACCTCGTTTAGATTTACTAGTCTGTTTCAGATGTGACAATGTTTTCGTTTCAAGGTGTGCATCTCCTACACCGATAGTGTTTTCGACTTACACGTCCCCAACTTAGGTGGCCCTGGTGGGGTTTCGTACCATTTTAGTTGGTACTACCCTAGATAGGGAAACGAAGGTACCCTCGGTACACTCACACCGAGGGATCCCTCGTATTAGAGTTTACTGCAGGGACACCTGACCCCGGTGTCTCGCTACCCCGATTAATTCCCCCCCCTCTTCTCTTCGCTTTCCCCAGACCGGCATTCACCAGTTAGAAAACCAGGTGACCCGGATAGGGACCCCCCTCAGACCCGAACTAAGAAGATTTGACTGCCGGCCCCATCAATCCTAGTAATCTTCCTTACGGTTTCCTCCACCGGTTTCCCCGGCACCCCTCGGGTGCACCCCTCTCCTGCCCTACCTAGTGACCCATACCCAAGTAGCGCACCTACCCAATTAAAGGTTGACCTGCCCGTACCCTTAATCCTGTCTCAGTAGGAATCCCCGCCACCGCCCAGACCCTCCCCCCTCCATCTACTCTTCTTTTCCTCCCCTCCTCCTCTTCTCTCTCCCCGCTCCCCCTCTCCTAACCCTGCCTCTTGCCCCCTCTTCCTCCACCTTTACTTATTCCCTTCTCCCCCCCTCGCCTGCCCCCTCCCTTCCTCCCCCCCTGCGCCTGCTGCCTCCTCTGGGCCCGACTGTGCTTGGGCCTCCCTCCTGGCCGACGCCGCTCGCTTGACATGGCCAAGTTAACAATCTGCTCGCTGAACATCAAGGGCTTCAATGTCCCTGAAAAGCGCTCCAAGGTCCTCTATGATTTACACAAACAAAGAGTGGGCATCCTCCTCCTGCAGGAGACTCACTTCCAGGAGGGCAACATACCGAGCTTGGGCCACAGATACTTCACCTCCTGGTACCATAGCACCAACCCACAGAGCAAATCGCGGGGGGCATCTATTGCAATCCACAAATCTCTGCCCTTTACGGCTCTGGATCAAACAACTGACCCTGAGGGAAGGTTTGTCTTCCTCAAGATGGCGATCCACCAGACAACCTACACAATAGCCAATCTCTATCTACCGAACCATGATCAGGCTGGGGCGCTTCAGAGGTACCTCAGGAGGTTGGAGGAGTTTGCAGAGGGGATCCTCATACTCGGAGGAGACTTCAACCTCACGCTGAACCCTTCGCTGGACTCCTCATCTGGGAGGTCCTCGGTGCCGCTGGGGAAGCTGCAGTCACTACGTAGGGCCCTCCATAACTTGCAACTGATGGATGTGTGGAGGCTGGAGCATGGGCAAGCCAGAGACTACACATATTTCTCGCCAGTGCATGGCTCTTACAGCCGCATCGACTACATCCTACTCAGTCACCATGCCCTGAAGTGGCAGCCTAAATCCCGGATTGGCCCTTTTCTGTGGTCAGACCACGCGCCGGTCTTCTTATCGTTTGAGCTGCCTAAGGCGGCACAGAAACACTGGAGTTGGCGCCTGAACGACAATCTCCTGAGGGATCCAGTATGCATGAGCAGGATCAAGGAGACCATCACTAATTTCACAACCGACCATGAACGTGATGACTGCTCGCCGGCGGTCCAGTGGGAGGCGCTCAAATGTGTCCTGAGAGGTGTCTTCATACAAGAGGGATCGAGATTGAAGCGAGAGAAATCAGCGGTGATATCCAAGACGTTGCAAACCATTTGCGACCTCGAAACTAAACACAAGCAGAACCATACTCCAGAACTGCTCTCCGAGCTCTCACTCCACAGGAACAAATTACTGAAGCTCTATGACCAGGCCCATCTCAGATACAGAGACAGAAGGCACGCCTCAATGTACGAATACGCGAATAAATGTGGTAGGCTCTTAGCCAGATCTCTCCACCACAGGATACCTACAACATTTATTCCAAGCATCAAGACGGAAAGGGGAGAAAACGTTGTGGACCCTTCTAAAATCCCGGAGGTGTTTAGGGGCTTCTACGCCGGCCTGTACAATCTTAGACCTGGCCTTACACAAGAGACATTGGAGACCAAAATACAGAACTACGTATCCGAAACGCAGCTCCCTACGATACCTGAGGACTCCTCGGCTGGACTAGAGGCCCCCTTTACAGAGCTGGAGGTCTTGAGAGCCATTAAGGAGGCCCCGGCGGGAAAGAGCCCTGGCCCGGACGGATTCACTCCCAGATTCTTTAAAGACCTGGCGCCGCAGCTTGCGCCCTGGTTGACTAAGACCTTCAACCACATAGGATCGGACAACCCCTTTCCGAAGCAAGCGGTGGAGGCCATAATCACAGTGATACCGAAGCCGGGTAAAGATCCTGCGGCCTGCGGCAGCTATAGACCCATATCCTTACTCAATGTGGACCTAAAGTTGTACGCAAAGATAATTGCCACTAGGATCAAACCTCTGATCCCCCAACTGATTCATCCGGATCAGGTAGGGTTCGTCCCTGGACGCGAGGCCAGAGACAATACAAACAAACTACTGGAACTTATTGCACACGTCCACAAAACTGGCGCTCCAGCATGCATCCTCTCCTGCGACGCTGAGAAAGCGTTCGACAGGGTGAATTGGCGCTTTCTCAGAGCTACCCTCTCCCAAATTGGCTTAGGCCCGAACATAACCTCCAAGATTCTGGCGCTGTACCAAGAGCCGACGGCCCGTATCAGGGCAAACGGGGTCCTGTCGGAACCCTTCACAATCATGAACGGGACTCGGCAGGGCTGCCCCCTCTCGCCCCTTTTGTATATCCTCACGATGGAACATCTAGCGGTGGCCTTACGAAATAATCCAGACATCAAGGGGATTGAGTGCGGGGGACGCCAATATAAAATGTCGATTTTTGCGGACGACCTGCTCCTGCACCTTACGTCCCCGGCTATATCTTTTCCGGCTGTTCTCAAAGAATTTGAACGCTTTGGCCAACTATCCAACTTCCGTGTCAATTATGCAAAATCCGAAGCACTAAACCTCACCCTTCCGCGGCCTCTGGTGGACAGACTCCGGAGCAGTTTCTCCTTCAAGTGGCAGTCCATAGCGATAAAATACTTGGGGACCCACATACCATCGGACTTGGATAGCTTGTACGAGTTGAATTTCCAACCACTCCAGGCCAAAGTCACCCAGGACCTTTCAAAGTACGACAAAAGGCGTTACTCATGGTTTGGAAGAATAAACATCTTGAAGATGGATATACTCCCCCGATTCCTATACCTCTTCCAAACGATACCGATCAAACTACCCAGGCAGTTTTTCAAGACAATCCAGACGACATTCTTGAAATTCATATGGGGGTTACGGAAACCACGTGTCAGGTTCAACATACTGGCTAGACCCAAAAATGCAGGCGGTGCCGGTGCTCCGGACTTAAAACTATACCACGCCGCTGCTGTCCTCACGAGGATGGCAGACTGGAAATACAGAGTAGAGGACAAGCTTTGGGTCCAACTGGAGAGAGACCTACTAGGGTTCAGCCCGCGCGCTCTCCCATGGACACACACCGCAGGGGAGGCAAATAGGAGAGGATTCCCCTTTCTGATCCGACACTTCCTTGCTGTCTGGGACGGACTGCAGCGGCAGGGAGAACTGGTGAATAGGCCGGGACCCCTGACCCCGTTATTCAACAACCCAGAGTGCATACCAACACAGAACACTTCTCGGTTCTTGATTTGGAGGGAGGAGGAGGACATCAGAATACGAGATGTGCTGCTGGGGGGAGGGCTACCCTCCCTGGCGGAGCTGAGGGTCCGCGGCGGGGGGGGGCACTTATCCTGGCTGCAGCACCGACAACTAGAGGCGTTTCTCACTACAGGAGGACGCCTCCGAAACGCATCTCTCCCCCTGACACCGATGGAGGAGTATCTCACGCAACCTCAACCTATGGAACATGTGGTGTCCAGCTTCTACAACCTACTAGTGGCCACCAGACATACCTCTGAACTAGAGTTCATGTCCAGATGGGAGAGAGACTTGGGGAGCCCGATCACAGACGAAGATGCCAAAAAGATATTCACGCTAACACACAGACTCGTTGGTGCCAGTGAGGCACAGGAAAAAAATTACAAAGTCCTCACAAGATGGTATAGGTGTCCGTCAGACATGGCCTCCTACTCCGCGGAGGGTTCGAGTGAATGCTGGAGATGCGGGGCGCCCCAGGGAGGAATCCTCCACATTTGGTGGGAATGCCCCCCGGTCAAGAAGCTCTGGGACACTATCTTCGAGATACATACGGAGGTGGAGGGCTCCGTCGTGCCTAACAGCCCGGGGGCTGCCTTACTCTCCCTGATTCCGGGCTCCATAACCAGAGCCAAGAAGGGAGTCCTTAGGTTCTTTTTGACGGCCGTAAGAGCAATTATCCCGAGGCGATGGAAGTCCGCGCAACCACCAACAGTGGCAGAGTGGTTTGCGGAAATGGACCACATCCTGAGAATGGAGGAGCTGGTGGCGGAGGACAGAGGAACCACAGAGGCGCACTTGAAGACCTGGACAAACTGGATCATGTTCAGGGGTTCAGACTCGGCGAGAGCCTTCTTGGGGGTGGATCTCGGCCGGGGATGAGGGGCTGATCACGGGCCTGGGGGGTGGCTGCTCGGGCTCTGGGGGGGGGGGGAGGGGGGGATGCCTTCGGTGTCGCCGCCCTTCCTCCCCCTGCACACTATCCACCCTATTCCACCCCCCCTCTCCCCCGCTTCTCCCCCTGGCTTCCTCCTGGCATTTCTCCCATTTCTCCCATGTGTATATTCACCCACCCTCCGTTATTTGCTACGTCCCCACCTGAAAGCCTTCGCAGACTGGAACCTGTCTGATCGCCTTTCAGCCACTAACAAAAAGTAAAAGTATCACAATGCGATGGGTCCTGGTCCTTGTATATGTATGGAAGCAAATGTATGTACTCAATGATGTAGATGACAAGATGTATAACCAGTGTTGCATATATACTTGTGATTTGCTCTTGTTGTACCCCCTCCCCCTCCCATGCCCCCCTTTTTATTTTCTGTACCCCCAACCTACCCCCCCCTTTCTTCCTTTTTTTTTTCCTTCTCCTCTTGCTACCTATAAAAACCAAAAACCAATAAAACTTGATTATACAACAATTGGGACATCCAAAAGCCGTGTCCATATGGGCGGGTTCACCAGTGCGGAACAGCATGCAGTTCATTTCACTACTGCCTGAAGCACCTTTCGGCCAAAAACTGCATCAGCTGAGGCGCTGACATCCACCTTGTAAAACTTTGTAAAAGTATGAAGTTGCGGCCTTACAAACTTGTTCCACCGATGCCTGGTGCTGAAAAGCCCAAGATGCACCAATAGCCCTGGTAGAATGACCAATGATCCGAAAAGGGGGTTCCTTGTAGCACCACCTGTCTGATCCACTTACTGAGACTGAATCCGATTTCCTGAAGGATTCAGTCGCAGCCAGGAAATACTTTACGGCTCTGACCACATCCAAAAGCATGAAGGGTCCGTTCTTTGGAATTAGCCGGTGCTGGACACAAGGAAGGTAAGACAACTTCTTCATTAAGGTGAAAGGGAGAGACTACCTTAGGCAAAAGGTTTAAAGCAAAAAACCCAACTTATCCCTGTGCAGCTCAAAGTAGGGTGGTTTCATACAAAGCGCGACCAGCTCTGATACACGACGCACCAAGGTGACCGCTACCAGAAAGACCACCTTGAGAGTCAGCATAAACAATGCAGCATCGCTCAATGGCTTGAAGGGAGGACCCTGAAGAGCAGATAGTACTAAATTCAAGTCCCACACCGGTAATACGGACATACGCGGTGGCCAGACATGGGTAACTCCCTGGAAAAAGGTCTTGATCAATCTATGGTTGGCAATGGATCTCTGGAAAGAGATGGCTAAAGCAGAGACCTGACCCTTGAGGGTGCTCAGCTGGAGACCCAAGTCTATGCCGTGTTGTAAAAACTCCAGAATCCTAGAAATAGCACATTTTCAGCAAGGAAGGCTCTTGGCCTCGCACCAAGCGACATAGGCCGCCACACACTGTAGTATATCATGGAAGATGATTTCTTTCGTGCCTGAATCAAGTATGCACAACTGTGGCCGATAACCCCTTCTCCGTCAGGTCAGCTACGCGCAGACGCCGGGTCCCACCCGCGCGGCGCATCAACAGAGGAAACGCCACCCCTCTGAATCCGCCTGTCATGGCGGCGGCCCTTGTCAGGCGACAGCCGCAGCGTGCACTCCCCCCACCCCCCGTATCTCAACACAGACAGCGCCGCACACGGCGGTGCGGAGAGAGGTGCGTGCCCCGGGCACACCAACGGGGGAACACAGGGAGGCGAGTAAGGAGGTAGCGACCGCTCCTCACTGCCTGTCAGTGAGGAGCGCAAGTGAAAGTCGCACCAAGCATGCAGCACACACACAAAATATAGCTGTGGGCAGGGAGGGACATATACATAGAAAAACATACTAGTGGTTCCCCCTCAGGCTCACCATAAGCCTGTGGCCAGCTACCTTTTAGAATAAGGTCTGCGGCCCAGAGCATGTGCTCTGCCAAATGCCACAGACCCCGGCTTTCACCTCACCGCCACGGATCCCCGTAGCAGCCAAGGGCTGGGAGGCAGGAATGTGTCAGGAGAGATCCATGGGAATAGAGTTCGCAGCGGCCGACGGGTTAGGTGGCCCCGCTCTGCTGCCAAAATCTGAGAGAGTGCGCCAACTAGGGAATGATAGAGGGGCAGCTGGAGGAACTACATCTTTGATCTTGCAGTCAAGCACCCTCTAGAGGCGAACACCAATTGTGAAGATATTGGGACGGCCTGGACTGGATGGAGAGAAAAAACTCTTATGCAGATGCATGGCTGCAGCCATCTTGACACACACACGAGAGACCTGCTACATTGTAACAGCTTCCCTCACACAGATTTCCTTTGCTACATTAGCGGTTTATTTAGTGTTTGTGGAAAATGACAGGCAAGCTTCTCCTTGCTCTCTCTGGTGTGAATTGCTGCTGGCACAGCTCTCCCCCTAAATCTTATGTGTAAGCAGGACTATCAGGTGTGTGGCAAGATGGCCGCCCCCATGCAATGCTAGAGTGAATAATTTTGTGTCATTTAACATCATCTGCACGAGGTTGAGCCCTCCCACAGTGCTTATGCCACTGATCATAAGAGGGGAAGCAATTTACTAAACTCTCTTTGACTGAAAATTCGCTTTAAAATGATAATGCAGGCAAAGGCAAATGTTACACCATTGCGTCGGGGTACATTTGGCACTGTCCTAATCCGTTTTCAGTTTTTAAATTGAAGCAGAAATTAGCGATATTGGGTTTTTGATCCCACACCCCCCATCAACTCAGCAGAACAGGACAGGATTGCTGGTCCCTCCCTCCAGATTCATCACATTGCTGTCAGTGCAGAGCCCGCCCATTATGCAGTATCACAGACCCAAGGACCACGGACACTTTTTTCAGAAGAGAGGTGAAACTGTAAACCTCGATATCTCAGCCATTTCTTTTTTTGATTTAAAAAAAGAAAACCGTTTAGGACAGTGCCAAATGTAGCCGGACGCAGAGGTGTAACAATCGCCTTTGCTTGCAATATCACTTTAAGTCTGGTCACCTCGGAGAGGGGATCCCATGTAATATTAAAAAGTGAAAAGCACACAACGGAGCTGCAAATTCATTTAAAATCAATAGACTTCTATGGAGCCGTGTCTGGGTTGTATGACTGTGGTGGATGCAGCAAGGACTGGTCACATGGTCACTCGCCCTGCCGCACAGGGGAGGTGAGAAAGGGGCCATAGAAGAGCTACTTTTTAACGTACTGCTTTGTCTGCCATGATCACATGTGGTACTGAACATGGGTGAAAGAGCCCTTACTGTGTTACTGGTATGTAATGTGATGTGTGTCATGTAATTTATTTAAAGTGGAAGTCCAGTCACCAGGTAACCCCCCATCCCTGCCACTACCGCCCCCACAGAGTTATAATAAATACATTAAAAAAAAATTAATCACTTGAATGGGTGGATGGGTATGTGCAAAGCAGCAGAAGCCACTCCATGCACAGGCCACCTGAAACTTTGATGGATTCCAGGCATAGTAATGAGGTGTTTTTTTGTTTGTTTTTTATTATAACCCCCCCCCCCCAAGCCTGCGAGTGACCAATTTAAAGTGGACCAACACCCAGGATTTTGACTATCCTGGGTTTTGGTCCACTTCGGTGGGGCACCCCGATCGCCCCGCTGTCTGAAACCCCCCAGAAAGCCCAAAAAAAACTCACCTCTCCCCGCTCCCACGTGACCGCGCCAGCCAATCACAGCGCTCAGAGCCGCTGTGGTATGCGCGTCCAAGGCCGCCTGGACGCGCATACCAGCTCAGCTGGCTCTGAGCGCTGGAGGCCGCGTCTCGCGCTTCCCTCTAACAGGGAGCGCGCCTGCACCAGCCGTTCACAAACGGCCGGCGCGGGTGCGCGCCCTGCTAGAGGGAAGCACGAGACGCGGCCGCGGCTCGCGCATGCGCCGATGGAACAGGGCTGAGGTAAGGTTTGTGGGCCTCCTGGGGGGTTCCTGGGGAGGGATCTGATCGGTCCGGGAATCTTATAGATTTCCGGGCCGATCCCCCTGGGTGTTGGTCCACTTTAAAGGCAGAACAAAAGCCAGGACTTTCCCAGCTTTTGTTCCATACCCCGCTGTGTGAGGCCCCCTCACTCGTCATTTAAGCACAATACATATCACCTACCATGCCCAGTGACAGTAAGGGTGTGGGTCCTGAAGCCGTCCTCCACACTATCCAGAGTAAACGTAATATGCGCCAACAAATTGTATTTTGCTCCCCTAAGAGAAAAACAGAATTTCAGATTAGCAGCTAATGAGTTATAAGCAAAGAGGCTTCGCATATACATCTCTCCCCCACACACAATCCTTCATCCCTGAATTAGACATGCACATATTTTCCTTCTCATGGGGGACAGGAAACCTCTGAACACATGCAGCAGCGCCTTCACTGTAGTGTACAGCTCTTTCCTCGCTGCCTGTCATACAGAGCTCCATTAGGAACAAGTGTGGTTATTTGAGCTCATGGACAGCTAGAAAAGGCGGGTTAGGGTCCTTGTGGACCTGAAACAAAGTTGTCAGGGGTTTAGGTCCACTATAATGATTTTCATTTTTCAAATGAGGACCAGTCTGACTGATGTATATGCCTCGATGGTTTCCAACAGTGAAACCAACCTATAACTTGTAACAGATGCTGCATAGCCAACGTGTAACAGCATAGGGTCATTTTCACAAGCATTTAGCAGTTCTGACCTAGCAATCCTTGTAACAAAATAATGGAAACATCCACACAGCTCTAATCATCATTAATAAACATGGATTGGCAGCAGGCACACAAAGCCATATAATAATAACAGCAGTAAAAATATAGAGAGAGTAGTAAAAAGTTAAAATTTCAAGAATAACTCACGGCATGTGAGGATTGGAGAACACAAAAGCTTCTGGATCAGATTCCTCCGCTTCTGAAGAAAATTTCTTCCCTGCGGATTTTCCGATTGAGTTTCGGAGCTTCCGCGCCAGTTTCTTGGGAGTGTTCACTATGGAGGAGTCTTCCATGCAGCAGCTATACACCTCCAGCTTCAGCTCAAAGTCTGGCCTTGCTTCCGCACTGCAAACCAACATTATCCAGAGTCATTACAAAGACTAAAGAAATGAGGCAACTACAGACACACACACACACCACAGCCTTGATTCAATAAAAGGTAGAACAAAATTCTCATGGTAGTAAAAAATTCAATTCATGAGAAAAAAGCCTGAGAATTCCACTGTTACTGAATCACTAGATAAAAATACAATGAAAGTCAGGGGCAGTTTTTACTACAGTGTAGAAAGGAGTAAATGGCTCTTACTTTTCTTAGGAGTAAAAAGTGCCATTGACTTTCATTGTTTTCTTATCTGGTGATTCAGCAACACAGACATTCTCAGGCTTTTCTCTCATGAATTGAATCTTTTACTACCATGAGAATGTTTTCCTACCTTTATTGAATCGAGGCCCACGTGTTTAAATGTTACAGACACAAAGCTAAATGTATTGAGCTTGTATGCGCTAGAGCCACACAAAGCAGCAAAAGTATTTGTGAAGAGTAAAGAAAATGATACATGCTGTTCCAAATTTTTGAAAAATAAAAGCATGTGACATCTCTATTTAGCCCCCAGTACTATGATACCTCTAAATAAAATCCAGTGTGACCAACTGCCCTCAGAAGTCACCTAATTGGTAAATAGAGTCCTGTACCTGTATGTCATTTATTCTCAGGGTAACTACAGCTGCTCTGTTAAAGTGGACCAAAACCCAGCGCAATCTATAAGATTCCCGGGCCGATCGACTACCTCCCCCCGGGGCATCCAAATGGCCAGCGCTGGCCATTTACAAATGCCTGGCACAGGCATGCTCCCTGTTAGAGAGAAGGGGGGGGATGTGGCAGCCAGTGCGCTTGGAGTTGCTGGCCTTAGGCGATGTGGCGCCAGCGGCTCTGCTGATTGGACGAGCAGCCACACATGCACAGTAGGACAGGGAAGAGGCGAGTTGCGCTCTGCGATCTGGGGGGTTTAAGACAGCAGGGCACCACCGTCCGGGCGCCCCGGGGGAAGTATCAAAACCCAGAATAGTCGAACTCCTGGGTTTTGGTCAACTTTAAGGCCCCATAGGTTTGTTAAAGTGGACCAAAACCCAGGATTTTGACAGGGCACCCCAATCGGGGGGCTCCCCTCTGCATGAAGCCCCCTGCGGCGCAACCAGCTCACCTCTTCCCGGTCTCACGGTGCGTCTAAGAGCAGCGACTCTGAGCACCCGTCAGCCGCATCCTCTGCTTCCCTCTAACAGGGAGCGTGTTCGCGCCGGCCATTCACAAATGGCTGGCGCAGGCACAAGCCCTGCTAGAGGGATAGTGGGATGTGGCCGCTGCAGCCGTGGGACCTGGAAACTAGGTAAGTGAATTGGGCGACCTGGGGGGTTTCACACACCAAAGTATCCCGGGGGAAAAAACAAAACAGATTGATCGGTGTGGGTTTTGGTCCACTTTAAAGAACATTAGTGACCAAACAGCATCCTGGAAAACAAGGACCACACCAGACAGCTCGGGGGTAAAGATGTGGCGAAGTGTATTGCAGTGTTATACCAGGAGATGTGTAGGGGACTGTAGGAGGGCAACAACACAGCAGCAGGGCTGCTACCTCTTCCTCTGTGCAAGGTGTAACAGGAGAACCCGTGCCCTGCATTATTACCTGCTACAGGCCACTAACTCATGTGTCTGCTCAAACTGTCCAAAACAGACTCCATGAGGGCCCGATGTCCACAAGTCGTCGTTATGCTTATAGCACATACATCCAGTAGATGGCGCTGGACTGCAGAGACAGAAAAGTGGCTCCTCCCGGCCCCATATATACCAGGGACCTCCCACAAATTCCCCAGTATTGAAAAGCAGTTAAAATGAAAACGGGAGAACTATAACTATTATAAAAAATTGAACAATCACCATAAAGAGGTAACTAAAAATAATGATAACAAGGGTGGGGTGGAACAGGACGTGCTGTATACATATAATACCAATTCTACAGGTGAGTAATCGCAGAATTGTATTATTCTAAGTATACAGCACGTCCTGTTCGAGAAGATATGCCTTACTCTTGGGACATCCAGTAGCAGTGTCCGTAAGGAAGGGTGGGATCCCCAAAAGTAACAGCAGACAGTTTAAACCACTGCCGCCTGCAGAACTTTGCGGCCAAAAGCAGCATCAGCTGAGGCCCTAACATCAATCTTGTAAAACTTAGAAAAAGTATGAACAGAAGACCAAGTGGCGGCCTTGCAAACTTGTTCAACAGAAGCTTGGTGCTAAAAAGCCCAAGAGGCACCAATAGCACGAGTAGAATGAGCAGTAAGGCGGAAGGGAGGCTCCTTCCCCTTAGCAGAGTAGGCCTGTATCACAGCCTGACGGATCCACTTGTTGATAGTGGACTTAGCCGGAGCCAGACCCATCTTAAGTCCAGACGGGAGCACAAAAAGAGCATCAGTCTTCCTAAAGGATTCAGTAGCCACCAAATAGAACTTCCTGACCACATCCAAAGAGTGTAAAACCCTCTCCTTAGGGTGACTAGGATTAGGACAGAGAGAAGGCAAAACAATGTCCTGATTGAGATGAAAGGCAGAAACAACCTTAGGCAGAAAATCTGGCATAAAATGAAACACCACCTTGTCCTGGTGTCTCTCAAAATAAGGTTTGATGAAAAGCGCCGCCAACTCAGAAACACGCCTAACAGAAGTGATAGCCACCAAAAAAAGACTACCTTAAGCGTAAGAACGGACAAAGGGGCCCCCTGCAGGGCAGATAAGACCAAGTTCAAGTCCCAGACTGGTAACATAGGCTTACGTGGGGGACGCACATGAGTAACCCCCTGGAAGAAGGTCTTGGCCAGGGGATTCTGAGCAAAGGATCTTTGGAAAAAAATGGCCAAGGCAGAAAATACAATTCTGTGAAATACTCACGTGTAGAATTGGTATTATACGCATACAGTACGTCCTGCTCCAATATAATACTTACACGTGGGTAATCCTCCGCCAGAGGGCGCTGTTCACTGCAGACATGCAAAAACAGGCTCCTCCCGGCCCTTCATATACCCAGGGATCTCCCACAAATCCCCAGTATTGAAAAGCAGTGAGAAAAGAAGCCGGGAGAAACCAACCACCAACTGGTAACAATAGCAATGATAATCACCATACAGGGGATCCAGAAAATGTAAAACCAGGGTAGGGTGGAGCAGGATGTACTGTATGCGTATAATAACAATTCTACAGCTGAGTATTTCACAGAATTGTATTATTCTAAGCATACAGTACGTCCTGCTCCAATATAATACTTACACGTGGGACATCCAATAGCAGTGTCCATAAAGTAGGGTGGGATCCCCAACAAAAAAGGCACAGCAGACAGTAAAGGCGCTGTCACCTGCAAACCTTGCTACCAAGTACGACATAAGGAAAGGCTCTAACGTCAATCTCATAACAAAACCTTTGAAAAGGTATGAACAGAAAACAAGCAGCGGTCTAGCAAGCCTGTTTAACAGAAAACCTGGTGCTGAAGGGCCAAGGTACCCAAACACCAGTAGAACAGAATAAAAAGAGGGAGATTCTTCCCCCTTAAAGGAACAGGCCAGTGTAACGGCCTAACCAGCCCAAAAGCAACAGAAGCCTCAGTAAAACTTAGAACTCTCCCCAACGGGGAATTGAAAACTGGTCTCCCGCAAGACAGGCGGGGATACTGACCCCTTCACTAACAAGGATCAGCAAGAAGCCGAAACCTTTACTCAGGACCAGGAAGGCAAACCATCCAAGTAAGATCAGTCCAAAGGGCGCATAGGCCCTGGAAGCAAACAAGATCAGGCGCATACCTATGGAGGCGCCCGCAGACCCCAAAGGGCATCAGTCCCCCTAAGGGACAAGAAACAACCAGGAAAATTTCAACACCTGTTGAGGGAATGTAGACCCCTTACTTCAGCATTACTAAGAATAAGACCCATAGGCAGACTAAAAGGACTTAAATAATGATCATAAAACACCACCTTGGACAAAAGGGTCCGGCTTAAGGCGGAATACCACCACACCATGGTGCATGGTGTATATGTATATGTATATGTATATGTATATGTATATGTATATATGTATATGTATATATATATATATATATATATATATATATATATATATATATATAATGAACGAGGGCTAAGTAATCAGAGCCACCTTCTCAGGCACACGTCTGACTGAAGCAACAGCCCCCGGAGGGGCGACTTGAACTACCAAACAGCTCAGACAGCATCCAGAATAAGAGAATAAGTCCCAAGGGAACAATCCGCAGGGCAAACAGAATGAAAATTGATCCCAACAGGGACCATAGAACTACTTGGGAGATGCCCCTGAGCAATCCCCAAGAGAACTCCTAACAAGGAAGACTGAACCAGACTTCTACAGGAAGGCAGACAGGACAGAACCTGAACCTTCAGAGTACCTAGATGGGGAGCCAACCCAACCTATGCTGTAACAACTCTAGAACCCTGGGAACCGAGAATGTCCAACAGAGGAGAGACCAAGACTCATGCCAATCAATATGGGTACACCATAACCCACAATAGACGGAGGAAGAAGAAGCCAAAGAAGCTTGCTCCTAGCCCCCATAGACCAAGTCACCCAGAAGATAAACCCGTCTCCAAAGGGGTGAATGAAACAGCTGTCAAGCCCTCAGACTAGAGTCTGTAGATTGGGACGACATAAGAAGGAGCCTGACAAGGGCAGAACCGCACTCCTGAGAGAGCGTACAGGTCCGCTGACCTCAGCAGAAGCATCTGCGAAGCACAGTTCACTAGGCCACCCAGGGGCCATCAATCTCTTTATCAGCACGACCATGCGTAGAACCCCACATAGCAGGGTGAATGAAGAGAAGACATATAAAATAGAAAGTCTATACATAAATTTACTAAGCCCCCATGACCAGAGTCAGAATATTCTGGGGCAGTAAAAACAAGGGCAGAGCCCCTGTGATATTAGCGAGACCCAACAGAGCCACCCTAGTTGGCTCTCAGAGGGACACCAGGATAGCACAACCTGCCACTGAAAGACATCCATTGGAGCGAATACCACTGAGGAGCAGGGGACGTAGACCCCCACCCAGATCAGGAACCTTCCAGGAGAATCATCCTGCTTCAAGCTCTTTTTGGAAGAAATTCCCCCCCCCCCCTCCAACCTGCGAGACTTGGTACCCAAGGTGACCATTCACAGGAAGATGCAAGCAAAGAAGGGGGTGCCCCCCTGACAGGGTCCTTGAAAATAACCAGCTCAAGAGGAATCACCGTACCAAAGGGGAATGAGCACAGACCTAGCTTCCGGGGTGCTGGAACCCCATCTAGGATCAATAACCTACTGTGCCGAAAACCCCTTAGGCTCTGTATATAAGGGACATCATCTGATACACCACCAACGGGCCCACCAGCTGCAATCCTGCCTGGTGAAAGTAAGATGTCAGCAAAGAGGGACAGAGCTCCCGTAACCAGGAGTCCACTTGTTGCCAAGGAAGAAGGCTCAAGCCTGAACCGAATCCAAGGAATGGAGATAGCGGATAAGGGACCATGAGGGATTGAGGTGACTGAGCACCCATCCAGTCACTCCCAGGGGACACCGCCGGCCGACTAACCTATGCGGCCTGACGTAGAGATTGGGAAGTAAGGAAGGACGATCCGGTAGGTCCTAGTGCGGACGCCCCACCGGCATGTCAGAGACATAACCCCCATCCAAACCTTGGCAAGTAGCTTGGGAGCAGAAGAGAGGCCAAAAATAAGGCCCCAACCCGCAGGGTTGGTCCTTCAACACTGACTAGTAAAGGTCTTGGTGTCCAGAAGACACAGGGGGAACTAAAGGGATCTAGATCTCCCCAGGAGGCCAGAAGCCCCCTTTGCACAGGGCGCCTGTGTCCCAAGACAGAGATATCATGCAGGGACTACCTGTGAGTGTAGAAATTGCCAAGCCTACCATATGCCAGCATGGCCCAGACCGCCTCATCATTTTGAGGGAAAGAGGAAAGTTAACATAGAGGCAATAGCCCCATTCTGTTAAGGGCAACCGGTAAGTAAGCACAGACTCTGTAGGCCGAGTACAGCCTGCACCAACTCCTGAGGGGAAAACAGGGGCCAGAAGCACCCTGACAACCTCTGAGAGGGACCGCCGCCCAGCAAATTCTATCCTGTGTCCAGGGGAACTACCTCCTGGAACCACCAGAAGGAGAAGATACACTCCCAGATAGGAGTCAGGTGCTGTGGCAGTCCCCTCGCCCAGAAGGGCGAGGGCGTCCCTTCATGCTTGGGAAGTCTTGGCAGATTTGGACATAGCCCTGCCAGAGGGCCCAGGGCGTTGCCTGCCCACCCCGTGGTGGAAATCCACTCCGAAAAGTTGGAAGCACACCTCCGGTTCGCGTTTGACACTAACGTAGGGAGGGGTGTCCCTGCCCCGAGGAGGCCGAGACGGCCTTCTGCGTAGGGGTGCCTTACCCTTTGTTCCAAAAATGTCCAACGGGCCCCAAATAATACCATTTTGTGAGTACTCACCTGAAAAATGGATATTGTTGGTGTGCCACACACCCCGCTTCACTTTTAATATTCTTCACGATTGGGTTAACTCACCGCCAGGTGACGCTGTGCAGAGAGGAAGTCTTGTAACGAGCCCCCTTCCGGCCTATATATACCTGGTACCTCCCATTTATCACCAGTGTATTAAAAAGCAGAAAGACAAGGTACCAGTAAATTAACGGTAACCTCAAAATAAATCAATATAAATAAAAGCTTCACCATATAAAGGATTCGGAATACCGAAAAGGGTGGGAGTGAAGCGGGGTGTGTGGCACACCAACAATATCCATTTTTCAGGTGAGTACTCACAAAATGGTATTCTTGGTGTGCCACACACCCCGCTTCACTTTTAATATTTTTCACGATTGGGACATCCAAAAGCAGTGTGCACAAGGGATGGGCATCTCAAGGCCAGGTGAAGCATAACTTAAAGTGGACCAACACCCAGGATTTTGACTATCCTGGGTCTTGGTCCACTTCGGTGGGGCACCCCCGATCGGGGTGCCCTGCTGTGTGAAACGCCCCCGAACTCACCTCTCCCCGCGCCGACGGACAAGCCGCGGACAAGCGGCTCCTCTGCCGCCGCCTCCCGCGCGTCCCTCTTGACGCGCGCGTGCCCACCATACACAGACGCCCGGCGCGGGCACGTCTAGAGGGGCGCGAGGGAAACTAAGGTAAGGAGTTTGGGGTGTTTGGGGGGGGGGGGTTTCACCCCGCGGGACATCCCGATCTCGGATGTCCCGCGGGGAGGGAGGTGATCGGCCCGGGAATCTTATAGATTCCCGGGCCGATCACCGGTGGGTGTTGGTCCACTTTAAATGACTGCAGTCTGCAGAACTTTGCGGCCAAAAACAGCATCCGCGGAGGCCCGCACATCAACTTTGTAAAACTTAGAAAAAGTATGAACAGAAGACCAAGTGGCGGCCTTACAAACTTGTTCAACAGAAGCTTGGTGCTGAAAAGCCCAAGACGCCCCAATGGCGCGAGTAGAATGAGCAGTGATACGAAAAGGGGGAACTTTCCCCTTAGCAGAATAGGCCGCAGTAACGGCCTGACATATCCACTTGCTAATGGCAGATTTGGCTGGTGCCAAACCCTTCTTAGGCCCATAGGGCACAACAAAAAAGGAATCCGTCTTACGAAAAGGAGACGCGATAATCAAGTAGTACTTAACACAGCGTACTACATCCAAACAATGCAAAACCCACTCTTTGTCATTCTTAGGATTAGGACAGAAGGAGGGAAGAACAATATCCTGATTCAAATGAAAAGCAGAAACAACCTTGGGAAGAAAGTCTGGCTTGAACCGAAAGACCACTTTATCCTGATGCCTCTCAAAGTAGGGCGCCTGGATAGACAAGGCCGCCAACTCTGAGACACGCCGGACCGAAGTGATAGCTACCAAGAAGACAATCTTCTGAGTCAGGGTAGACAAAGCAATATCTTGCAAAGGCTCAAAAGGAGGAGCCTGAAGAGCAGAAAGAACCAAATTCAAATCCCAAACCGGGAGTAATGGTTTCCTGGGAGGCCGCACATGCGTAACCCCCTGGGAAAAAGTTTTAACTAAAGGCTGAAGCACAAAATGCTTCTGAAAAAAGATAGATAAGGCAGAAACTTACCCTTTCAACGTACTTAGCTGAAGACCAGAGTCCAGCCCTGATTGTAAAAACTCCAGAATCCTGGAGACCGAAAAGACCCTACAAGGAAAAGATCTCATCTCACACCAAGCGATGTAGGCTTTCCAAGTCCTATAGTAGATGATAGAAGAAGACCTCTTCCGGGCACTGATCAGAGTCTTGACAACCGAGTCAGAAAGCCCCTCCTCCTTCAAGATGGAGGTTTCAGCAGCCAAGCCGTCAAACCCAGCGCTGGTAAATTGGGGTAACACAACCGACCCTGAGTGAGCAGATCGGGTCGAAGAGGCAGGACGAACTGGTCCACTGCCAGCCGAACGATGTCTGCGAACCACACTCGCCTTGGCCACCTTGGGGGCACGAGAACGGCGGACACCTTTTCCAGAGCCAACTTCCGAAGCACCCTGCCCAGCATGGGTATCGGAGGAAACAGGTATAGAAATCCCAGATCCCCCCAGCTCAGGGACATGGCGTCCACTGCCAGAGCCAGAGGATCCTGGGAGAGCGACACGAAGTTCGGGAGGCTGTGATTGTGCCGAGAGGCAAACAGGACCACCTCTGGTGTCCCCCATCGGAGACACAGTGAGCGAAACACCCGAGGATGGAGCGCCCATTCTCCCAGACGGGGAGAGCCCCTGCTCAACCGGTCCGCTTCCTGGTTCTCCACTCCTGGAATGTATACCGCCGAGAGACAAGGAACATGGGCCTCTGCCCAGGTCAGGATCAGGGACACCTCTCTGAGAGCACTCAGACTGCGAGTCCCTCCCTGATGATTGATGTAAGCATCCGCTGTTCGATTGTCCGAACGCACCTGGACCGGAAGGCCCAGAACGTGATGAGTCAGGAGAGCAAGCACCCGACGGATGGCTCTCAGTTCCAGAATATTGATGGGTAAGTGGGCCTCTTGAGGTCCCCACTGCCCCTGGAACTGCATCTCCTTCCAGAATCCACCCCATCCCGACAGACTGGCGTCCGTGGTGACAATTTCCCAAAGAGGGGTCAGGAAAGACCTGCCCTTCACAAGATTGGTCGAGACCAACCACCACTGGAGGGACTGCCAGCCCCGGGAAAACAACTGGAAGGGCTGATCCAGCGACCGAGGCTGCCGGTCCCAGGACGCCAACAGATAAAGCTGAAGCGCCCTCGTGTGAAATTGAGCAAAAGGAACTGCCTCGAAAGAGGCGACCATCAACCCTATCAGCCTTATCCCCAGACGGATGGACGGCCGAGGATTGGAAAGTAGGACCCGAGCCAACTCCTGAATCAGATTAATTTTGGACTGGGGGAGAAACACTCTGTGTTGAAGAGAGTCCAACTGCATCCCCAGAAAGGACACCACCCTGGCCGGAGCGAGGGAGGACTTGGGGAAGTTGATCACCCAACCAAAGCTTTCCAGCGTGGAGACCACCATCCCGGTGTCTGTCTCCGATTGATTGAGCGACGGAGCCATGATGAGAAGGTCGTCCAAATAAGGTACGACACGAATGCCCCGAGATCTGAAAATGGCCATGCTATATCGTATGCCGCCGCACACCAATCGAGCATAGGAGAGGGGGTGCATGGTTAGCGGTGACACCGCAAATCCAGAAATCGAGAGAAAACCAGCACTCCAGTAGTAAGCACAAATAGAACTATATTAGTGAGTTTCAATCCAATCCAACGTTTCGGGGGTTACAGCAGGCCCCCTTCATCAGGGTCAACACACAACAAGTGGCACACAGACACAGCACATTATATATACATGAGTAACCAATAGCAGAGTCAGAAAAGCCCACCTGACGTCAGAGGGACATCATAGCGGTGCCTGCTGTCAGAACCGACAGTGGCATCTTATAATAAACACATCAAACAGATAATAATCAAAAATACTCACTGGCAGAGCCCCCCCAGGCAAAAACCGCTGTGCTGCACTACTTGTATGGCAGCAGCAGCTGGTAACACACTCGTACTGGCAGGCTGGTTGCTAGGAAAACAGCCTGACCAGGCCTCCATTGAGAGGAGGCGGAAGTGACGTCACAGTGAGGGCAGTGAAGCCCTCACATGATGACGTCCGCCCACAAGAGCCTAAACAGGCTCTGGGCGCGGCTTCTGTCACTAAAGACAGACAAAGTGTGTGCCTGCAGGGGAGCCCTGACCAGGAGAGACTAAAAACAAAACATTTACATATGTAACCATAAAAATAAATGGATATTACACAGAGCCCCCGGATTGGCCCGTCCAAATAGAGACAACACAACTAAGCACAGAGCCCAAATGAATGATCACACTCAGCGTGACAGGAAACCTATCCACTGTGTGTGACATAGTGCAATGTGGCCCCCTAAAAAAGTGGGCCCCTTTAAGCGTCGTTTCCAAAAACATAGGAGCGACATCAAGGTTCTGAAAGAAAAAGGTCAATAATCCTCTAACAACCGACCTGGCAGCTACCAATACAAGCGCAGAAGCACAAACCGGCCGATCCAACACTGGCAAAACCATGACAAGCCATCTGATCAAGGCGTTTATCCTCACCATCCTTGAGAGCAGTGCACTCCGGAGAATGGAGGACTGAGGAGCTGAACAACCCCAAAACAGGAGCATCCACCTCGGGGGGAGACGACCAGTGCTTCACTGCGTCCGCCGGAAAAGGATATTTTGTCCCAACCCGGTGGGACACCCGCAAGCCGCGTCGGCCTCTCCCATTCCTTGCGAATGATACCATTAAAATGCTTTTGATAAGGAAATTCCAAGCGCGCCTTGGTCACTTCAAAGAAATCCCCCTTCAGCGGAGGAGCCGCCTCGGGGGGAGAAATAGCCAGGACCTCAAACATATGAGCCAGGACCCTAGGGGTATCCGAGGAATCCCCCTGGCCCTGCTCGGTATCAGCGCCCACAAACTGCTGATCGTCGGAGTCATCAGACTCCTCATACAGCTCCCCTTCCTCACGCGGGGAACAATCAGACCAATCCAGGGAGTCAAAATCCTCCCTATCAAAGGCCTGCGCAGCCTTATACAAATGTTTTCTTTTTGCCGTGGCCTTTCTTGCGACGGCACTGGAAAACAATTTTTCAAGATTGGCCAATCTGGTACACACCCCAGATTGCGAATCCCCGCTAATGACCACATCACAAGCCCGTGTCAAGCGAGGGGGGAGATGGGGAGGAGACTGGCGGAGCAGAACCAGACGCCTGAGATCCGGTCTGCCGCGTAATAGACCGCTGCGCACAAGGTACACATAGAAATACATCATCCCCCAAAAGGGATACCCCACACCCCAAACACAGCCTGGATTGTCCCAAGGGGGGGCACAAGCCCATTATCCGGGGAAGCCTCCATATGGTGATTTTTTATATTAATAATATATGTACAAATATATATGTGTACAATGCTCTTTTTGGGAACTACGCAATAATGCAACCCGGGATGCCCCTTTAAGTCCCGAGTGGGAGGATTTTAAGCCAGCTAAATTTTAAACCAGGGACCCTGGACCGGGAGAACCCCCTTTAATATGCTCAATGGTCCACCTGGAACACAAAAACAAGCACACGCTCAGACCATGCCAGTATAAAGGGTTAAAAGACAGATGAAGCTGATGGCCATCAGGCCACTCACCAGACCTACAGAACCGCACGTCCAGGCACAATGAAGACCGCAATGTGCAGTAGGAGGGAGGGCGGGAGGTCCGGCGCGGTGCACGCGTCACGTCCGGCCCCGCCCCTCCCCGTCTCTCCCGGCCAGAAGCAGGGACATGACAAACGCACCCGCAGCACGGGGGCGGGCTGTGGGCGCACGCGAGCGCCCGGCCCCGCCCCCCCCTGCCCAGAGGAGAAGAAGAGGACCTCATGGGCCATTAGCAGCACGCCGGAGCCAGCAAATGTAAAAGACACACACACAGTGAAGCATACGGACATACACACACCAATAAAGAAGGGAGATCCATAAGGGACCCGGCCCACTACCCCCCCCTAAGGGTATCCGGGAGAGGGGGAATCCATGTCAGGGTAGGGCCAAGGGACGGGGCATCCCAAACCGGGATCACCAACCCGGATAGCCGCCTACCCCTTGTTATGGGGTCTCACGGCTCCTAAGCACCAGGGGTGCCAACTACCTTTGCCCGGACTAGCAGCCTAGGCTGGGAGGCAGGGAATATAAACCAAAGGGGATCTGGGCAGGAATAGAAGAAGGAAGGCCGGGAGTCATCCCGGCTACCTGCAAGGAGGAGACATCTTCTGACTTGCTCACCACTGCAGAGATGAAAGACTGGGTAATGAGTGGGAGGTCCCAGGTATTTATGGGCCGGGAGGGTCTTACCTTTTTTTGATATCTCTGCAAGATCGCCATCTACAGGTCAGTATACCCAAGTGTAATGAATGTCTTGAAGCGGGGTGTGTGACACACTTAGAATAGCTATACTTACCTTTAATCCCCCTACAGCTGATCGCTGATAGTCTGGCACTCACACACTTAACAGAACACCCGATCCAAGTCCCGTGCCGCCTTCGTCAAGTCACTTGCTTCCATACAATGGCCGATGGACTGTCCCTTGCCATTTGTCAGAGACACTATGGCAGCCCCCTCCATTGCAATGAATGGAGTTGGGGGGGGGCATAGTTCCAGTGACCAGGATGCAGGGCGGTCCATCAGTTGTTGGGTAAGAAGCTTGACGATCGGACGAGTGGGACTGGATCAGACAATCCACCAAGTGTGTGCGTGTTGGGACTATCAGCGATCACCTGCAGGGTATTAAAGGGGAATATAGTTTGTTTTTTTTTTAAGCTGCCTGCAGAAGGACTTCTAGACCCTACGTCCGGTTTGGTCCACATTAGAGGGTGCACACGGCAAGCAACATACGAGATATACTTACAACACAACTATGTTCTCAAAACATATATCCGTCATTGTTTTGTCCACGATAACCAAGTCTGTGTCATAGATTTCCTGGCCCAACTTTAGCATGCAGAAAGCCGCATAGCGCTGAGACTCTGCGGGGAAAAAAAAATACAATTCTGTGAGTACTCACCTGTAGAATTGTTTTTACTATGCACAGCACGGCCTGCTTCATGAAGTCCTTGCATCTGGGTATTCCGCCACAAGGTGGCGCAGTGGACTGCAGAAGATTTGTGGCTCCTCCCGGCCCCATATAAAAATGGTAATCACCCATAGACCTCCAGTGTTAAGCAGTTATACAAGAAGCCGGGAGGTAATAAAGGTAAAAAAAAACCCTTAACCAACTTGAATCAATCACCATAAAGAGGCAACCAAGAATAACGATAACAAGGGAGGGATGAAGCAGGCCGTGCTGTGCATAGTAAAAACAATTCTACAGGTGAGTACTTACAGAATTGTATTTTTCCTAATGCACAGCATGGTCTGCTTCATAAAGTCCTTACATCTGGGACATCCAAAAGCAGTGTACGTAAGGTAGGGTGGGATCCCTAAAGAGTAACGGCAGGCAGTTCAAACCACTACCTCCTGAAGTACCTTGAGGCCAAAAGCAGCATCAGCTGAGGCCTTAACATCAACCTTGTAAAACTTAGAAAAAGTATGAACAGAAGACCAAGTAGCGGCCTTACAAACTTGTTCAACAGAAGCTTGGTGCTGAAAAGCCCAAGAGGCACCAACAGCACAAGTGGAATGAGCAGTAATCCGGAAAGGAGGAACCTTCCCTTTAGCAGAATAGGCACGTACCACCGCCTGACGTATCCACTTGCTAATAGTAGATTTAGCCGGAGGCAAACCCTTCCTAGGTCCAGCAGGAAGAACAAAAAGAGCATCAGATTTCCTGAAAGACTCAGTAGCAACCAGAAAAAACTTCAAAGCCCTGACAACATCCAGAAAATGAAGGGTCCGTTCCTTGGAATTAGCAGGGTTAGGACACAAGGAAGGTAAGACAATGTCCTGATTGATATGGAAAGCAGACACAACCGTAGGCAAGAAATCCGGAAGCACGCGGACGCCCTGACATCTGAGCAGAGACATCACGCCAGCCAGCACCTTAGTGAACACCCTGGGGGCTGAAGTGAGGCCAAAGGGCAAGGCCACAAATTGGTAGTGTTGATCCATCAGAGCGAACCTGAGGAACCTTTGATGACCTGGGAACACAGGAATATGAAGATAAGCATCTTTGATGTCCACAGAAGTCATGAAATCCCCTTGGTGCAGGGAACTGATGGCAGAGCACAGAGTTTCCATGCCAAAGCGCCTGCCCCTGACAAATTTGTCGAGGATCTTCAAGTCCAGGATGGGCCTGACTGAACCATCTTTTTTTGGTACTGTGAATAGGTTGGAATAAAAGCCCTTGCTTTTTTCTCTTAAAGTGGACCATCACCCTCGGGTGATCGGCCCGGGAATCTATAAGATTCCCTGGCCGATCACCTCCCTCCCCGTGGGACATCCGAGATCGGGATCTCCCCCTTACCTTATGTTCGTCAGTGGCCGGCCACTGCCGCCTCCCTCGCGCCCCTCTAGGCGTGCGCGCGCCCGCGCCAGCCGTCTGTGAATGGCCGGCGCGGGCGCGTCAAGAGGGACGCGCGGGAGGCGGCGGCGGAGGAGCCGCTTGTCCGCGGCTGTCAAATCCCTTGTCCGTCGTCGCTGGGAGCGGGGAGAGGTGAGTTTTTAGGGTGATCGGGGGGGTTTCACACAGCGAGGCACCCCGATCGGGGGTGCCCCACCGAAGTGGACCAAGACCCAGGATAGTCAAAATCCTGGGTGTTGGTCCACTTTAAGGGGACCTGGCAGATGACTAGAATGAGGTATGATGGTGAGGAATCAGGGATCTGAGGAATCTTGGAGGGGGACAGGCAGCAAACTATCTTGTAACCGGAGGACACTACCTCCTGAATCCATCAGTCTGAGACATGAAGCCTCCAGACGTGAGCGAAGTGCTGCAGCCGTCCCCCCACCCGGATGGGGGCTTGGGGGATGATTTTGCTTTGGGACCCCAGGAGGGGCCAGGACGTCCACATCCTCTGCCCCTAACCCAGAAATCTCCCCGGGTCCCAGGAAAGGAAACCCCCCTTCTCTGTCAGGCACCATGGTAAGGGGAGGAGAAGGAACCCTGACCCCGAAAGGTCCGAGGTTGCCGCCTGCGCTGAGGTAACTTGCCTGCCTTAGCAAAAAGGTCCAGGCGGTCTCCAAACAGACGCAGTCCTTTAAAAGGGAAAACCAGTGAGGGCCTTCTTGGCAGCGTTGTCAGCAGCCCACTGGCACAGTCAAACCGAGCGGCATATAGACACCACAAGGGCAGAAGTTCTGCCACACATTCTGATGGTGTCATCCATGGCTGAGAGGACAAAATTTACAAAAACATCACAACTGGAGAGCATTGAACACCTCACAAGGCAAATCATCAGGGGCACTATCAAGCATATTTCTGATAAGGGTTCTAGTGGCCACAGCAGCAATGGCAGAGGCACAGACCGGGCGCAGCGCCCCCCCCGCACATGCAAAGGCATGGAATGCCAGCTAGTCAATGCGCCGGTCCTCAGCATCCCGCAGGGTAGTAGAGTCAGGGGGATGCATGACAGAGGTATTAGACAGCCCTAGGATCGGGGGAATCCACCTCGGGGGGGGGGGATGACCAACACTTTACCACCTCAGCAGGAAAGGGATACTTCCTATCCCAACTTTTTGGAACCCCGGGAAGTTTACTGGGGCGCTCCCATTCCTTGAGCACAAGGTTATGGAAATGTGCCTGCTTGGGAAATTCCAAACGTGATTTTGCTGTAAGGAAAAGCTCCCCTCTGTGCCTGGGAGCCGCAACAGGGAGAGAGATAGACAGGACCTCAAAAATCTGGGTCAATAATCTGTCAGTGTCATCCGGGGACCCAGGGGTCAGAGCCAGAATCGTCATGACCCCTTGGTCTCTCATCAGATGAGCCAGAGTCCGAAGACAGCTCCCCTTCATCAGACGGGGTATAGCCACAAAGATTCCAAAACTCCTCAGTTTTCATAGGGAAAACAGTAACATTAGGCGTCAAGTGCCGCTTCTTAGCAGGGGCCTTACGTGCTAAGGACTTAGCAATCAACTGCTCAACAGTAGCCAGTCTAGAAGACACATGAGGCTGAGAATCCCCACTTGTATGCAACTCAGCAGGAGTGAGATTTAAAGTGGACTATCCTGGGTCCTGGTCTTGGTCCACTTCCGATCAGGGTGCCCCGCTGTGTGAAACCCCCCCCCCCCATTACCCTAAAAACTCACTTCTCCCCGCTCCCATCACCGACGGACAAGGGATTTGACAGCCGCGGACAAGCGGCTCCTCCGCCGCCGCCGCCTCCCGCGTGTCCCTCTTGACGCTCCCAGAGCACCTGACCCCAGTGGTCCTCTACCCTCACCCGATCCGACAGCCAAGGCTGGGAGGCAAAGAGGGTCCTTAAGCGGGTGGAAATAGACATGCAGGGCCGCAGGCTTGGTTGCCCCGCTCACCTGCACAACATAGAGAGCCATCTTCTATCTTCGCAGTATTACTGCAGAGGAAACACTGGAGGTCTATGGGTGATTACCATTTTTATATGGGGCCGGGAGGAGCCACAAATCTTCTGCAGTCCACTGCGCCACCTTGCGGCGGAATACCCAGATGTAAGGACTTCATGAAGCATGCCGTGCTGTGCATTAGGAATATACATGAAATGCTAAGAAATCTGAACTGCAATGTGAGCGACTAGGCATTAGGAGGTATTCATAACCAGCAGGATGTTGACTAGCTATACAAAAAAACTACCCTTTGCGCCTAAATAATTAAAAAACAGAGTAATAAAAATCTGTACCTGTGGTTGGGGAGCATTCAAGAAAAAGTAAATATTAAAGCGGTCCTTCACTCTGAATAAGAGTCTATCTTATATGTTTCCCACACCCTGTACATACGGATTGCCCACATTAAAAATACAGTTCTGTGATTACTCACCTGTAGAATTGCCATTATGAGTATACAGTACGTCCTGCTCCAGATAAGATTACTTACACTTGGGAAATACTCCGCCAGATGGCGCTGGACTGCAGAGACAGCGAAATTGGCTCCTCCCGACCCCTCAAATACCCGGGACCCCCACAAATCCCCAGCATAGAAAAAAACAGTTAACGAGAAGCCGGGAGAATTAAAACAGAACCAAAATAGTAACTACAACAAGAATAACAATCACCATACAGGGGATCCAAGATAATGCAAAACCAAGGGTGGGGTGGAGCAGGACGTACTGTATACTCATAATACCAATTCTACAGGTGAGTAATCACAGAATTGTATTATTCTTAGTATACAGTATGTCCTGCTCCAGATAAGATTACTTACACTTGGGACATCCAATAGCAGTGTCCATAAAGTAGGATGGGATCCCCAAAGTAACAGACAGGTCAGACCACTGCCGCCTGCAGAACCTTGTGGCGAAAAGCAGCATCAGCTGAGGCCCTAACATCAAACTTGTAAAACTTTGAAAAGGTATGAACAGAAGACCAAGTATCGGCCTTGCAAACTTGTTCAACAGAAGCCTGGTGCTGAAAAGCCCAAGAGCCACCAATAGCACGAGTGGAATGAGCAGTAAGGCGGAAGGGAGGATTCTTCCCCTTAGCAGAACAGGCCTGAATCACAGCCTGACGGATCCATTTGCTGATAGTAGACTTGGCAGGAGCCAAACCCTTCCTAGGGCCAGAAGGGACCACAAAAAGAGCACCAGTTTTTCTGAAAGGTGCAGTAGCCACCAGATAGTACTTCAGACACCTAACCACATCCAAAGATTGCAAAACCCTCTCCTTAGCCTTACTAGGATTAGGGCACAAGGAAGGAAGAACAATATCCTGATTCAAATGAAAGGCAGACACAACCTTAGGCAGAAAATCTGGCTTGAAGCGAAACACCACCTTGTCCTGGTGTCTCTCATAGTAGGGGGGCTGGATGGAAAGCGCCACCACACGCCTAACAGAGGTGATAGCCACCAAGAAGACAACCTTGAGAGTAAGAATGGCCAGGGCAGCCTCCTGCACAGGTTCAAAGGGAGCACCCTGCAAGGCAGACAAGACCAAGTTCAAATCCCAAACAGGCAACATAGGCTTACGTGGGGGACGCACATGAGTAACCCCCTGGAAAAAAGTCCTGATCAGAGAATGCTGGGCAAAGGAATTCTGGAAGAAAACAGCCAGGGCAGAGACATGACCCTTCAGAGTACTGCGTTGGAGCCCCAGCTCCAACCCGTGCTGCAGGAACTCCAGGATCCTAGGAATAGAGAACACACGACAGGGAAGAGACTTAGACTCACACCAGTCAATGTAGGCACGCCAAACCCTATAGTAAATGGAAGAAGAAGACCTCTTTCTAGTCTTTATCATGGTATCAACAACAGAGGCAGACAGCCCCTTCTCCATCAAGATGGAGGTTTCAGCAGCCAGGCCGTCAAAGCCAGAGTTTGTAAATTTGGATGGCGTAAGTGACCCTGAGTGAGCAGGTCTGGCACCCTGGGCAGAGCGTACTGATCCACTGCCAGCTGCACCACGTCTGCGAACCACACCCTTCTTGGCCACCTGGGGGCCGCCAGAATTGCTGGTACCCCCTCCTGAGCTATCTTGCGCAGAACCCTGCCCAACAGGGGGAATGGAGGAAAGACATACAGGAGCTGAAAGTCCTGCCATGACATTGCTAGAGCATCCGTGGCCAAGGTCAGAGGATCCTGGGTCAGGGAGACAAAGGCAGGGAGCTTGTGATTGTGACGGGAGGCAAACAGATCCACATCTGGTTGGCCCCAACGGTGACACAGATTGAAACACCCTGTTGCAGAGGGACCATTCTCCCAGGCGAGAGGTCCCCCTGCTCAGATAGTCTGCCTGCAGATACTCCACCCCCGGGATGTACACAGCTGATATGCAGGGAACATTGTCCTCCGCCCAGTCCAGGATCAGAGACACTTCCTGGAGGGCCCTCTTGCTCCGGGTGCCTCCCTGATGATTGATGTAGGCAACCGCCATCTGGTTGTCCGAGCGCACCTGAACAGGCCGGCCAAGAAGGTGATGAGTCAGAACCAACCTGATCGCCCGCAGTTCCAGAATGTCCAGCGACGCAGGATCCTTGTCCCATACTGACAAGTGGTGGAGTTGCAAAGGCCTCATGTGGAACTGGGCATAAGGGACTGCCTCGAAGCACGCCAACCATCAGGCCCACCAGCTGCATTCCCTGCCTGATGGAGGGAAGAGGGCAAGATAGCAGGAACTGAACCTGCGCAAGCAGACTGTCCACCTTCTGCTGAGGAAGAAAAATCCGTGCCTGAACTGTATCCAGATTCATTCCCAGGAAGGAAGTCACCAAGGAGGGAGACAGGGAAGACTTGGGATGGTTGATCACCCAGCCAAATGACTCCAGAGTGGACACTACCAGCCGAGTATCCAACTCTGCCTGTTGTAGGGACTGGGAAGTGATGAGAATGTCATCCAGGTAGGGCAGCACACGGATGCCCTGAGACCTGAGCAGAGATATCACTCCTGCCAGCACCTTGGTGAACACTCTGGGAGCTTAAGTGAGACCGAAGGGCAATGCCACAAATTGGTAGTGCTGATCCTCCAGAGCGAACCTGAGGAACCTTTGATGACCTGGGAACACAGGAATATGAAGATAAGCATCTTTGATGTCCACAGAGGTCATGAATTCCCCTGGGCGCAGGGAACTGATGACAGAGTGCAGAGTTTCCATGCGAAACTTGTTGAGGATATTCAAGTTCAGGATGGGCCTGACTGACCCATCTTTTTTGGGCACGGTGAAAAGGTTGGAATAGAAGCCCTTGCCCCTTTCTCGTAAGGGGACCTGACAGATGATCCCCAGCTCCAGGCGGCTTTGCACCGCCAGAACTAGAGCCTGAGCTGACACAGGGTCCTGAGAAATCCGGGATCTGATAAATCTATTTCCCAGAGCAGCACAGTCAGGAGGAGGCACTTCCTGTTTGCAGGCTGCCTGATAAGATGGCGGCTTCCATAAGCCGCCATCTTGGATGTTTAAAGGCTCATAACATGCAGTAGATGCAGGTAGGATGATTTTTAACGTGGACAATCTGTATGTACAGGGTGTGGGAAACATATAAGATAGACTCTTATTCAGAGTAAAGGTCGCTTTAACCGTATGAAAAAGCTCGCCCTGCTGCTGCGGAGCCACTGCAGGAGGGGAAATACAAAGCACTTCAAAAATGTGACTCAGCAATCTGTCAGTGTCATCAGGGGACCACGGATCTTCCCCAAAGGGAGTCCTAGTACCACCGTAACTCTTAGGTAGTTCCTCAGAGGATTCGGAATCAGAAAATAATTCCCCCTCCTCAAGGTGGTAGGGACCTGAGAGTGAGTAAGGGCCCTCATCTTCTACAGGGAAGAGGGAAACCGCGGGTGATAAATGCCGCTTAGCATTTAAGCTGGGTCTACCCCGCTTAGCAGAAGCCTTACGCTGGGCAGACCCAGCACAATGTTTTCCAATGCTGGCCACCCGTGCAGCTAAATCAGGTTGAGACTACGCGCTAGTATTCCCCTCGGTGGGGGTCAGATGTAAGCGTGGGGGGGTAGGTGAGGACAGAGGAGGCGCACCGCCAGGCCCAGTAACAGACAGCCCAGAATGCAGCGCAAGTACCTGCTGGGCACAGAATACACATACCCTGACATCATCACTAATGGGGGATACGCCGGGCTTGTCCCGAAGGAACCCCAGGCCCATTATCCCCAGAAGCCTCCATATGGTGATTTTAATGGCACAACAGGCCAGTAAGGGTTAACGCTAAAGAGCTACCCGGGATGCCCTAAGAGCCCGCTAGGGAAGTGGGAGATAGTGAGGGGAGATGGCCGGGAGAAACCACAGTGCCGAAGTTTTAACCCGCCTGAAAGACATAAAACATTCCCATAAGAATACAGCAGAAGGAATATCCTGAGAAAAAAACACCCCACTGGGGTTTCTCATGGACCGCAGGGAGCCAGCAGCACACACAGCTAAGGAAAGGCAAAATGGCGTCCGCAGACCTCGAGGGGCGGGCCGTGGAGACGAGACGTGATGTGAAAATAGTCATCCACAGAGCCCGCCCCCCCGAAGAGCGGCCACGTGATCCGGCCGGCCAATAGACCAAATGACGCCGCAGTCTGCAGAGCGTTGTACAAGGGTGCGGCGGCGGCGTACAAGGAGTTTAACCGTATAAGTTAAACATAAAACACAGTTTTTTAACACTAGTCACCAGCCCCCCCCCCCCCCCCCGGGATCTCCTAGAGGGAGAGCGAGGCAGGAATAGAAAGGATTTCCAGAAGACAATGGGAGGAGTGAGGGTGGAAGGGGACACCTATGGGGATAAGGGTTTTTAACTGTCCAGGTAAAGCCTGGCAAAAACCCATGGTGCGGGGGGGGCATCCCAAAAGGCTCACCATCAGCCTAAACCGCCTACCCTGTCAGAGCAGGGACTGCGGTAGGAGCATAGCTCCTCAGCACCTAACTGGTGCTTACTGACCTACCTTCACCCGAACCTTGTCAGCCGAGGCTGGGAGGCAGCAATATGGAACGGAACGGGTGGGAATAGTCCTGCAGGGCCGCAGGCATATAAGCCCCGCTCACCTGCGCCACATAGAGAGCTATCTTCTATCTTCGCAGTCCAGACTGCAGAATAGAACTGGGGGATTTGTGGTAGGAGCCACAAGCTGTTTTCTGCAGTCCAGTGCCATCTTGTGGATGTATTACCCAAGAGTAAGGAATATTCTGGAACAGGACGTGCTGTATACTTAGAATAGACAACAATGCCATGCAGTGCTCATGTGATCTGCAATGTCCAACACTGCAATGTTATGGATAACTTGGCACCACTAAGCGGTCACAAAAATTAACAGGGCAGCAAAACTAAGACTCCAGGGCTATCCACTTGCATGTCTGCTCCCGGGGCATCCCAATTTGGTATTTGCCACTCTACCAGCTATAAGTTGTCAGCAACAAGGTTAAACACAGACTGTGGGGAAACCATGGTTGGAACCTACTGCGAGGATAGGTTTGCTGCTTGGGAGGTCCTAGGTTTTCCTGGGGGGGTCCAGATGGTACAGCGGCACTTGGGAAAGGAGGCATGGTCAGGCGTAATAAAGGATCGGAGAAAGCTGGATAGTCTGTCTAACTGCTCCCTGAAGCCTCCGCCCTCTGTCAATCACTGTGCTGGCTGCCTATACAGTATAGGAGCTTCATTTCTCACCAACAAAGTTCTCTATGGTGCTCCAACCCCCTATATATTACAAAGAAGAATCTTACTGCGTTGGCAAGGAAGAACATTTGCTTTATACTTACTTTCTTTGGTGCTGAAGTGATCTGTATCTTTCCACATGAGCGGGATGCGTATACCTGCAGGCACAAGACAGACAATATAAAATTTGGGTTATTTAGAAAATTCATGTTTACTGGGTTTAAAAAATTTCAGATGACTCTAAACCAGCAGGAATGACATCAAGTAATTACAGAGAACAGAATTACTCAGTTTTATGTGTTGCCCTAAACTCTAAAGCCTGCGCACAATACGTCCACGATTGGTAGTGTGTGAGCAATGTTACATATGTCAAGGGCGATTTCCTTGAGAAAGGGGACTTGATCCCCGAAACGTGGGAGGACCGCCGCACTTCTACTATACTACACCTTGGGTAATAAGCTGCTTATTAATACTATACGCAATATGGACATATGCCTTACCATATATTGCTAAGAGAGGCTGAGAGCCTGTGTATATTCTAAGTATGTCACACACCCCACTTCAATCATTAAATATTACACTTGGGTTACTCCACCAGCAGGTGGCGACGTGCAGAGAAGTCATGAAAAAACAAGCCCCTCCTGGTCTATACATACCTGGTACCTCTCACTCATTCCCCAGTTTTTCTTCTCTGCAAGATGGCGACAAGACAGAAGAAAGAAGTCTCCTGGGTAACACCTCGCCCCCCCCCCCCCCATGGTCTATTTCTGCCCGGTTTTAGTTCTTTTAGCCCTGACTAATTGGTAGCCTCCCAGCTTAGGCTGGTGGCCGGGCAATGGTAGATGGCACTTAGTAGTGCCCAGGAGATTAGCTCCTCCACTCGTCCCCATATTATGGGGCATAGTGGTATTCCGGCCGTGGTGATCCGGATGTGGGATGCCCCAGATCTGATGCCCCCCTTAGGTTTTTCCTCTCACTTTTCCCTCATCTTGGCTCAATCCCTTTCCTTAGAGCGTGTGTATGTGTGTGTGTTGGGGCAGGGACGGGTGGCCTGTGCGGCGATGGCCCGTCTGTTTCTGCCTCATATGCTTGGGGGCTCCTGGAGCCCCTGTGTCGTTAACTTGTGGGGACGGGTCGGGCGGGGTTTCCGCCGGCCCGCCACCCGGTTTTGAGGGCGGGCGCCATGTTTGGCGCCCGTCTTCCTGTCCATTTTTCTTCAGGATGCGTCAGGGTGGGCGGGGCCTGACGGCGCGCTGCGCCGCCGGTCCACCTGGGATGCTAGGGCGCCGCCGATTTCGGTGCCCCGCTGGCAGTTGCTATTGGCGGGTGGGACCGGGCGGCATGCGTGCCGCCGGTCTGCCCGACGGCTTCTGCGGGCGCTATTGCTCGCGGCGCCCGCGGCTCGCTAGGGCGCCGTGGACTGGGGCGCCCCGCTGGTGGTTATTTGCGCCATTATTCGCTGCGCCCGCGGCTCGCTCGGCAGCTCTAGTGGGTGTCTGGCGGGGTGGGGGGGGTTGGGGCTACTGCGGTCTCGCGTTTCTGACGAGCCCACCCCTCTTCTCCGTCTCGCTTTCAGTCCGGCGGGCGTCTTTTTCAGTAAAGGGTCTCAGATAGGCGGTGTGTAATTTTCTTTCATGGACTGTGCCCCCCTCCCCCCCCCCCCCGTTGGGGGTGACGGCAGGGTGTTTTCAGCTGGGCCTTTTGGGGCATGCTGGCTGGAAGTGCTTATATCTTTTATATGAATTGGCCCTGTAGTTTTCTGTTTAGCCTGACCCACCTTTGTTTTTCTATGTTTTTGTGGTGTGTTTGGTGTGCCTGTATTTACTGTAGATCCCGGGATTCCGTCTTACAGGGCTCTCCCGGTCTTATTTACCTGGCTATTGGGTTTGGGCGTATAGTCCCTTTTGCTAATTTCCCTGACAGGCCTATTTCAATATATTTCTATTAAATATACCAGAGGGGCATCCCGGGTCGCTTACTGCGTAAATCCCTGGGTTCTGCGAATACCATAATTTCACCATATGGAGGCTACCAGAGATACCGGAATTAGTCCTTCGGGGCAATCCAGGCTGTGTGGGGGGTGTGGGACTCTGCTCCCAGGGGATGATGTCATCATTTGTATTCCATGTGCACAGCGGAACATTGAGCGTCAGCCCGGCACCCCGGTGCCCGGTACTTCTTCGGCCGCGCCATCTCCCTCCCCTCCTCGCCTGTTCCGGACCCCGTGTGACGTTGTCATGGGTGGGGATTCGCAATCTGAGGTATGCGCCCGATTGGCCAGCCTCGAGACAATGTTTTCCGCAGTGGTCACTCAGAAGGCTCCAGCTAAGCGGAAACATCTGTCTCCGCCTCCGCCGGACTCAGATGAAGAAGTTATTGGGGACCTGGATTGGTCAGATCGTCCCCTTGAAGAGGGTGAGCTTGTTGAGGAAGTAGAGGATTCCGAGGTTCAGCAGTTGCTGGGCACTGAGGGGGACCAGGCTGAGGCCCCCCCCCCCCCCGATACGCCTACTATTCTGGTCCAAATGTTTGAGGTTTTGGATTTGGATCCTCCGGAAGTTGCTCCTCGGCCTAAGGGTCAGCTTTTTGGGGTGTCCAAGCTGCGCTTGGAGTTTCCCGGTCAACAGCATTTTGAGGACGTTGTACTTAAGCAATGGGAGCAACCTACGCGTCTCGTCGGGGTACCGCCTAGCTGGGATAGAAAGTATCCTTTTCCGGCGGACTTGATGAAGTGTTGGTCTGTTCCTCCCGAGGTGGATGCTCCTGTGGGCCTAGGAAGCCGGTTTTGGGACTGTCCAATACGGCGGTTGTACATTCTCCTGACACGACTTATCTCAAGGACGGCGAGGATCGCCGGATTGATCAGCTGGCCCGCCATGGTTTTGTCTGTGCTTCGGCACTTTTGACATTGGCGGTTAGGTCTATTGTCAGGGACTTGGATGTGTGGATCTTGGGCCTACCGGTGATGAGTCTATTGCTCTTAAGCGTTGTGAATCCTTCTTGTCGTTTATTCTGGCCGCTCAGGAGGATGCCATGTTGATGTGTGGCAGGGCTACAGCCCTGCTGGTAGCTATCCGTCGTTGTGTGTGGTTGAGACAGTGGACGGCTGATTTTAATTCTAAAAGATCGCTCACGGCTCTTCCCTTTCTGGGTTTGAGGCTTTTCGGTGAAAAGCTGGATTCTGTTGCCAAGGGAGGTAAGTTACCTCAGCGCAAGAAATGTCGCCGTTCCTTTCGGGGGGCGCCCCCCTTCAATTCGTCCTTTCAGGGAGCCAGAGCCGGCAGGGGTGCGGGCTCCTCGGCTTCTAGGGGCGCCAGCTGGAATAGGGGTAGAGGCCGTGGCCGTCCCGTTCACGTCTGGGGTGCCAAGCCCAAGCCAGCTGCCAAGCTCGCTCAGCAATGAGGGGGCGCCCTCACCCGTACGGGTGGGGGGACGATTGCGACTCTTCTCCCGGGTATGGGACCAGGAGGTCTCGGACAGGTGGATCCGGGAGGTGGTGTCGGCCGGTTACAAGCTGGAGTTCGAGTCCCGCCCTCCTCCAAGGTTTTTCAGGTCTCGGGTACCTTCAGATCCTTTGGCCGCGCAGGGGCTCCTGGCGGCGGTAAGGAATCTTCTGGAATTGGCAGTCATCTGCCCGGTCCCTCTTTCGGAGGTGGGGTGCGGGTATTATTCTAATCTCTTCACTGTACCCAAAAAGGATGGAACTTTCCGTCCCATCCTGGATTTGAAGTTTCTCAACCGGTTTATTCGTCCCCGGAAGTTCCGCATGGAGACCCTGCGGTCTGCGATCGGTTCGCTTCGGCAGGGGGACTTTATGACGTCCATAGACATCAAGGATGCATACCTTCACATTCCGATTTTTCCGGCTCATCAGAGGTTTCTTCGCTTTGTGGTAAGGATCGGCATTTCCAGTTTGTAGCTCTGCCATTCGGCCTCACCTCGGCTCTGAGAGTGTTCACCAAGGTGTTGCCGGGAGTGATGGCCCTGCTCAGAGCTCAGGGGATTCGCATTGTGCCTTACCTGGACGATCTTCTCATCTTGGCACCTTCCTTCAGTCAAGCAGAAGGGGACACCAGCATGGTGGTGTCTATGCTGGAGAGGTTCTGCTGGGTGATCAACTATCCCAAGTCCTCTCCTGTTCCGGCCAGGGTGGTGTCCTTTCTGGGGATGTCCTTGGACTCTTGCCAGCACAGAGTTTTTCTTCCTCTGGCCAAGGTTCTTTTGATTTAGGAATTGGCTCAGTTTCTTCTTTCCAATCCTCGCCCGTCCATCCGGCTAGGGATGAGACTGGTGGGGTTGATGGTAGCCTCTTTCGAGGCAGTTCCCTTCGCGCAGTTTCACACAAGGACGCTTCAGTTTCATCTTTTGGCGTCTTGGGACCGGCGACCGCGGTCGTTGGATCGGTCCTTTCAGTTGTTCCCTCGGGTTCGGCAGTCTCTTCTGTGGTGGATGGTCTCGAACAATCTTCTGAAGGGCAGGTCATTTTTGACCCCGCTTTGGGAAACTGTCACCACGGACGCCAGTTTGTCAGGATGGGGAGGTTTCTGGAAGGATCTTCGGTTCCGGGGGCGGTGGGGCCCTCAGGAAGCCCACTTGCCCATCAATGTTCTGGTGTTGAGAGCCATCAGGTTGGTTCTGTCTCACTTGACGCAGCATTTACAGGGCCTGCCGGTTCAGGTTCGGTCGGACAATCGGACGGCGGTTGCTTACTTCAATCACCAGGGAGGGACTCGCAGTCTGGGTGCCCACAGAGAGGTGTCTCTGATTCTAGTTTGGGCAGAGACTCATGTCCCTTGCTTCTCGGCAGTATACATTCCAGGAGTGGAAAACACGGAGGTGGACTTTCTGAGCCGGTGTTCGTCTCGCCGGGGGGAATGGTCTCTCCATCCCCAGGTGTTTTGGTCGCTTTGTCTCCGGTGGGGGACGCCGGAGGTGGATCTTTTTGCCTCTCGTCACAATCACAAGCTTCCGACATTCGTGTCGCTGTCTCAGGATCCTCTGGCTCTGGCGGCGGATGCCATGGCCCTGAGCTGGAGGGACCCGGGGTTTCTTTATCTGTTTCCTCTGTTTCCCATGCTAGGCAGGGTGCTGCGAAAGTTGCTTCTGGAAGGAGTTCCCGCCATTCTCGTGGCTCCAAGGTGGCCAAGGCGGGTGTGGTTCGCAGACATCGTTCGTCTGGCAGTGGATCAGTTCGATCTGCCTCTTCGGCCGTATCTTCTCACTCAGGGCCAACTGTGTTACCCCAGTTTACCAACGCTGGCTTTGACGGCTTGGCTGCTGGGACCTCCATCTTGAAGGAGGAGGGTCTTTCGGATTCGGTCATTCGGACTCTTATTAGTGCCAGGAAGAGATCCTGTTCTTCCATCTTTTATAGGTCTTGGAGATTTTATATTGAATGGTGTGAGGCTAGGGCTTTGCCTTGCCGGGTCTTTTCTATTTCTAGGATTTTGGAATTTCTTCAATCAGGGCTGGACTCTGGTCTTCAGCTGAGTACTTTGAAGGGGCAGGTTTCTGCTTTGTCTATCTTTTTTCAGAGGTCTTTTGCAAGCCATCCTTTGGTCAAGACTTTTTTCCAGGGGGTTTCGCATCTGCGGCCTCCTAGGAAGCCGTTGCTCCCTGTTTGGGATTTGAATTTGGTTCTCTCTGCTCTTCAGGCTCCTCCTTTTGAGCCTTTGCGGGATATTGCTCTGTCCACTCTGACTCAGAAGGTTGCCTTTCTCGTGGCCATCACTTCGGTTCGGTGTGTTTCGGAGTTGGCAGCCTTGTCGATTCAGGCTCCTTATTTTGAGGAACATCAGGACAAAGTGGTTTTCGCTTCAAGTCTGACTCTCTCTCTAAAGTGGTCTCTGCCTTTCATCTTAATCAGGATTTTGTTCTTCCTTCTTTGTGTCCTAAGCCTAGGAATGTCAAGGAGAGTGCGTTGCACTGCTTGGATGTTGTACGTTGTGTCGAGTACTATCTACGTACTACGTCTTCTTTTCGTAAGACTGATGCCTTTTACGTGGTGCCCTGTGGGCCTAGGAAGGGTTTGGCTCCGGCTAAGTCTTCCATTAGCAAATGGATTCGTCAGGCGATTGTTGGAGCCTATTCTGCCAAGGGGAAGGATCCCCCTTTTCGTGTTACTGCTCATTCTACTCGTGCGGTTGGTGCGTCCTGGGCTTTCCTGCACCAGGCTTCTGTTGAACAAGTTTGTAAGGCTGCTTCTTGGTCTTCGGTTCACTCTTTTTCAAGTTTTATTAGGTTGATGTGCGGGCTTCAGCGGTTGCTGTTTTTGGCCGCAAGGTTCTGCAGGCTGCAGTGGTTTGGGTTTGGCATTATTGCCTGGTTGGATACCCGCCCTTTTCTGGACACTGCTGTTGGATGTCCCAAGTGTAATATTTAATGATTGAAGTGGGGTGTGTGACATACTTAGAATAATACCATTTTGTGAATACTCACCTGTAAAATGGGTATTATAAGTATGTCACACACCCCACTTCACCCGCCCTTTTGGTATCCCGGATTCTTTATAGGGTGAAGTTTTTCGTTTACAGTTTGAGGGGTTTTTTTCCTGGTACCTTGTCTTTACTGCTGTTTGAATACTGGGGAATGAGTGAGAGGTACCAGGTATGTAAAGACCAGGAGGGGCTTGTTTTTTCATGACTTCTCTGCACGTCGCCACCTGCTGGTGGAGTAACCCAAGTGTAATATTTAATGATTGAAGTGGGGTGTGTGACATACTTATAATACCCATTTTACAGGTGAGTATTCACAAAATGGTATTTTTTTATTCAGGCTCCATGCTTTCGTATGAAAGGCTTGGAGCCTGTGTTTTCTCTATCCAGACGTAATTACTGTGAGATATAGGTTTGCACATATTCTGATATCGCTGCACTAGAAACTAGATGATGGTTTGAGAAATCACTTGATTGCTCATATTCTGTAGGTTTGTTATGTATATCTAACAGACTCATGATTTTTTGACACTTTGCTCATGAAATCAAAACCTGCTGTATGTTTGTATGCCTGCAGCTTCCTCTATGTGTCTCCAGGTTAACACTGTAAATATATTTTTTCCGTCTTGCTGCCACAATTTATGTTACATTCATTTTTGTTCCATTTTTGCCATACTGCTTCCAAATTCCCACTTCTAGCTTATAACATTGAGTGATCATAGTCTTATAAATGAGGCTCTATGTAATTATCTGTAAATCTGGAGATTGCATTTTGCGAGTTACTCAATGTGTTATATTACTACTGCTTGTATACAACCACTATGAATTTTCACTCAGTAAATCTTTTTTAAATGCATATTCCTGATGTGTGCCTAATTTCTATTGCTTCATATGTCCCCCCCCACCACCATCCTGCTGCCGCATCCATATAGCGGTTCACAAAGCTTGAGGGGCTGGCTAGCCATCTGCAGCAAGCGGGTGACTTGCCATAAGCCCTTGGCCCCATTACATGCTCTCCAAACCAGGGAGGGGAGCAGAACAGCCCATGGCCTGTAAGAGCTATGTTGCTGATAGCCTTCCTCCCGTTCCTTATTTGCATATTTTTTTTTTTGGAAGGGGGGTTTATTCTGCTGTTTTATACATTTTAAGGGAAACCCAGACAAACAAGCCTGGTACGCCTAGAAAGCTTGAGGTGAGAATTTATAGTTTGCGAGTGGATTTCAAATGTTAAGGGAAAACTGCAAGGAGCACACAGTAGTTGTATTTTATTTGATAATCTCCCAAAGCGCTCTTTTCAGTTTGTGGTGTCTCCTGGGCAGGAAAGGGCGTCTACTGATACAGATGTGGTACCGATGTAACTGGGAGAATTGGGGATTACTTGCAATATGGTTTTCTTGAAAAATGTACTTAATTTAAAGAAAAATTGTATTAAGATTTTTTTCCATATATTTTACCCAAAAACATTGAGAAAGCAATAAAAAAAAATTACAAAAAGACATTTCATGTTCAAGCTTAAACTCTGCTGAAAAAACACAATATATATAATTTCGTGGGAAATCCCCGGAAGTTCCTTCAAAAATAACAGTTAAACATGTATAGCGCAGAAAAGTGCAACATGGCCTGGCAACAGAGGGTGACAAAACCTCTGGGTAGGCTGACATTGAAAGTGGTTAAAGTGCTACTGCAGACAACAAATTTTTTCACCACTGCATCGGGCTATGCTTTGTACGCTCCTAAATGGTTTTTCATTTTTAAATTAAAGAAGAAATGGCCAAGAGATCGAGCTTTACAGTCTCAGCCTATGACATTCCTTTTCCATCCTGTCCCTCCAATCAGCTCAGCACAGCTGGGACAGGATTGCTGGTCCCTCCCCTCCAGCTTCCCATCCCTGTCAGCCAGAGCGCCGACAGCCTAATACAGTCTCCCCAGCCAACAGCGGGAGAGCTACACCCCCGCTCTGCGGGGCGCAAAGGAGCATGGCCTGCCGTGCGCATGCACTTTACGGAGTGTCTGGGAGTGCTGGTCTAAGCTCCGATGTTGCCTAGCAAGAGGGGGAGAGAGGAGAAGCACAGCCATGGTGCCTTATGCAAGTTCTTGTTACAGATCCCATCAATTATGCTGATTATAATGTTGCATCACAGATGCAAGAACTAGGCCCACCTTTTTTATTTTTTTTTTTTTTATTTTTTTACGGACAGAAATTGTGAGGTGAAACTGTAAACCTCGATATCTCTGCCATTTCTTCTTCAATTCAAAAACAGAGAACAGTTTAGGAGTTATAACAATTACTTTTGCCTGATCATTTTAAGTGCTATTGATTGTATCTATTGCTCTCCCAGGATCTCTCATAGCCACTCCCAGACATTCGGCTCACATGGAAGGTACCTATGTGTCCCACATGTCAGGATTTGACTAATGCTAGATCAGTCTGGCTTGCTGTATGTAAGGCTTTCCCTCCAAAATCAAAGTGACCATTCCTCCAACATGTCTATGGGGTCCTATTGTACTCTATAGGAGTGATGGTGCTCTTCTGCCATCCAGTGTCTTCATTTTATCACTACCCCTATCCCTAATGCCCCATTGTAGCCTATAGGGACTATCTAAACCAGGGGCTAGTACCACTGGTGGTGGTCGATACCCTATCAGGAAGTACAAGACAAGGCTGCAGACTGACCTACAACCGGATATGCTGCCATACAACGCTTAAACCGGACCAACCGCCTGGCACAGTGGGAAAAATGAAACATACCCAAACTCCCTTGCCCCTTCTGCATGTATGATACTGTAGCATTGGTCAGCACTAACATTTCCTCCTGCATGCACTTAAAGCTAAAACTCCACCTCACCGATTTTCTAGTCGATGTTTTGGAGCTTCCTCTCCCAGGATCTCAGCTATGCTGCTGCCTGGATTCAACTGGCAAAGCACAGTTAACAGGAAGTCCAGCAGAACTTCCTGTCTGCAGGCAGCCTGCAAATTCATGAGCCGCCATTTTGTTTCTAAAATTTACCGCAGCAGGAGTTAGAAAAAAAAGCTAAATACATTTTTATGTGCAGCAGTCTAAATTCCCCCGGGGAGGGACTCGTATGAGCACCGTTTGTTGTGTTGGTCTGGTTTAAGTCATTTTTGACTGTTGGTCCACCATCTTCACCTGTACAAAAGCTGCTCCAAAAATGTGATAGAAGCACAGCACTCAGAATGGTCAGTAATAAGTCGTTGCTATTCAACACATCACCGTGGGGAATTTTTGCCCATGTGAACAAATGCAAAAAGCGAAGGCGGTGAAAATAAATTATTTCAAGTCCCATAAAGCATTTTTACTACCTGTTGAGTGCAGGAAATAAGATCACATGTGTGTGATTAAGCTGCGATCATACACAAGAGCTCTTACTTAGCATTTAGCAAAAAGTGTGAATTCATTGGGTTGGGGGGGAGGGGATTCTTTATGGCTATTAAGATGGAGTCAGTCTTTCTCCTCGAGATAAATCACAGGTGTGAACACCAGACGCCTTTATATCCATGTCGAGGAATTATGAATGATCTAATAACCCGTTGGTAAAAGCAACAAACGTTATATTCTATTCACCTTGTTCTTTAATCATTTCTTCAGGGGGAAAAAAAAAGTGTAATTATGTCATGTGTCTCGGAGGACCCTCGCTGACATACTGCCAGCTAAAACAATGTACCCATCTAGGCCGGCGCTTCATTATTTTTATACAATCACGCTATTCAGCCCTTAACCTGCTGCAGCCCCAGAAGGACTCTGTATCCATGGAGACTGGCACGTATGTAATCGCTAAAATAACAAAAGCTCAATATTTGCCTGCAAACCCCGAAACACTAAACGTGCAAGTGTAAAAACATAACAGAATAATAAAAGACCCAGTACCTGCATTTAGGATGCATGCTCTATTCCAAAGAGAATCAGCAGCCTACCACTACCCTCAACCGCATGTTCTCCACTCTAGGAGAGTCAAAGTGCAAACATCAAAGACCCATCCCGACCCGGCCATTCTCTTATCAAGAAGATTTTGGGTTCCATATACCAGAACTTCCAGCACATACAGAAACAACCCCGTTCACTTACTAAATGCACAGGTTAAAACAGGCTGAAAAGTAACAAGTGTTGGGGAATTTTCAGGTAGGCGCAAACTTTGTCAAGGTAAGCTGTGCTTAATGGAATCCGAATTCTGGGAACCTCTTTTCACCCAAAGAGACACAACGTGGTTTCCTGTCGAAATGACCTTCCTTGATATTTAATAGTAAAGCAAATGGGTGCCTTAAAGTGGACCGTCACCCAGGGGTGATTGGCCCGGGAATCTATAAGATTCCCGGGCCGATCACCTCCCTCACCGCGGGACATCCGAGATCGGTATGTCCCGCGGTGAGGGAGCCCCCCCAAAAACTTACCTCATCGGCAGCGGCATTGGGGTGCCCCCCTGAAGTGGACCAAAACCCAGGATAGTCAAAATCCTGGGTGTTGGTCCACTTTAAGAACATATTTGGGCAAACATATGTTTCAGCCGAACACAAAACTACAAACAAAATAGTACACATGAGCTTATTCTGCTGGTTCAGCCGATCGATGGTAACTGTTCATGTGGAGCTTGTTCTTATATAATCTCTATAGCAAGGATGGGTTATTTTTACAAACTAGTACATACAAAGTCCTCTGTAGACTACAGATTTTTGGCAAGCTTTAAAACCAAATTAAATAATACTTTCTTAAACCGGACCTTCAGCGTGATTTAATGAAAAAGACAAACCCTTAAACTATTCCCCAGCATCTAAAATTAATATATTTGAAGTTTTTTGTCACTTTTTATTCTTTCCCCCGCCGGGCTGCAACTCTGTTCAGGACTCTAGGATACGGGCGCTGCCATCTTGCCTCAGAAGCATCACACACTGAGGAGAGGAGAGCAGGATAAAGTACAGGGGGAGGGGTTATAGCTGTGCTTTGCACAGACAGAGCAGAGCTTGGGTTAGGAAAAGGACAGCAATCCCAGAATGCAGAGCGACACAGAAAACAAGTCCTGTTTGCAGGCTGCCTGATGCTCCATGAGCCGCCATCTTGGCTCATAACATGCAGTAGATGCAGGTAGGATGATTTTTAATGTGAGCAATCTGTATGTACCCAGTGTGGGAGACATAGGATATGTTCTTATTCAGGGTGAAGGTCCACTTTAACACAAGTAGTAAGGATTCAAAACCCTTTCAGTGCAGTAGTCCCTAAGACAGTTAGACCTTAGTTGGAAAATTCCCATTTGTTCCTATGGAGGTTAGATGAAACTTGATCTTCAATGGCATTAATGAGATCACCTAATTGGAAATAAGAGGCCCCATAGACTAACACTGGGAAAATGTCAAATGTCAAAGAAGAGTCACTGTATACACTTGGTTCCTGTCTGTCAGGTGTTTCCCTCTAAAATAAGTGTTAGTGATATCCCACGCAGCCTACCATTCAGGCCTCCCATTGTGTACAGCTGCTGCTACCATAAGGCACCATTGTAAACAATGTTAATTAGCTTCTCTTTGGGCAAAATCTCGCCTATCACGAGATTATCTCCTCAACTCGCACAAATATACATGGTGAATTGTGAGGCCGGCACAAGGAGTAACAAGAGGCACAAATTGCCATGGAAACACTAGTTTATTATTTAACCACAGCAAAAAGATATTGGCACGCATGTAGAAAAAACAAAACCCAATACACCAGCATAAAAGGGCAATGCTGGTACTAAAAGAACGGGGGCCCCCATACATACAGAGACCACGCACCCCTCTCATCCACAGGTACACACGTTAATGCTGGACACACCAAATTGCTGTTATCCTTCAGGAGTCTCCGCAATGTTGAATTCCCAGATGCATATCAAAAGCTGTAGTGGCGTCAGAAATGTTAAAGGCGTTGAAGCGCTGCATTTTGAATTTGAAAATGGCCCATAGCAGGCCTAATACCTTTCCAGAATCACGGCGGGAGCTGTGAGCATCCGGGATCAGACTCGCAGTGAACCCGCGTCAGGTGGCAAGACTGCCGCTCGCTCTACCGCCCACAGGTACCTGTTAATACTGCGATTACAAATCCAACGGCATCGTCGCACGCTCAGCCTATGTCTCCCAGCTGGGAAGCTCGTGAGGCGAGGAAAGCAGAGAGGGGAGAGGCGTGGCCGGGGCCCTCTGTTGGCACGCGTTGCGCTTCACCCACCACAGCTTCATCTTGTTACTCCTTGCCTCACAATTAACCATGTACGTTGTGTGCGAGTTGAGGTTAATAGTCTGGTTAGTGAGGCCCTGTGGCAGTGCACATGTCCATTTTCTGGTTGGGATCTCCGAGGTGTTTTTAAGTTTGTCTTCATCATAATATTTTGTCGGAGCCAGGTGCCCGCACCCTCCCCTGCTGTCAGCAGTCCCGCCATGTGCTGGCAGTTTTTCATTCACGGCAAGCAGGGAGGGGCCATAAATAGGAGTGGCAGAAACAGTAGTAATATGAACAAGCTGCATATTCGTTCGCACAATTGCGGATGTGTCCAGGCATGAGCTCGATGTGCCTGTGGAAGAGGACTCCGACCTGCAGGGATGCCTAGGAGTAAATCAACACTGCGGCGCGCATCTTTGCATAGAAAAGGGGCATGAGAGCCTTTGGGGGAGGGGGGACAAAGGAAAGGCAAATTATGCAGCAGATAAGCCTATTTCACTTCAAAGGGGCCCTTGGTTTGCGTCATCATGGAGACCAAAGTCCACCACTTTAAGGGGAGTTCTGCATAACATCTAGGTTCTTCTGTGTTGATCGATTTGAGAGAAAATCTTTGTCAGGAAAGAGCCAGCTCAATGGGGAGACAGACAGGAAGCTCCTGAACGTGATACTGCAGGCAAAGGCAATTGTTACACCATTGTGTCAGGCAACATTTGCCACTGTCTTAAATAGTTTTCAGTTTTTAAAGTGAAAAAAATACCATTTTGTGAATACTCACCTGTAAAATGGGTATTATAAGTATGTCACACACCCCACTTCAAACATTAATTATTACAATAGGGTAATACCTACCGCTAGGTGGCAGCGTTGCAGAGAATCTCCAAAAAAGCAACAGGCCCCTCCCGGTCTATACATACCTGGTACCTCCCAATAATCTCCCAGTATTAGAACAGCAGTAAGACAAGGTACCAGGAACAAACAAATGTAACCCTCAAACGTAAAGAACAAAACTTCACCATATAAAGAGCCAGGATACCAAAAAGGGCGGGGGAAGTGGGGTGTGTGACATACTTATAATACCCATTTTACAGGTGAGTATTTACAAAATGGTATTATTCTAAGTATGTCACACACCCCACTTCAAACATTAATTATTACAATAGGAACATCCAACAGCAGTGTCCAGAAAAGGGCGGGTAGCCAACCAGGCAATAATGCAGAAAAACTCAAACCACTGCAGCCTGCAGAACCTTGCGGCCAAAAACAGCATCCGCTGAGGCCCGCACATCAACCTTATAAAACTTAGAAAAGGTATGAACCGAAGACCAAGAAGCAGCCTTACAAACTTGTTCAACAGAAGCCTGGTGCTGAAAAGCCCAGGACGCTCCAACCGCGCGAGTAGAATGAGCAGTAACACGAAAAGGGGGATCCTTCCACTTGGCCGAATAGGCTCCAACAATCGCCTGACGAATCCATTTGCTAATGGAAGACTTAGCCGGAGCCAAACCCTTCCTAGGCCCACAGGGCACAACGAAAAAGGCATCAGTCTTACGAAAAGAAGATGTAGCACGTAGATAGTACTCGACACAACGTACAACATCCAAGCAGTGCAAAGCACTCTCCTTGACATTCTTAGGCCTAGTACACAAAGAAGGAAGAATAATGTCCTGGTTAAGATGAAAAGCAGAGACCACTTTAGGAAGAAAGTCTGACTTGAAGCGAAAAAACCACTTTGTCCTGATGTTCCTCAAAATAAGGAGCCTGAATCGACAAGGCTGCCAACTCCGAAACACGCCGAACCGAAGTGATGGCCACCAGAAAGGCAACCTTCTGAGTCAAAGTGGACAGAGCAATATCCCGCAAAGGCTCAAAAGGAGGAGCCTGAAGAGCAGAAAGAACCAAATTCAAATCCCAAACAGGGAGCAACGGCTTCCTAGGAGGCCGCAGATGCGAAACCCCCTGGAAAAAAGTCTTGACCAAAGAATGGCTAGCAAAAGACCTCTGAAAAAAGATAGACAAAGCAGAAACCTGCCCCTTTAAGGTACTAAGCTGCAGACCAGAGTCCAGCCCTGATTGAAGAAATTCCAAAATCCTAGAAATAGAAAAGACCCGGCAAGGCAAAGCCCTAGCCTCACACCAATCAATATAAGATCTCCAGGACCTATAATAGATGGAAGAAGAAGACCTCTTCCTAGCACTAATAAGAGTCCGAATGACCGAATCCGAAAGACCCTCCTCCTTTAAGATGGAGGTTTCAGCAGCCAAGCCGTCAAAGCCAGCGTTTGTAAACTGGGGTAACACAGTTGGCCCTGAGTGAGAAGATCCGGCCGAAGAGGCAGATCGAACTGATCCACTGCCAGACGAACGATGTCTGCGAACCACACCCGCCTTGGCCACCTTGGAGCCACGAGAATGGCGGGAACTCCTTCCAGAACCAACTTTCGCAGCACCCTGCCTAGCATGGGAATCGGAGGAAACAGATAAAGAAACCCCAGGTCCCTCCAGCTCAGGGCCATGGCATCCACCGCCAGAGCCAGAGGATCCTGGGACAGTGACACGAATGTCGGAAGCTTGTGATTGTGACGAGAGGCAAACAGATCCACTTCCGGCGTCCCCCATCGGAGACAAAGCGACCGAAACACCTGGGGATGGAGCGACCATTCCCCCCGGCGGGACGAACACCGGCTCAGAAAGTCCGCCTCTGTGTTTTCCACTCCTGGAATGTAAACTGCCGAGATGCAAGGGACATGAGTCTCTGCCCAAACTAGAATCAGAGACACTTCCCTGTGGGCACCCAGACTGCGAGTCCCTCCTTGGTGATTGATGTAAGCAACCGCCGTCTGATTGTCCGATCGAACCTGAACCGGCAGGCCCTGTAAATGACGCGTCAAGCGAGACAGAACCAACCTGATGGCTCGCAATTCCAGAACATTGATGGGCAAGTGGGCCTCCTGAGGGTCCCACTGCCCCTGAAACTGAAGATCCTTCCAGAAACCTCCCCATCCTGACAAACTGGCATCCGTGGTGACAGTTTCCCAAAGCGGGGTCAGAAACGACCTGCCCTTCAGAAGGTTGTCCGAGACCAACCACCACAGAAGGGACTGTCGAACCCGAGGGGACATCTGGAAGGACCGATCCAACGACCTCGGACGCCGGTCCCAAGACGCCAAAAGATGAAGCTGAAGCGTCCTTGTATGAAACTGCGCAAAGGGAACTGCCTCGAACGAGGCCACCATCAACCCCACCAGTCTCATCCCTAGCCGAATGGACGGGCGCGGATGGGAGAGAAGAAGCTGAGCCAATTCCTGAATCAACAGGACCTTGGCCTGAGGGAGAAACACTCTGTGCTGGCAGGAGTCCAACGACATCCCCAGAAAGGTCACCACCCTGGCCGGAACCAGCGAGGACTTGGGGTAATTGATCACCCAGCCGAACCTCTCCAGCATAGACACCACCATGCTGGTGTCCCCCTCTGCTTGACTGAAGGAAGGCGCCATGATGAGAAGATCGTCCAGGTAAGGCACAATGCGAATCCCCTGAGCTCTGAGCAGGGCCATCACCCCCGCCAACACCTTGGTGAACACTCTCGGAGCAGAGGTGAGGCCGAATGGAAGAGCCACAAACTGAAAATGCCGATCCTCCACCACAAAACGAAGGAACCTCTGATGAGCTGGGAAAATCGGAATGTGAAGGTACGCATCCTTGATGTCTATGGACGTCATAAAGTCCCCCTGCCGAAGCGAACCGATCGCAGACCGCAGGGTTTCCATGCGGAACTTCCGGGGACGAATAAATCTGTTGAGAAACTTCAAATCCAGAATCGGACGGAAGGACCCGTCCTTTTTGGGTACAGTGAAGAGATTGGAATAAAACCCGCGCCCTATCTCCGAAGTAGGAACCGGGCAGACGACTGCTAATTCTAGAAGATTCCTTACCGCCGCCAGGAGCCCCTGCGCGGCCAAAGGATCCGAAGATACCCGAGACCTGAAGAACCTTGGAGGAGGACGGGACTCGAACTCCAACTTGTAACCGGCCGACACCACCTCCCGGATCCACCTGTCCGAGACCTCCTGGTCCCATACCCGGGAGAAGAGCCGCAACCGTCCCCCCACCCGTACGGGTGAGGGCGCCCCCTCATTGCTGAGCGGGCTTGGCAACTGGCTTGGGCTTGGCGCCCCAGAGATGAGCGGGGCGGCCACGGCCTTTACCCCAATTCCAACTGGCGCCCCTGGAGGCCGAGAAGCCCACACCCCTGCCGGCTCTGGCTCCCCGAAAGGACGGATTGAAGGAGACCGTCCCCCGAAAGGAACGGCGAAATTTCTTGCGCTGAGGTAACTTACCTTAGAAATCCTATCACCCGCGGGACCACACTCACAGAAATGGCGGCCCCAGCCAATAGGAAACGCCAGCGCCGTGCAGGAGAGGGGAGAAGAAGGGCGGACCCGTGGAAGCGCGGGAGCCGCGAAAGCCCCGCCACTCCCCAAGCGCCAATCACGGAGCGGGCCGCGCAAGACGCGGACCCGCCCCCCACTGTGCAGCCGAGCCGCGGGCGCCGAGAAAAAGATGGCACCCACTTCCCACATGAACGGACCGGCGGAGCAACCGCCCGGTCCCCCCGAGCACCCGGAAGCCAGGCCGCAACGAGCGCCGCCCGGCCCCGCCCACCGAAAACAAGCAGACAGGGAACCCGCGCCAATGGCGCACATGACGCCCAGGGGGACCACAACCGACGGGCCGGAATAGCAAGCCCGGCCCGCCCACACGAAAAGCAGAGGCCCAGCCAAATGTGAAATAAAAAATAGCAGCCCCTGCCACCCGTGCCAGCACACACCCACACAGCCACACTAGGGGTCAGTAAGCTGGGAGGAAAGGCATACCTTATGTGCAGACTGACAGTCTCGCTAGAAGAGCAAGACCTAACTGCTATGTAAAGAGGGGCATCCCACGTCCGGATCACCACTCCGGGAACCCGTTATGCCCCATGATATGGGGTCGAACGGAGGAGCTAATGTCCTAGGCACACAAGGTGCCATCTACCCTTGCCCAGCCTACAGCCCAAGGTGGGAGGCTGCCAGTTATACAGGGGGAGAAAACCAAAAGAAGCTGGGCAGAAATAGACCGTAAGGGGGGGGCCGGGGTGATACCCCGGCTACCTGCAAGCAGGAGACTTCTTTCTTCTGTCTTGTCGCCACCTTGCAGAGAATAACACTGGGAGATTATTGGGAGGTACCAGGTATGTATAGACCGGGAGGGGCCTCTTGCTTTTTTGGAGATTCTCTGCAACGCTGCCACCTAGCGGTAGGTATTACCCTATTGTAATAATTAATGTTTGAAGTGGGGTGTGTGACATACATAGAATAAATAGCCGAGATATCAAGGTTTACAGTTTCACCTCATGATTCCTATTCTGAAGCAAGTGGGCATAGCCCTTGGCTCTGTGATGCTGCATAATGGGCAGCGTCTGTAAGGGACCCAATATCTGGAGTCTTTTAGACTTGTGATTGGTTCACTTTAAATCATCTTGAATGGAAGAACCTGCAGGAGATGACTGATGGGTACCTTCTCTTCTGAAGGGCCTAGCAGTTTAGACATTCCTCGTTTTATATGGAGGACAGCTCTCCCTTCCTTAGAGATTCTTGACCAGATTTTAATGTGCCTTTCATAAAATAGTGAGTAGGAAAGCAGTTTTTCATGCATAAAGCCTTGAAGTCCTGCAGTTATAAGCAAATGTCATACAAACGGGTTTCCAGATGGCACCTTGTTCCAAGCCTCCTGCACAAATTCCTCCAGGTAATTCCACTTTGCTGGAGAGAACGACTGTACACATCTTCTGGACTAAGGGATCTTTAGTTATAATCTATAACTAACTATATTTTCAGGAATTGACCAATCAGCAAATACTATGGCCCATTTACTTCATCTCACATCACTCAAGATCGGCATATAAAAACTCCTAGATGATTCGCCAGTTGGTGGCCACCCAGGCCTGCATCTCCACTGTCTTACCTTTACTGGCGGCTCCCACAACACCGTAGCTGCCGTTGAGCGCATCCCCATCTTCCATGTAGCTATGTCTAGTCTGGCCCCAGACAACAGGGAAAACCTGGATGTGACCAGCAGGAGGTCACATCAGCCGGCAATCTTAAAATCAGCCCAATTTCAGCAGTGGAAACACTTCTTTAAAAAAGGTACCCCGTGGGTTTTGAGCCACCTTAAGGCTCTTTGGTAGCTATGATCTTTACCCTGATTTAATGTCCTGTGATGTACATTTTACCTACAATTGTATGCATGTTGATGTGATAAGGAATACAAAAAAATCTGAATAAAGTAAATGCGGGGGGGGGGGGGGGGGGGGGGAGGGGTATTGAGGTAGAAGCAATAGGCTTCAAACTTGGGTGGTCTGGGGCATGCTTTGATTATAGGCTAAAGCTTGCCTTCAAGGGTCAGCCCTCCAGTGCGTTGGTCTAACCATATTCTTAGTTTCTAGTAAGACTTAAGCCCTCACGACCTGTCATATATGTTTGTCCATAAAAAAATACCAATAGAAGGGGGACAGAATCAAATGACAAACCCAACTGGTAGGACCTCACAGCATCCCAAAGCCCTTAGGGACAATACCCCCTGTGAAAATAGGTCTCAGTCTGCTAGTTGGCTAAGCACTGGTTTGTAAACCCATGATGGCAACTCAAAGGTCAATGGAAGTGGAGTGGGAAGCTACCTCGGAGACACGAGTGGGTATGTAAAGAGATACAAAAACACTTCTTATATAGTGGGATAATGATGCCCTTTGGTACAGCTACGTCTGAGAGGTAGATAGACAAGCCTCACTTCTCCATAGAGACAAAGTATAATGGCAGCAGCTAGGAGAGGGAAACTACAGCAATTCTCAAGGAACTTCTCCGTTAGTCACAAGAGATTCCTGGGCAGTTTGCCATCATACAAAGCAAGAACTACACAATAAGTACACTGTAATCAGAGAGGGTCTATCCAACGCTACCGTACATAGAGGATATACACTGGAGAATTTGAGTATAAACAATTTGTTACACTACACACACTGGCATTCATGGTGATATCTTCTCATGTTGTTTCTGATTGAGCACTTTGTATATTGTTTTCGCTTTCTGTATGGGTTAACTTGCATGATATAGAGCACATTAGGTCAGCATTGGCACTATTTTGATGCAAATTTTCTCAGGATAGCACTGGCACTTTATATATTTTTCTGAATATATAAAATTAATTATTCATAGTTTCTTTGTGATGGGTCATAACTTTGGACACAATATGACACTTCTTTGGCGGTGATGTCCCTCCTGTTGACCTATGTATTTAATTATATGTTGTAAGTGGTTTTTAGAGAATAAATTCATGTTCATCATGTAATTGGATAGTTTTGGGATTTATTATTGGGGAGTTGGTGTCTTGGGGCCACATTCTTTTATTTTTAATATATAAATGGGGTGCTCCCATTTCTAGGGGTATGTGAATAGTTTTTCGCCATCCCCTTTTGTATTGAATGAGTTGAGTGAGCACACTGTCAATTCTATTGTGGGTGGTACAACTTTGTTGTAACAGCAGTGGTCGGTCTCATGGCATGGGCAGCACCTGACTGGGCTCATTGGCACCAGGATTCGGTTTTACTGAAAAGTTATAGCCCATGTTAGCCACTTCTAGAGGAGGAGCAACTAGCTGTGTGTTTAAATGTTCAGATTATGTAAACCTGAGCTGTCTGGGGGAGGTTATGAAGGATTTGTGCAGGAAGAACCAGGAGCTCACAGACTGACTCACACCTCCATGTGTCTGCCCTGCACGAAGGCCTATCATCTCGAAGTAACGAACATACACTTTATCTTCTGATTCTGGCTAACTACTTACTTGTATTTGCCCTTTTGACCTGTATATACATTTCAATAATTTGAATACGTATATTGTTTGTCTCGTGTGCCCTTAAATATTTAACTTAATTTTGGGCAGTTATGTTGTCTTGACCCTGAACCCACGTGTCTGTTTCTCTGTTATATTATTATATGCTATGGGGATGGCTTCTGGCTCCATACAGTCCCGCAAACTGACAGGGGTGTGTCAAACTAGAGTAGGAGGCATTTTTACTGAGGCTGGCAGGCATCTCTTCACTGGTGTTGGTGATACGGCCCTGCAGCCTGTATTAAGGAAACTTACATTGTGATCTTAGTGACCACTACGTTGGCCAAAGCCACAAGGTACGGGTTTCGTCATACCACACTGAGGCGATGGGCAACCAAAATAAAACGTTTTGGCCAGTAAAACAAAGAGAGGGCCAAGGACTCAAAGTGTGATAGCTGCAAGGTGGGGAGTTCAGTCTTTTGAGCACCTTGAATGGAGATCCCATTTAAAAAAAAAGAGTCAACTTTTAACCTCCCTGGCGGTGTTCCCGAGCGTGACTCGGGGTTAATTTTCGCTGCGGTAACTCGGTAACCCCGAGTCACGCTCGGGGTAGATTAGGCAGAGGAGCAGTCTCCTTACCTTTTCCCTGCGATCCATCGATGTCCCCGCTGTGATCGCAGGCGAGAGCCCCGGCAGCTGCGTCCGTCTGAATTCCTGGTTCCATCTATGTGAGCCGCAGAGGCTCATGGGGGCGGAACTGGGCGGCAGATTTAAAGTCATGGTAACGCTTTGTGCAAAAAATTGCACATATAATGATAACGCCAGGGAGGTTAAGAGGTGTTGGTGTGCCAAAAAGGATGTTGTGGTAGCAGTTTTCACTACCCGCAACCTGTTTTGGCAACTGTATACCAGGATCTACAAGAAGAAGCTAGAAGATAGAAGTGAGCTATGTACACACAGAGAGCTGCTGCTGGGCATGTGTAAGGTTGAGCCCCCTCATCTCAGCAGTGGCCACAGCAGCAGTGTTCTGTGAACATGGATCTTTTTTTTCTAGTGGATGTTGGGAGTACAGACTTGGTGTACAGATTTGGTATATGGCTGCCAATAGCAATAGATTGCAGGCAGTGAAAGTTGTGTCCATAAAACACACATTTGCTAACATAAGAAAAATTAAATACTAGATCAGCTCAGCACCTTGAGGACATACTCCTGGCACAAAAAATGTGACTGAAAGTGGACTTTCCCTTCAAGGCTTAGCCATGTATAGTATACTAAGATTTTCAGATTTAAACACGACCAGACATCCAGGGACTATTGTAGTTCAGTTTTAGGTCGGAGTTAAAATAATGAAAGTCTGAATTGCTGCACAACATATAGCAGTACCTGATAAAGCCAGCTTTGCAGGACAAGCCAAACGTTCTTTCACGCCAACATCTGACGACCTACAGAGGAATACAAATATATATCAGGAAAATGTAAGTTATTAGAACAGTTCTGACCTGGAATTTCATAAAACTTTCAACTTTCTATTCCTTCCAGCCTGATTATGTGAAAATGCAAGCATTCATACATTCCACTGATCAACACAATCCAAATCAGGGGTGCACAAAATGCGGGCCTGAACGGCCATCAGTAGTATGTGCCTGGACAGGAAGTTCAAACTGGAAAAACACCCATTTTTTTGAAAAATGGGTGTTGCTCCAGAAGTGAGGGAGGCATTACAATTTGGGACGCCCCTCTGCGCATTAACGGCCGCTAATGGGAGTTTCCTTTGTCCTTGTTCCCCAGGAGAAGTCCAGCACTCTGATTAGCCGGGACAGACACATGGGTGCCAGCACTCCGCAGCAATCGGGATGCCTCCCTGGGCCTGGACCAGCAACCATTGTCCAAAAAATGTGTTGTTGTTGCAGATTGTGTAGTTTTATCTAGTGTTTGCAAACGCAGGTTCCTGGGTGCAAGAACACATCTCGAAGTTCATTCTTCACAGGAATGTTTCAGTTCAAAGAACAAACAGGAAAGCCATGAGCTTATTATTAAAGGGCAAGTCAGCCTTTGATGACATTTTTGAATGTGTATTTTTTGTCAAATGGATGTCCTCAAGGTGCTCAGCTTATTTAGAATTTTTTCCTATGTCAGAAAATGTGTTTTATGGAAGCAGTTTTCACTAACTGCATTTTACATACACCAAGAACAGATAAGTGAGCCCTGTACACAGAACACTGCTGCTATGGCCTCTGCTGACGAGGGAGCTCACTCAACCTTACACATGCCCAGGAGCAGCGTTCTGTGTGTACAGGACTATTGGTGTACAGATTCGGTGTATGCGGCCAATAGCAACAGCTAGACAGTGAAATCGACTTTCAAAACGCACACATTTTCTAACAAAAATTAAAAAAAAAAAAAAAGATCAGCTCAGCACCTTGATCATTTTACCACACAAAAATATACAATTTCAAAAATGTCATTGAAAATTTCCCATTTCCTTTTATGCTGGTAATGGGAAAAGGAAAATAATTCACATAAATATGCTGGATAGTAAAAGGAAGAGTCAGTTATACACACTGCATCAAAACAAATCCAGTCAGGAGGCTTTTATTGAAAGGGCAAAAAAAAAAAAAAAAAAATAAGCGGTGACATTCTGTTTGCTGAACTTTTGTGTTGGGACAGGTAACAAATAAGAAAAACCGTACCTTAGACAGGCGGATCCTGTGCACCGCCATCTTGGGTGGAAGACACAGACCCGCATGCCTCAGAGGGTGTGCGCACAGAGCCGGGGGGTGTGGCGCGGGTGTCTGTCTAGGCAACGTTTCTTTATTTGTATTCCCCCGTCCTGCCTCAGCACCAGGGTAAGGTGGCATTTTCACCGAAGTTCTGCTTGAAACGACCATAAAACCCTCTTTAATATGCAGCAGCACAAGACGGGCTGCCCTGCTCACGTTCATTACGAGCCAGCGCCAGGAAAGTAGTCCCCCGATTGGCCACCGGGCGGTCATGTGGGCAGGTCCTGGCAGTGGCTGGCATAGAGGACTCGACAGCGACCCATGTGACCGCCCCACGGCCAATCCCGGGATTTCATTGTTCCCCCTGGCTCGTAATAAATGTATTACGAGCCTAATGTGCTATTAGCTGCAAGGGGAGCTCCAGCATTCTGGATGCCCCCCCCCCCCCCGCCAAGCTTTTTGCGATCACCAAACAGCAGGACCAACACCCATTAAAGTAGAAACGGGTGTTGGGCCAGTTTAAAGCGGACCAAAACCCACATTTTTAACTAGTATCCCATGAATTGCTTCCCCCCTGAACAGTAACTTTTGCCTATTTTTACGGCTCTTGCATCACTCTAATCCTAGATAATGGCATCTGTTTAAGCTTTAAATCTCCCGACTCCTCCATTCACTGCCAATGTTGTGTATGGCAATGTCATTGCAGCACTTATACATTGACTGACAACACAAAAGGTACAGCACAAAAAAAAAAAAAAAAAAGTTCCAGGACGATATGATAAGCAAAAATATCCATTTCTTGTTATACTCCCTGAGAGTATCAACAGAGGCTTTGGCCAAATGTATTTCACAAGTTCAGTGGGTTTTGTTCCACTTTAAGGGGGCATAAAGCCATTTTAATGGACGCTGCGTCTTCCCAACGATGGAGGATGGAATCACTCGTTCTCCCTCGTCGTTAAGGATGAAGATTCCGGTGCTGCACGTATTAGCTGTGGGGGAGGGGGTGTTAGGCCACTATAGATTTTTAGTTATTGCCTGGACAGGAACTTCAAGTTATTTGCTCAGTAATTATATTCTAACAACTACAGCATGTGTTATGTTATATATCTAAATCACCTGATTGCTTAAGGAGGCGAGAAAAGCGAGTGGGAAGCCTGATAAAATAGAGACAGGACTCCACAGCCCTGGTATAAGTAACCCCCCCCCCCATCTAGCACAGGGGTCCCCAACCTTTTTTCATCAAGTACAGCTTTCTATTTTAAAATGATCTCATACAGGTGGCAGTAGATCGGGTTGAGGTAAAGGTCAGCCTGCAGCCTCACCGCACACCACCTGATAGGATCGTGCATACTTTTGGTAGGGAAGTCCTCATCCAACAGGTTTATTATATTGGACAGTTATACAATAGGAGCTCCTTAAATTTTACCCACAACAGCCATTAGCAAATATCCCCTGTATATATAGATATGTTTAAAGAACCACTGTCACAGGCACTGCCTGTCTTTACAGATACTCAAAACACACATACACACACATATATATATATACATATATATATATATATATATATATATATATACACACACATACACATATTATATATACACATATATATAGACAAATGGTGTGGATGCATTGGAACTTGCATGTATCACAACCAAACATGGCCAGCAGATGGTGCCATATGACCATTTCTCAGCACAAAAGGCCTCAAACACTAATCTAAAAGATTCCAGGGCTGGCCACTGCCCCCCCCCCCCGGGAATACAGAATTGGGATGCCACTGTGTGAAGCCCGAGAGATCACCTATGTAATTCGGCAAACGACATTGATTGTTTACAATGGGGAGCGAGACCGACTGCATCCCCTGCATCCTCAGACTGTACAGCCCAAGCTATTCAGATAGGCTGGGACGGGAGCGTTCGTGTCCTTGGCCACTTGCGCTTCCCACTGAAGTCTATCAGAGCCATTTGCCTAGTGACAGTCATGGTAAACTGCTCGGATTGGAGGAGAGCCCCCGCATGGGCCTTTGAACTGGGAAGAAACAAGCTCTTCTGGGCGTTCGGAGGGATTTTATAGAGTGGGGCATCCCAATTCGGGCCAAAACCTGGTTCTTTTCCCCGGGGGACTACCACTGTGTGGACCTCCCCCAATTTAAATTAAAATTTACCTTTTCCTGGTCCCATGATACATGCACTGGTCCTCGTTCAGTCAGCAGCGTATGCTGTGCATATTAATGTACGGCCCGGTTTAGATACCCGGCATAAGAGAGCAGCCGAAACCTTATCTGAATAGATAAGCAGGAGTGCGATTCAACTATGGGAGGAAGGAGATGCAGACGTGACAGCTGATCAAGGCGTGGAAGCCCCAGGGGGGCAAGTGAGAAGCCTTTGTGTGCTTCTAGAAGTAGCAGGGTTACCCCATATTGGTGTTAAACCGGACCTTCAGCGTGATTTAATGAAAAGCCCAAACTCTTAAAAAACAGTTCCCCAGCATCTAAAATTAATATATTTTACGTTTTTTGTCACTAACTTATTATTCTTTCCCCCACTGGGCTGCAACTCTGTTCAGGAATTTAGGATACGGGCGCCGCCATCTTGACTCAGAAGCATCACACTTGCTGAGGAGAGGAGAGTGGGATAAGGGACAGGGGGCAGGTTATAGCTGTGCTTTGCTCAGACAGATCAGAGCTGGGGTCAGGTAACGGTCAGCAGTCCCAGAATGCAGAGCAGCACAGTCAGGAGGCACTTCCTGTTTGCAGGCTGCCTGATAAGATGGCGGCTTCCATAAGCCGCCATCTTGGATGTTTAAAGGCTCATAACATGTAGTAGATGCAGGTAGGATGATTTTTAATGTGGACAATCTGTATGTACAGGGTGTGGGAAACATATAAGATAGACTCTTATTCAGAGTGAAGGTCCGCTTAAAGTACCGGGCTAAATACTTGACAAAACTAAGTGCGCTCTCCTTCGTGCCTCTGTACGGCTTGATTACCGATCCGCTAAACTAAGCCTCATTAGACTATGTGCCTGCTGAGATGTGGGGGCGCACATGTGGTTTCAACAACGCTGTTGATTTTAGCAGGGTGTGAGGGTGGGCTTGTATGATAATTGAAAAGGAGGGTGAAAAAAAAAAAAAAAAAATCACCGTATCATGCATTTCAGCTTGTAGGAATTATCTTTTCCCTTTCTGGGATTTCTTTTTTTTTTTTTTTTCTCTATGCTTCAATGGACATCCCTGTTTGGTCCACATTAATCCAGTCCCTGTCCAGACAACAATACAAAAGTCTATACCCCCACATCACCATCGTCTTCATATCACCATATCGCATCACCACCGTCTTCATACTTACAGTTGATGGTGATGGCTTCATGACCCCATTTATTACAATAAAGGGAGCATGGCGAGGCATGCCAAAAACATCTTTGCACACCCCCTCTATTGCTATAGAGTAATGTGGGGGCGGAAACAAGGCTCCAAGGACACTGCCACACTGGTAGATGGAATTGTTGCCCTCAGTAGGTATGAAGATGCCGGCACTAGATGGAGGTGCTGCGGGAGAACCTACAAAGTGAAGCTGTGGGGGGACAAAAGGCGAAGAGACCCTTTTGCAATGTGAGTGCAGGGCAGCTCCGGATTCCCAGCGGGGGAGCGAGGTTAAGGTGAAATTTCCGGGCATCCTTGGGGGTAATGTGCGGTAGGGCTCCAGCATTCTGGATGCCCCCATTCGACTGTCGCATAGCAGCAGCGCCTACGGCCAGCAACATCACTGCAGCTGAGGGTCTGGCAGACTGACTGGCCATTAGGTAAATGCCAGTCACCTCAAAAGCACCCTGCAGACATTGGTGGTTGTTTTGGAAGCACACAGCAGGGGGGAATAAATGAAGAAGTTCCACTATCCAACAGGCGATACAGCTCCAGGGAAAGTCCACTTTCAATGGCATTTTTTTTTTTTATCATTTTTCCACTGTGTTTTATGGACGCAGTTGTCACTACCTGCAATCTGTTATTGGTAACATACACCAAAATCTACAAGAAAAGAGAAGCAAACCCTGTACACACACTGCTGGGTGTGAGCGAGCTCCCTCACCTCAGCAGCAGCCATAGCAGCAGTGTTCTGTGTGCACAGGACTCACTTCTTTCTTCTTGTAGGTGAACAGTTGCCAGGCAGTAAAAACTGCTTCCATGAACACATTTTCTAACATACGGGAAAAAATAGATCAGATCACCTCAGCACCTTGAGGATATCATTTTGCCACCAAATAAAAAAAAAAAAAAAAAAAAGGACCTTCCCTTTAAATCTAGAAATTTCAAGGGTAAGTCCACTGTCGGAGGAATTTTTGAATGTGTTTATTTTTTGGGGCTAGAAGGATGTCCTCAAGGTGCTGAGCTGATCTAGTATTTTTTTCCCCTATGTTAGAAAATGTGTGTTTTACTGAAGCAGCTTTCACTACCTGCAATCGGTTGCTATTGGCAACAAACACCAAACAGAGAAAAGCAAGTCCTATACACTCAGAACATTGCTGCTATGGCCACTGCTGAGGTGAGGGGAGATCACTTAACCTTACACAGGCCCAGCAGCAGTGTTCTGTGCAAATGTTTGCACTTGGTGTACAATGCCAACAGCAACAGATGAAAACTGGTTCCATAAAACACATTTGCTAACATTATAAAAAAAATATTGAAAAAATACTAGATCAGCTCAACACCATTAAAGTGAACAAAAACCCACACAATCCTTACCCAAGTAGAACAATAAGAAAATATCTTAGACCCAAAAGGTTGTGCAACCCTGCTCTACAGTGTGCTGCAAGAAACTAAGGGAGGCACATGCTTTAGGTGAGCTCCTTGCCGCCTTATCGCCATTGGAGTGTCCCTTTAAAATGGACTACAGTGGGTTTTTGTCCTTGGCCCTGGGGCACCCCTGTCCCGCTGTGTAAAACCCCCCAGGGCTTGCTTATGCTTATTTTCGCTGCTCCTGCTGCACTCTAATCCCAGATAATGGCGCCTGTTTTAGCTGTAAAGCTCCACCTCCTCCATTCATTGCCATTGTTGTGTGTGGCAATGATGTCATTGCCACATCTATGATTGCTGCCATCTTACAGAGAGAAACAGCAAAAAAAAAAAAAACAGTGTTCCAGGATGATTCGAAAAGCTGAAATATCTATTTAAAGTTCTACACCCTAAGAGGGGAGTATTGGCAGGGGCTTAGGCAAAATAATTTCACAAGTTCAGTGGGTTTTGGTCCGCTTTAAGACACAAAAATATAAACTTCAAATGGAAACTGGATTTACCCTTTGAATTCACCTGGCAAGCTAATTTTGCCCCATCTGCTACCATCAGGCAGGAGATTCAGGCCTCTGCGTACCAAGAATAAGTGTACATTCAAGAAGGTTCCACTGCACATATGCAAGCTCTCAGCCAATCAGGGCTTTAGGCCGTACATATTAATGCACAGCATAAAGAATTGTTTTGGAGCGAGTTCGGCATAAAGAAAAGGAGAGTGGGCGCATCCCCAGTCTCTCTGTGGTGTGTGTGCGCTTCACCTTCCAACCTGACAGGCTGGGCATAGGAGTGCACTTCAGCCCTGCGCCGAGGGTCCAGGTCGATTGTGCAAGAGAAGGGGGGGGGGTTACACAGCGTTGCTCGGCAACGCTCAAAGCTCTGTGCCAAGACGGGTTCTGTCTCACAGGGATACTAAACTAACCCCTTACACCCACAGTGAGCCCTTCATTCATTGTCAGAATGGCCCACCAGAGGCACCAGGCATTTATGACTGGCTGGCGCGGACACGCTCCATTAGAGGGAAGTGGGGGATTCGGCCGCCAGCGCGCTCGGAGCTGCTGGCCTTAGTCGAAGGCTTAGACAACGTGACATCAGCGGCTCCGAGCGCCCCGATTGGACGAGCGGCAGTGCATGCGCCATAGGAAGGGGAAGAGGTGAAGTTGACATCGGCGATCTGGGGGGTTTCACACAGCGGGGCAGCCCCCCAATCAGGTGGGAAAAACACAGGATAGTCAAAATCCTAGGTTTTGATCTACTTTAATGTGGGGTGAAAACACAGAAGGGTGAGAATAGTAGTTATTTTTTTTATCTGAACCCATTGCATAATTATAATAACTGATAAGGCTGACCCCCCCCCCCCCCCAACGTCTAGCTATGTTTAACTAAATGTATCAATGCTAGAAAGCACAAGGGAGCAATTTGGGATACAAACAGACTACATCCGGTTCTTGTTTTTATGAATACTAGGAAAAGGTTTTGGGGCACTGGGCTGGGGAAAGAAGGTTATGACAAATTTCCTTTCTGGGTATGGGATCTCTTTCATAGCTACATACGTGTATTTATCGGCAGTTCATCCAACAGAAGACATGCTTCACTAAAGTACTCAGCTATTTCTGGTCCCCCATCAAAGTGCTTAACACCGGATTTTAGCTTCTTACAGATATTAAATTGTAGAGGAAACTCTAACAGGGACGCCCCAGGGGCAAGTATTGCAGAAGGACATTTTTTACTTCAGTCAGAAGGCAACTTTTAGACACCACAATCAGTATGGCTGGGTCAGTAGTGACTCAACATTGGCAAGACACGACACGTACCTCCGCCCTGTGGTCGTCGCGCCGCTCCTGTCCTGCGGAGAATTGAGCGACATCATATACAGCTTAATCCGCTCATTGCAGATCATAAGATTCTTCATAGCGTTCAGTATTTGATCCTTCTGTGTACTGACAGAGAGCAGCTTGCAGATCCCATCTCGCATCCGCACTTCAAAGTCTAACTTTTCCTGAATGCAGCTGTCCTGAAAAATGTTAAAAATCCCCATTAGTTTTACCGGTAACGGTCATCAAGTCCTTCAGGACAATCCATGGAGAGGTGGCCACTCCCCCTAGGAGGAAACAAACTGAACAGAGGTTAAAAGCTCCACCCCCTCCTACCAATGCAGTATTTAAACAAGAAAAAACAAAGCATACCTAAAAAGCATACCGAAGGTCATTGGAGGGTATATACGGGGTCGTCCTGAAGGACTCGTAAAAAAAACATTAACGGTAAGACTAACAGGGATTTTTCTCCCCTCGTCCTTCAGGATGACCTACCAAAGGCCTGATGCTTGGCTGACTCTATAGTATGTGAAGAGGGTGGGGAGAGACCATGTAGCTGTCCTGCAGATTTCCTTAATGGACGCACCAGCCTTCTCTGCCCAAGAGGCTGCAATTGCCCTAGTGGAATGGAATTGGAGGGGCTAGCCCATTGGATGTATAGGTCTGGGCTATGGTTAGCTTAATCCATCTAAATATGGGGCAGACTCCTCTGTCTCCCCCCTCACCCACCTGAGGGGGCACCCTCCTTCTCCCCCCCACACACCTGAGGGGGCACCCTCCTTCCCCCCCCCCACCCACCTGAGGGGGCACCCTCCTTCCCCCCCCCCACCCACCTGAGGGGGCACCCTCCTTCCTCCCCCCCCACCCACCTGAGGGGGCACCCTCCTTCCTCCCCCCCACCCACCTGGGGGGGCACCCTCCTTCCCCCCCCCCCACCCACCTGGGGGGGCACCCTCCTCCCCCCCCCACCCACCTGGGGGGGCACCCTCCTCCCCCCCACCCACCCACCCACCTGGGGGGGCACCCTCCTCCTCTCTCTCTCCCCCCCACCTGAGGGGGCACCCTCCTCTCTCCCTCCCCCCCACCTGAGGGGGCACCCTCCTCTCTCCCTCCCCCCCACCTGAGGGGGCACCCTCCTCCTCTCTCCCCCCCCCCACCTGAGGGGGCACCCTCCTCCTATCTCTCCCCCCCACCTGAGGGGGCACCCTCCTCTCTCCCTCCCCCCCCACCTGAGGGGGCACCTCCTCTCTCCCTCCCCCCACCTGAGGGGGCACCCTCCTCTCTCCCTCCCCCCCCACCTGAGGGGGCACCCTCCTCCTCTCTCTCCCCCCCCACCTGAGGGGGCACCCTCCTCTCTCCCTCCCCCCCCCACCTGAGGGGGCACCCTCCTCTCTCCCTCCTCTCTCCCTCCCCCCCCCCACCTGAGGGGGGCACCCTCCTCCCCCCCCACCTGAGGGGGCACCCTCCTCCTCCCCCCCCGCCACCTGAGGGGCACCCTCCTCCTCCCCCCCCGCCACCTGAGGGGGCACCCTCCTCCTCCCCCCCCCCACCTGAGGGAGCACCCTCCTCTCCCTCCCCCCTCCACCTGAGGGAGCACCCTCCTCTCCCTCCCCCCTCCACCTGAGGGAGCACCCTCCTCCTCCCCCTCCACCTGAGGGAGCACCCTCCCCCCCACCTGAGGAAGCACCCTCCCCCCCACCTGAGGAAGCACCCTCCCCCCCACCTGAGGAAGCACCCTCCCCCCCCACCTGAGGAAGCACCCTCCTATCCCTCCCCCCCCCACCTGAGGGAGCACCCTCCTCTCCCTCCCCCCTCCACCTGAGGGAGCACCCTCCTCTCCCTCCCCCCTCCACCTGAGGGAGCACCCTCCTCTCCCTCCCCCCTCCACCTGAGGGAGCACCCTCCTCTCCCCCCCCCACCTGAGGGGGCACCCTCCTCTCCCCCCCCCCACCTGAGGGGGCACCCTCCTCTCCCTCCCTCCCCCCCCTACCTGAGGGGGCACCCTCCTCTCCCCCCCCCTACCTGAGGGGGCACCCTCCTCTCTCCCCCCCACCTGAGGGGACACCCTCCTCTCTCTCCCCCCCACCTGAGGGGGCACCCTCCTCTCTCCCCCCCCCCCACCTGAGGGAGCACCCTCCTCTCCCTCCCTCCCCCCCCACCTGAGGGAGCACCCACCCACCCCCACCTGAGGGAGCACCCTCCTCCCCCCCCACCTGAGGGAGCACCCTCCTCTCCCTCCCCCCTCCACCTGAGGGAGCACCCTCCTCTCCCTCCCCCCCCCACCTGAGGGGGCACCCTCCTCTCCCCCCCCACCTGAGGGGGCACCCTCCTCTCTCCCCCCCCCCACCTGAGCGGGCACCCTCCTCTCCCCCCCCCCCCACCTGAGCGGGCACCCTCCTCTCTCCCCCCCCACCTGAGCGGGCACCCTCCTCTCTCCCCCCCCACCTGAGCGGGCACCCTCCTCTCTCCCCCCCACCTGAGCGGGCACCCTCATCTCTCCCCCCCCCACCTGAGCGTGCACCCTCCTCTCTCCCCCCCCCTGAGCGGGCACCCTCCTCTCCCCCCCCACCTGAGGAGCACCACCCCCCCACCTGAGGGAGCACCCTCCTCCCCCCCCACCTGAGGGAGCACCCACCCCCACCACCTGAGGGAGCACCCTCCTCCCCCCCCACCTGAGGGAGCACCCTCCTCTCCCTCCCCCTCCACCTGAGGGGGCACCCTCCTCTCCCTCCCCCCCCCCACCTGAGGGGGCACCCTCCTCTCCCTCCCCCCCCCCACCTGAGGGGGCACCCTCCTCTCCCTCCCCCCCCCACCTGAGGGGGCACCCTCCTCTCCCTCCCCCCCCCACCTGAGGGGGCACCCTCCTCTCTCCCCCCCCACCTGAGCGGGCACCCTCCTCTCCCCCCCCCACCTGAGCGGGCACCCTCCTCTCTCCCCCCCCACCTGAGCGGGCACCCTCATCTCTCCCCCCCCCCACCTGAGCGGGCACCCTCATCTCTCCCCCCCCAACTGAGCGGGCACCCTCATCTCTCCCCCCCCACCTGAGCGGGCACCCTCCTCTCTCCCCCCCCCCTGAGCGGGCACCCTCCTCTCCCCCCCCCCCACCTGAGCGGGCACCCTCCTCTCCCCCCCCACCTGAGCGCGCACCCTCCTCTCCCCCAACACCTGAGCGGGCACCCTCCTCTCCCCCCCCCCACCTGAGCGTGCACCCTCATCTCTCCCCCCCCCCACCTGAGCGTGCACCCTCATCTCTCCCCCCCCACCTGAGCGTGCACCCTCATCTCTCCCCCCCCCACCTGAGGGGGCACCCTCATCTCTCCCCCCCCCCACCTGAGCGGGCACCCTCCTCTCTCCCCCCCCACCTGAGCGGGCACCCTCCTCTCTCCCCCCCACCTGAGCGGGCACCCTCCTCTCCCCCCCCCACCTGAGCGGGCACCCTCCTCTCTCCCCCCCACCTGAGCGGGCACCCTCCTCTCTCCCCCCCACCTGAGCGGGCACCCTCCTCTCTCCCCCCCCCACCTGAGCGGGCACCCTCATCTCTCCCCCCCCACCTGAGGGGGCACCCTCCTCTCTCCCCCCACCTCAGCGGGCACCCTCCTCTCTCCCCCCCACCTGAGGGGGCACCCTCCTCTCCCCCCCCCACCTGAGGGGGAACCCTCCTCTTCCCCCCCCCACCTGAGGGGGCACCCTCCTCTCCCCCCCACCCACCTGAGGGGGCACCCTCCTCTCCCCCCCCCACCCACCTGAGGGGGCACCCTCCTCTCTCCCCCCCACCTGAGCGGGCACCCTCCTCTCTCCCCCCCACCTGAGGGGGCACCCTCCTCTCCCCCCCCCCACCTGAGGGGGCACCCTCCTCTTCCCCCCCCACCTGAGGGGGCACCCTCCTCTCCCTCCCCCGACCCACCTGAGGGGGCACCCTCCTTCCCCCCCCCACCTGAGGGGGCACCCTCCTTCCCCCCCCCCCCACCTGAGGGGGCACCCTCCTCTCCCCCCCCACCTGAGGGGGA